>OY992876.1:443765383-443790383 GCA_963921405.1 Cepaea hortensis
CAATAGATGTACAATACAACAATAGGTGTACACCATGACATCAGTTGTACACTAAAGAATAGTTGTGCATTACAATTGTAAGTGTACATTACAGTACTGTGTGTGCTCTACGATAAAAGATGTACATGGTGTATTTTTAGTGACTGTGCAGTGTTTGAAAATATTGCCGGTCCAAGTTTTGTATTTGCCTGTTATGTTAACTTTACAGAGGATGAATACAAAACTTGCCCCGGCAATATTTTCCAACACTGCACAGTCATTAAAAATACACCCTATATATTTAAAGAATAGATGTACATTAGAAATACACCAGGGGAAAATATGTACATTAGACCAAGAGATGTAGATTTATAAAAATAAATGTACATTACAACATTATGTGTATATTGAGTGGCACCTTGCAGTCTTGATAGACTAAAGTATGTGAGTTGGAATGTGGCCAATATTCCATCACAATGCCTGGGCAGAGCTTCAGAGAAACATGTGGTGCCCAAACGACATGATTCCTCTCTCGGCCTAGTCTTATGTATTCCAGAGGAATGGGTAACCAATACGTCTGGCACAAGGTAGGCTGCAGACGCTGGCGGTACAGCGTCAAAACCTCCGAGACCTCACCACCACGAGCAGGTGGCGAGTGATGGCCAGAATGTTTATATTATAACAGTTATAAAGGGTGGGGGATCACCATTGTTACTCCGTCAGTTCAGTGTTATCAGTTATCAGTTGGGGTATCTTCATTGCACTCCGGACATGTCCATAGTTGCTCAGATCCTCCCCCCAGCAGATGCATCAGCGTCCGGTGGCTAATAGTGCCAGTTCTGTGTTGGTTGGCGAGGCGCTTTGTTTTCCGGATGTACCTCTCGCATCTGGCTGTGCCGATTCTTACTCCAAGGTCTTTCATCCTGGACAGTGATGTGGAATCACTGACATCAAAGTCCTCTGTTCTCGCCATATCTTTGAGGACGTTAATAACATCGGCACGATCCATGGACTGGCCATCTACAGGGGGTGCAGAGCCAGCCAGTTTGTCAGCTCGTTCATTTCCCTCGACTCCCGCATGTCCCGGGACGAAGATGAAGGTGACTTTACGGACAACAGACTTCCGCAGCGATTCAGTCCACTGTCTACGTACAGATCCAGCTTCGACCTTCTGAATCATGCTCATTGAATCACTTAGTACACACACGTTGGTATAATGCTGTGATTCCAGCCATATGAAAGCCTGTGTAACTGCCATCACCTCCATCGTCATGCTGCTCGTGGTCATAGAGTGGGCACCATTGGATTCTTGAACGGTTCGGCCCGCTGAACGGGCTGTAAATGCCCACGCACTTCTCTTCTGCTTTACAACAGATCCATCTGTATAGATGAGCACTTCGGGGCTATCTGAGTGTTCATAGATGAGCGCGTTAACCTCTGCATTGACAGCGGCAGGGTTCTGCTCTCTGCACCGTCTGTCGAGTGTGATAATGCAGGAGAAAGTGCACTTAAAAGCTGTAGGCACCGGCACCCATTCCTTGCCGGGGTTTATACTGGTAAGACTGCAGACCTGTCTGACGACATCTTCCGCCCGACCCATCCATGATTTGCCCCTCTTTAGCCTGCTACCCTTTTCTCTGAATATAGCGTCATGCAGTGGGTGCTGCTCATCTGCACTTATTTTTAAGTATGCACGAGCTCTCCAGATCTTGATCCTGTGTTCCATTGTCGGGAAGTCAAGGAGGTATCTCATTGCTATACAGCTGGTGTCTCTCGTGCAGCCCAAAATGATGCGCATGGCTTCGTTTTGTACCATTGTTACTGTTGTATTGATATAGTCGTACAGTACAGCAACACACGTACATTGCGACAACATATGTGCACTACAACAATTATGTGTACCCTTTTTTGTATATCCTGTTTACAGGACATCACTACAACAACATATGTACCCTGCGATGTTTTGCGTATCCTTTACAGGACATCGCTGTCAACATCAGCATCTTTCAGCTGATTGTTGATTTCTTGGCAAGATAACGCTCAGTAGTTTGCCATTGCTTTCTGAGTGGCAGGCTCATTTATCCCGCAAGTCACTAGTCTTACTGCTACTGTAATGTTTTAGTTTCATTAGCTTCTTTCATGCAATCGTCGTTAGTTTCTCTGGCAGTTCGAGGAATTCCAACATTCGTCTCAGGAACCATATATCTGCTGCCTCCAGGTTTTTCCTAATTTGTTCATTTACATTCCAAGATTCACTGCCATACAGCAAAACAGGTTCTATATAACACTTCAGCACTCTCTTTCTTGGTTATGACTTTTCTCCTTAATCTCGTATACTCTCGTCAGGTAACGTGATGACGGTTCAAATCAGCAGTGGTTCGAATCGCATCGGTAACTTACGGGGTATGTGAGCCGGCCGCTCAGAAAGCAATGGCAAACTACTGAGCGTAATCTTGCCAAGAGATCAACATACAGCTGAAAGATGCTGGTGTTGACAGCTAAGTCCTGTAAAAGGGATATGCTAAAAAACAAACAAAAAAACAAAAAAAAACAACAACAAAAAAACTCTCTTTCTTACACTCACGGGAGTCTCCGTGGCGAAGTGGTCAAGCCGTCTGACTCGGCTCCGATGGTTGTGGGTTCGATTCCGGGTCGCGCCCTTCTGTTCACGAGTGCATGTTTTCGGAGATTTCTGATGGTTGTCGCTGGAGCTACGGAGTTCGTGCTTTGTGAGACGCTTTCCGCGAGGAATAGAGACTGAGCCATATGGGATAAAACCCGGTGCAATTAAGTCGACCGTTTCGACTTTTAAGCGACATTTTTTTTTTCTTACACTTAATGATAGTGACTTATTGCATTAGATACCTTTCATTTTCTGAAATGCATGCTCTAACACAGCGGCGCGAAATTCGGCAGCGGATCGCGTGGCTTTAGTTTCTTATGGAAATGTATGTGAGCCGGTTTTCCAAAACCAATGGCGAACCACTGAACGTAAAACTTGCCAAGACATCAACAGCAGCTGAAAAATGCAGGTGTTGACTGCAATGTCATGTAAATAGGATATGCAAAAACAAAAGAACAATAACAAAAATATTATGTTCTTAATCTCAGTTGTACACCTCTCGTCTCGTGTGGTATTATAAATGCCCCTAGGTATTTAAAATTATCCACCTGGTTAAGAATTGTCCCTTCTATTCCTATTTCACAACTTGGTGTCACTTTGTTTGGATGTCACCATTGTTACTGTTTTCTGATATTGTCAAGGAAAGTCCTTTCATATCACTGTATGTTACTACAGTGTCCAGCAATTGTTGTAGATTTTTCGCTTCATCCACCACCAATATTGTGTTATCTGCATAGCATAGATTGTTTATATTATACCCTCAGATTAGTATTCCCGGCTTCTCTTTGATTTCTCTCAGTATTACTTCGCTATAGAGAGCAATAATAGCAACAACAACAACAACAGTAACAACAGCAACAGCAACAACAACAACAACAACAACAGTAACAACAGCAACAACAACAACAACAACAACAACAACATCAGCAGCAAAACAATTGCAACAACAAGAGCAATAAAACAGAAACAACAGTAACACCAACATCAGCAACAACAACAATAACAACAATAATAACAACGACAACAACAACAACAACAACACAACTTTATTTTGAAAGGGTTAAGAATTGGGCACGCAGGCCCGTCTAACATTCTGCCCTTTTATCACTCTCTTTCAAACATTATACCATTCACACGTCATTCAAGGCTTACTGAAAACAGCAACAAAATAAAAGATATGCATTATAAAGGCATGTGGAAAATGAAAAATCAATACTACACGACTCAGTAATAGTAATAACTGGTGTGGCACTTGTTATTAGCTATGTGGAATATACTGACCTACCAAAAGGGGACAGGCTGTTATGCTTGGGTTTTATTATTATTATTATTTCTATTATTAAGGGGGAAGGTAATCCGTACTGAGACAGTGTTCAAATAATTTGCGATTATGTGTATACGAATTGGTGATGTCTTTTACTTCATGTGGAAAATTGCTCCACAGCTGAGCTGCAGAGTACGTTAAGCTTGTTTTGTATAAGTCTATCCTAGGCTTTGGAATGTGTAATATATTTAATCGTTTACTTTGTCTAGCATTATATTCAAACAATGGCCAACGGTAATTTGGGGCATTCCAGTGTAGGATATTGTGAATTAGTTTGACCTTATTGAAAAGCAGACGTTTGCGGAGTGGTAGTAACTGAAGGCGTTTATGCAGGCTAGGATTGTCAGTTGAATGTTTGCTATAAATTAAACTCATGGCCCGTTTCTGGAGCGAGTAAAGTCGCTTGGTGCTTGAATTGGAACAACCATCCCAGATTGTAGAGCTGTAGTCAAAATGTGTCTGTATGTGAGACGTATAGAATATTTTCCTTGTGTCCTCATCAAGGAAATTTTTTAAATTTTGGCGAGTTGGTAGCCTTTTTTCGCTGTTTGTTTGGTGAGCGCTTGAACGTGAGGATTAAAGGTTAGGTTTCTATCAATGATGAGGCCTAATGTTTTGTGCTCAATTACACTTTCTACTGGCATGTTATCGATGTGAAGTTGAAGTGATCTGTGTGAATTTAGAGTTTGAAGTCTTTGTCTGGTTGTTAATAACATAGATTTTGTTTTAGTGATGTTAATTTGCATACAGTTCGCATAGCTCCACCTAACTACATTATTTAATTCTTGTTGCAAAGATGACTTCGGCAAATTACTGCTTTCAGCGTTTGTATACACTGTACTGTCATCTGCAAATAGATCGCAGGACGACGAAAGATGCAAAGGTAGATCAGTAATATATACGGCAAATAATAGAGGGCCAAGAATAGAGCCTTGCGGTACTCCAGTATTGAAGGTAGTGGTTTGGGACATAGATTTATTGTATGATACTACTTGCTTTCTGTTTGACAGAAAAGATGTTATTAGTGTCACAGCATTAGGGCCAATTTTCATTGTCTCTAGTTTTTTAATTAAAATGGCATGGTCAATCAAATCAAATGCTTTCCTGAAATCGATAAACACAGCTCCAGATAGATTGTTGTCATTTATATTCTTGTGCCAATTTTCTATCATGTTTGTTAGGGCCGTATGGCAAGAATATTTTGGTCGAAATCCTGATTGACTGTCAACTATAAGCTTGTTTCGATCTAGATAATGTAATGTTACCTTATGGATGTGTTATTCTAGTGGTTTAGATAGTGATGATAGTAAAGAAATGGGTCTATAATTGTTCGGGACACCAGTGTCCAAAGAACCAGATTTAAGGAGAGGATACACTTTAGCGATTTTGAGAGCTAATGGACAGTGGCCTTTGGTGAGACACTGATTATATACATAGGTTAGTAATACACAGATCACTGGCGCAGCACAGAGGAGAATCCGATTGCTGATTTCATCTAACCCAGATGAGTTTGTGTATTTTAGGTTACTGAGGTAAGTGAATACTTCAGTGACTGTCATTAGCGGTATGTCATAAAGGATATCCCGGGAGCATCTGTTCTCGCTTGTACCCTCCCAATTGCGCTCTTCCGCCCGAAGCCGTTGGCACAATGTGGGGTGTCAGGTTTGGTAAGCGCCGCCCACCGTTCGGCGTTAACAGAAAGCAGGTAGTACCGTCTACTGTTATACGGTAGCTCAGTCATATCTGACACTAACAACAACAACAACAACAACAACAACAACAACAACAACAACAACAACAACAACAACAACAACAACAACAACAACAACAACAATAACACTAACAACAACAGCAATATTACCTGGTATAGTCCAGCATTATCAAGATGTGCAGTGAAGTTGAACACAATGCTGACGTCGTTACTGAATATCATAGCACTCACTAGCACACGGTCAAGGCCTAAAGAGAAATGCTGTGTCAAATTGGCAACGAAGGCAACCATTGTGTCGTAGTTCTCGCGGGTGATGCTTCCAGAGGAGTCCATGATGAAGAGCACATCGGACTGAGCCTTGCATTCGGGAACTGATGAAACGAAGGAGAACACATTTATACAAGTGTGGTGTTTTATGCTGGGTTGTCGGAGATCACATATAAAAGTGTTGCGCTGTCAGAAATCAAGAAGATCACATATGTAATAGTGTGGTGTTGTATAGTGGGCTTCTAGAAATATTGGAGTTCTCATATATAATAGTACGGCGTTTTATAGTAGGCTGTCTGAAATCAGGGCGATCAGATATATAATTGTGTGGTGATTTATAGTAAGCTGTCATAAATCAGGAAGATCACATATATAATAGTGTGGTGTTTTATAGTAGGCTCTCATAATTCAGGGAGATCACATATATAATAGTATGGTGTTTTATATTAGGCTGTCATAAATCAGGGAGATCGCATATATAATAGTATGGTGTTTTATAGCGGGCTGTCTGAAATCAGGGAGATCACATATATAATAGTATGGTGTTTTATAGCGGGCTGTCTGAAATCAGGGAGATCACATATATAATAGTATGGTGGTTTATAGTAGGCTGTCATAAATCAAATAGATCACATATATAATAATGTAATATGTCATTGTAGAGTGTCGGAAATTAAGGCGATGGCACACATGTATGCATGGTATATTATAATGAACACGTCAGGGAGATTTTTTGTATACTTGTGCGGTATGTTATAGTGGACAATTAGAAATCAGATCATACCTATACTAATGTGGTATTTTATAGTGGGCTGTCAAAATTAGGAAGATTATATTTACACAGTGTATATAGTCCTCTTTACAGTGAACTATAAGAAACTACGGAGATAAAACATTTACAAAGGGACACTGTTATTCATACTTGGCCGATCAGTTGCTGAAACAACAGATGCAGTATCAAGAATCACAAGCTGTTTAGTTGGTATTCACTTGATCTATCAATGCAGTGTTTAAAATCGCGTGTCATTGTCCATGGCTGATTTGTTGTTAGAACAACAGATGTATTATCAAGAATCATGAACTATTAGTTAGTGTGGACAAGATCCATCAACAAAAGCAGTGACTACGACCTCCAGAATGAGAATGGAGGTCGAAGCAGTAACACCGGCATTCTGTTGGTTAGAGGAGAGCACTGCAACATGCATTGCTTTCATTAGATACTCAAGCAGTATACTAAGTAAGTTGGATAAAGGAACGTTTCGTGTGGAATGGTTCACCTCTCTTCAGAGGTCACACAGTGTGAGAATTGTATTGAATGTTTGCTCTGGCCATGCGGGAGTGCAGGGGAACGAACGAACGAACGAACGAATAAACGGAGATCTAACTAACTAACGAACGAACGAACTTTATTTTCAATGGGTAACAAATTGGGCACCCAAGTCCGTCTTACATTCGGCCCTTCGGCCCATTCGGGAATGAACAGGTTGATAGGCTGACAGGGAATGCACCTCTTGGTGGTATATTACGTATGGATAAGGGAGAGGTGGTCGAGCGTCTGTGGGATCAGGTGGAGAAGGCGGGGGAACCGATTCAGAACCCGTATGTGGAAAGAATGAGATTGCGGGGGATCGGCTGGGGTTCTAGAAGAATCTTAAAACTGAGAGTGGAGACCAGGAGAACTTTCAATCAGATAGTGGTGGTAACGATTAGTAGTAAGACTCTTCGCTGGCTGTTAAACGAAGCACGTATTGGAATGTGCAGTAATGTCGATTCTCAACTAAACTCAATTCAACTCAGCAGTGATTACAAAACAAGCTGGTGGAATACTTTTTCGTCCGACTGGATGAAACATGCATTTTCCCATTTGTTTATGTCTCAAGTATGAGTGTAACGGAGTTTGTGCATGCGAGTCCCGACCCACTTCGACGTAGTATTGGTGCCCGGTGGAATATAATTCGCCTAACATGACCACCAGATGACAAGAACCAAGAGAGGCAAAAGATCACGATGATGATGTTGTTGTTGATGGTGATGGGGATGATGATGAATGCAGAATGCCGTTCAAATGTGACAGGTTGAGAAATAGTTGGTTCCAGTACTTTACAGGAATTGTGCCTCATTTCATCAACGCCGACCTATTCTTAGAAACTCATCATCACCATGTGATATGCCAATAAGCGTGAACGGTCATATTTCGCCATCTCACTCGATCACCGGAGTCGTGGGTCAACTCTGTGTTCTTGTCTCTATCATACCATGCGGTCATGCCATCCAGATATTTATTTCTCTGCCTTCCCCGTGTTCTTTCTCCCTCAGTCTTGCCAGTTGTCGTCAAGGTCTCCAATTCATTTCTTCTCAAGTGTCCAATAAATATTGACTGTCTACGTCTAATTTCTCTAATCAATTTACTGTTTTCATTTTTTTAATCGGGACTTCCGGTCGCCAACATGGCGGTTAGGCGTTGAACCGTTAAGGCCTGTGGCGTTTTTATGCTTGCAGCTACGGTTTGCAATCGCATTTTCCACATTTTGGACTGGTAGTACATGGTTCCGTCGCCCTGCTACTGGGTGAGTGCGTGGGCGACACTGTGAGCTGTGAAATTCGCGGGGAATGCTTTTACATCTGTCTTGTACAGTGACCTGCATGTTCGGAACAATGGCATCCGGCTGTTGCTGAATTGACTGATTTGCTTTTTCGGTTCACGAGTGCATTTTTCAGGAAACTCCTGTCAGCGCTGAAGCTGCGGAGTTCGTGCTTTATGCGACACTTTCGGCGGGTCACCCTGCGGTAAAAGACCGAGCCATGTGAGAAAACCCGGGTCAATGAGGTCTTTCTGGTGACTGCCGAGTCCATCGACGATGAAGTGTGGTTTTCGTGGATTAATTTTGTGTTGGCATTCTGGCGGCTGCATTATACACAGTATACCTGTGCTGGCTGTTGGATTGCCGAGACTCCTGCCTATTCCACTTTTCACATTTGACAGTGGGGAGCATTTTGTGTGATATTCACTGGCACAGGAACGGAGCATAATGGGGACGACCTGTTGCCTTGAAGTTGGAACCTAGACTAACTAACTATTTTTGTTTTTTGTTGTTGGACTTGCTCACTTGATTTTCTGTCTGTGCGTGGTATTCTTTGCATTTTCCTAAAAAAAACAATATATCCACTACCATTATATGTTTTTCAGCTTTTCTGTTAATTTTCAACGCTTCACGACCATATAAAAGTACAGGTTCTATGCAGCACGTCAGAATTATTTTTCTTAGAGACCCGGGGGTAAGAACTGGCACGGCCATTCACGAGAGGCCAATTGTGGGGGGGGGGGGGGAGGGGGAGGGTTCTCGCCACTCAACACAGAACTGGCAATATTCAGGCGCCGAACGCTGATACATATGTTGGGGGTATGAGTTGAGGGAGGATCTGAGCACCCTTAGACTCGTCCGGTGTGCAAGGATGATACCGCAACAGATAACAGTGATTACACACATCAGTAGTCTCATCTTTACCTGGAGGCGGCGTCGTTGTTGCCAGGTCACTGTTTGTGGTTTGGCGCGGGCAGGAAGTGCTGTCCGCCTGGCAAGCGTCTGTCTGTGGATCGTACACCATTCTGGCTACAAAGCGTTGCTGCTGGCTGTCTGTGTACCAGGCTAAAGCACAGGACCTGAAATGTATGAGCATGCACGTATGAGTTGTCCAGTTCTGGTTGTTTGCGAGGGAATTGGGAGTGTTTGTTGCATATTGGAAAGTGAACAGTTTTCATTCACCTTTCGTGTATGTGTGTGTGTGGGGGGGGGGGGGCGCAAGGGATCAATACATAGTTAGATTTTTCCAAACGTGCATTGACAGGCGGGCAGGCATGCAAGCAGACAGACGGATAGACAAATGGACAGACAGGGATGCCACATAGCAAGTGCCCAGATCACGCCATACAGAGGATGGAAGGAACTCTCAAAGTAAACAGTGCACGAAAACTGTGGGATACGAATATACGAAACCGTTGCTGCAGCGATTGATCTTGAGGACGCATACAACAGAGTACCACTGGATTTTTTAATGTTTCAGCTTCTCGAACTAAACTTAAGTCCATTCCTCCTTAGTTGGATCGCTGCAGCCCTCTTCCAACGGAAAGTAGTTTTTAGATGTGGCAGTTGGACTTCGGAACCAACAACAATACATCCTGGCCTACCACAGGGATCACCATTATCTCCGGTACTGTTCAACGTCTACACAGTGAGAATCACCAGTGAGCAGATCACTGGACCTGGCAGGACATTGTCATATGCCGATGATGTTTTAGTGTATCGTCAGGGTAAGGATAGAGAGGAGGTGGCTGTGGAACTACAAACCGAACTCAATCACATAAGTACTTGGTGTGATGAAGCTGGGGCAATGGTCAACCCAACAAAGGCAACAGTGACTTGGTTCTCGTTGAATAATCATATTGTCAACACTCCAACACCAACTGTAATGCTGTGTTCAGAGACGGTGGAAAGAACGCAGGCAATGAATTACCTGGGGATACGGTTTGATCGAAGCCTTGCTTATAATGTGCACATAGACCAGGTGATAACAAAGGCCAAGCGGGGTTTGGCAGCGATGCGGGTGATGACGGCAGCAAACTGTGAGCAGCGCCATCTATGTCTTCTGTACGAGGGGCTGGTCATGTCTGTTTTGGAGTATGCAATGGCAATCCTGACTCTCAGCCATAAGCAGATAGAAAGGATGGAAAGGATACAGAATGAAGCTATGCGCATTATTCTTGGATGTACAAGAGATACAGCATGCAGGGCGATGCGCTACCTTCTTGATTTTCCAACCATTGAAGAGAGAATACAAGGTTGCAGGGCACGCGCCTACATCAGAATTAACGCAAACACACAACATCCACTGCATAGTGAAATTAGGAAGGTGAAGGGCAGCAGGTTAAAAAGAGGAAGGTCGTGGATGGGTCAAGCCGAAGACATTCTTCAACAGGTGTGTTCACTTGAGGACTTAGAACCTTGCGAGGAGTGGGTGCAAGTGCCAACAGACTTCTGCACATCCTTTTCAGTTTGCATCCAACTAGATAGAAAATGCAGACAAGAAAATCCGGCTGCTGTTGAGGCTGAAGTACAAGCGTTGATTTTCGAGAATTCGCTAGACGGTGACGCGGTCATCTACACAGATGGGTCGGTCGTCCGACATGTGAGAAGCTCATGGGCCTTTACAGCTCGGGCCGGAGGGAGAATTGTGAAGGAGGACTCTGGTGCTTTCACTGAAACCACAAGTAGCCTGACCATGGAAGTCATGGCAGTAAGTAAAGCAATAACATGGCTCGAGACACAGACATTCACTAGGGCTTGTTTCCTCAGCGACTCAATGAACATGATCAAGAGGATAGAGGAGGGATCGATCCGAAGAGAATGGTTGCTGCCTCTGGAGCGGTCTCGACTGGCAAAGATTAGTTTCATCTTCGTGCCAGGGAATGCGGGAGTACAAAGAAATGAGCGGGCTGACAAGCTCGCAGGTGAGGCTACTGTGGAGGGCGGACGCGCCATGGACCAGGCCGACATCCTGAATGCTCTACGAGAAGTAAGACTTTTGCGAGAACCAAGTGATGACTGTGAATCTACAACAATGGCCAGACTGCGAGAGCAGCAAATTAAAAGAGGGGTGGCCAAACAAGAACACTACGCAGGAAGCCAAAGAAGATTGATAAAAAAAACATAGAACTGGCGTCGTTAGCCGCTACACGTTGCGGGATTTTCTGAGGAGGGGATCCGAGCACTTATGGGCTGAATGGTTCGATGTGCAATGAGGATGATCTGTCGACTAACTAACTAACTAACATACGTCACACCAACGCTAGCGTGACAACGAAAGGATACGTTGTGCGACGATCAAGGTGAACGGGCGTGTATTGGATTTGGAGAACAACTTGGTGTGGCTATTGGATCGTTAGAATGATAGCAGTGGACTCACTCCAAGCTAAGAACAGCTAGAAGTATATATTGAGAACGCCATGGATTTGAGAATGACGGGCAAACTCTAGACAGAATCGAATCGGAGGAAGATGACAGCAAGGACGATCTGAAGGAACTGAGAAAAGAAGTATTACAGAGTGATGATAAGAAAACCTCAGAACAGTTTTAACTACATAAAGGTTAGTGCACGGTTATGTTAGGTGCCCTCCCGGCAACAACGGGAAATCTAATGGTTCACAACAAAATGTATTATAACGCTGTTAATTCGGTAATAAAGCGGCGTTAGATTTTCCTGAGATCCGATGTTTACTTCATATTTCAAGGTTATTCAGTGAATTCATAAATTGTTGTCGTTACGCCGTTTGTAATGAGCCAGTTCCTTTCGAAAGTTCAAACTTAATCACATGGCAAAACACAGCGAAGAAGGACTTACGACATGGCAAGGAAGCAAACAGGCAGATGGGTAGATAGTTGTAGTAGATAGGTAGGTAGATAGATTGGTCAGTAAATTGCTAGATAGATAAGTAGATAGTTACCAGTGTAGTAATATGAACAATTGTTGGTCTTAAATAAAGAAACGTCATTGCAGAGGTATTTGGAGGTTTAGAGAATCATTTGGAAGTTTAGAGAATCATTTGGAAGATTGTAGAATCATTTGGAAGTTTAGAGAATCATGTGGAAGATTGTAGAATCATTTGGAAGATTGTAGAATAATTTGGAAGTTTGCAGATTCATTTGGAAGCTTAGAGAATCATGTGGAAGATTGTAGAATTATTTGGAAGATTTTTGAATCGTTTAGAAGTTTAGAGAATCATTTGAACATTTTATATCATTTGGATCTTTGTTGAATCATTCGAAAGTTTGTAGAATCAATTTAAATGTGATGGAATAATGAATGAGATGTCTGCAAGTAAAGCAAGATAAACGACCCATTGTCACAAGACAATTTTGGCATATGGTGCTCATTTCAAATTTTTAAGCCAATCAGTTCTCGACAAGCTATTATTAGATGTACATCATCACCATTTACTTACATTTCAGTTGCGGCGTTGTTGGAGCAATAATAAAAGAGTCCCTTCTGGCATTCGGGGTAACACATTGGGTAATTCCCATCGGGATTTCCTAAGCAGTCGCTGGGACTCCTTAAGCACGGCCTGTTGACACTGGGGCTGATGGGAGGAGCTGTGAATAAATTAAACTGTCATTAATGTCACCATTGACACGCCCTTGATGCAATGCATCATCGTTATTATCATCAATGTACGCCTTCCTACCAGTATTATATAGTATGCAGTATACAGCATAATTAATAGAATTGAAGGAAATTAAACTGTCATTAACATTACTCACTATCCCCACGCCCCTGCTGCAATATATTATCTTTATTATCATCAGTATGTGCCTTGCCGTCAGCTTGATACATTATGCAATACACAACAATGTTAATACGCTTTATAGACTAGTGCAGTATAAAATGTAAAGGTATATAAAGAACCCATATTGTTGTATGCCTGTGAAACATGGACAATTACCAGACAAGCTGAGAAACATCTAATAGCGGTGGAAATGTGGTTTTTAAGAAATATGCAAAGAATGCCATCGACAGACAGAACATATTTTTGTTTCGCGCTTGCTCGCTCGCTCGCTTTGAACTCAAGTTTAGTCCATTCACACTACTTGTAGTAGTAGTTAGACTGAATATTTGCGTGTGGATTAGCAATCCCTATTAACAGTGTCCCTCGCCATCAGCTCAACCCACGTCGACTTCAGAGCTACTTGTAATTTACATCCCCAGGCCAAGGACGATAGGTTAACACTTTAGTACAAAATTTTAGTGTAGCGGTTGGAGCCCTTACCTCGGCATCAGCACACCGGATGTTTAAGATCACTCGTTTTTATCCATTAAACCATGCTGACTTACAGAAAATCAAAAGAGACATTTCTTCAAGAGACAAATGAACAACGGAGATTGATTGGGGAAATTAGACGAAGACAGTCTAGATTCGTTGGTCATGTTATGAGGAGAATTGGACTTAAAGATTTAGAAACAATAGGCAAGTTTGATGTGAAAAAGAGCAAGAGGAAGACAAGAGGATACATACCTTGATGGTTTAGCAGCATGGCATGGTCGGGACAAGAACACAGACCTGATTTGAGACTGGTGATGGTGTGAGTTGGCGAACGATGACCGCCCACGCCTGTCGGCATGGCACTTGGTGGTGATGCTATTATTGAACTAAATGAAGAGCATGATCCAGGTAAGTCTGAAGGAAACAAAGAAGATGAACCCTTTGGCACGGCGTGTGTCATATTTACATAGGGTGCTAACCCCTGGACAGACCGAAACACCAATAAGAAAGGCCTACAAGAAACAAAACCTTAAAAACAAAAACGTAAACTGATTAGAGCAATGACAAACCACACCCACGGTTAAATAACTGAGTGAGAGTAGGTTTATTGATGGGTAATATGAATTCATCTGTCATGCTGCATATTCCATCAGTCAAATGGAAATTATCACATTACATATTCCATCGATCAGGTGTAAATGATCACATTGCATATTCCATCAATCAGGTATAAACTATCATATTGCATATTCCAGCAATCACATGTAAATTATCACATTACATACTCCATTGATCAGATGGAAATTATCATATTCCATCTATCACATGTAAGTTATCAGATTGCATGTTTTATTCATTATAAGTAAGCTATCAGCCAATACAGGTATAACAGCCAAGTTTCAGATACCAAGTGAGAGAAACCTACAGTATCGAAAATAGAACATACCATAGCTGAGAATTGAGAATATTACAACAGACGACAACAATATCAAGCACAAGTACAACGAGAACACTGATGTCATCAAAGACCTAATGATATCGACACAAACTACTGGGATTAAGGCCAAGGTAACGGCAAGCCATCATAGACCAGGGTATAAGCACCGAGAAACATATCATCACACATATTACAATGATAATAACAAGATATCGTTGTGCCATTGTGAGATATAATTTTTCATATACATTATTATTTATTGTAAAATGTTCTTACATATGCAGAGTGTGGGAATACTTAATAATTGATCTTTTGCAGCAAGAACACAAGACAAGAGAAACACCAACCAAGACTAAGCAAGAGACACAAATCATATAGTATAATAACGGTGGCAACAAGAGTAACATAAAATGACACGGTCAAGAAACATAGTTGCAACAAATGACACGAGTGAATGGTGGTAGTTAATTTTAATATTGATACTACAACATATAAACACATTGACATTGTAAATCAATGTCACATTTTAATTTGCTGTCAGTGTATAATATTGCATGAATATCTCATATATGTCAATGAAATGTATTGATGATAATTTTATTCATTGATTGACATATTCCATAATAGAGATGACCATGCATACAAATGTACATATATATTAAGGTACATCTCCATTGTTCAACACTGAACGAGTCTAGCATACCAACATAAGGCTAAAAGACGGCATTGGACCAGCATGAAGAATGCAAGTAACAGAAAGCGGTTCAACATCGACCAACAGAGAAGATAGAAGATCAAAGTATTATAAACTTTGACAGACAAAAAGATATTGATACATGAGTCTACAGTATACATCTATATCGGCAATAAGATGAACTTGCGGTTGTAATACGAAAATACATCTTTCACGAAGAAGAAGTAATCACCCTAGACAACTGAAATATAAGTAGACCGCAAGCAGACAAAGGCTTATGGAATGACCCCATCTATGAGTATTAAATTATTACGTCACATGGTAAACCCAAATGACAACCGAGAAATACAGCGGTACACAAGTCATGTACACATTGCTCATGTTCCACGATATCATATATAAATAATAATATAGATGGTAATGGTACCTATTAACCACGCATACCCCCTCATTCGGACGTAATGGTCTTGATAGGTTTGAGGTTGCTTGTCTTTAGGGCAAATGAGGGACTACTATGGGGAGGCCACGGGACCTTATGAAGCTCATAGTATGTTAGACTAACACCCCCCCCCCCCCATAGGTTGGCTACACGTCGCCTGCGCGGAAAGTAGGTTGATAGGGCGTGCCTGAACATAATAATAATTTTCTTTTCATTTTCTGCAGTGGTTAATGAAATGCCATGCTATCATATTATCAGACATAATAGGGTTGTGGAAGGACAACAATATAGTATAGAGTAATAACCTGACTACTCATATCGCTTCATGTCATGGGATTAAAAAACCAAATAGACTGTGAAAATGGCTACACCATTTTCAAAAATTGGGGGGGGGGGGCATAATGCCATGGACCGATATGAGGGATACAGCGGGAAACGGACAGAGTAAGAACAGGGTTACAAGAGAAGTCGGTGGAGCAACACATGATGATGAAGAAGAAAGGGAAGTGACTCCAGTGAGTTGCGTATCACGTGACATTAGTTGTGTGGCACACGAGACAGACGGCAAGACCGGGTCAGTCTTGCCAGGGTCTTTGGACACGACGGTTGTGAAAAGCGAGTGCAGAAGTAAAGCGACATCAATTCAGCACACGCCGATGTGAAGCCAAGGTCGAGCCAAGCCGTAAGTTGGTAGTGAACGTTAGATAGAGTGTTTTAGAATCATCGCATGTCAGCCCACACCTGTTGGTAATGAGTGTATAACGGCGGCGATGACTTTCGAGAATAAACACTGATTACAATGGCGAGGACATTGGTTTGTTTGATATTCTCCGTTGTGACCTGTTCCTGCTTATAACTGTCCTTGTGGCTGAATAGACGAGCCGGTAATCAGCTACTTGGCAACAGTCAACATTTTTTTAATCAGACGAAGTAAACTGGAGAACTTGGTGACAACTGGCAAGATTAAGGGGGAAAATAAGGTGAAGGCAGACAATTAAATATCTGGGTGGCTTGGCCATATGACATTGTCGAGACAAGAACACATAGCTGACCCACAACTTTGGTGATCGGGTGAGAGGCGAAACATGGCTGCCCACGCATATCAGCACGGCACCTGATGATGATGCTAGCCCATATAGTTATAGACTAGTGGTTCTCAACCTTTTTTGGCCCATGCACCCATCCATCATAAGTCAAAATGTCATTCTCCCCTTTCCAGCTAACGAAAGAAGAAGAAGAACCCCCCCCCCCCTCTCTCCCCGTTTCCTTTCAGCCTCACAAGGGGCATTTTAAAAAATTACCAATGTTTGTAAACACACCAAATAAATCATATTACAATAAACAAAAGGTAAAACGTCAAATAATTGTCACTTAATAGGATATTGTTCCTGGAGCCATTTTGAGTCTGCCAATATGTGGTCTTAATTCCCCCTCCCCCTCCCCCTACTGGGAAACCCTAAAATCCCTCACTGGTTGAGAACCACTGGTATAGACCAATCGGTTCCCGATGGGCAATTAGATCAATATCACTCAGGCCACCTTTACTTCCAAAGACAATTTGTGATACTCCTTGTTACGTTGGGTCTACCTGATTTCTCAGTTCAGTGTAACATCTCCGCAATGATGTAGATTCAAACCCATGGCCGTTGGATTGGCAGGCAAGTGTGATGGCTACTGAGCCCTAGTGGCTACCCAAGAGGTGTCCAAGAAATTGTAACATCACACACACACACACACACACACACACACACACACACACACACACACACACACACACACACACACATACACACATGCTAGCGTGTTGGCTACTGAGATACAGCGGCTACGACAAGAGAAGGTGTCCAAGAAATTGTAACATCACACATATACACTCACACACATGCAAGCGTGTTGAGACACTGAGCTACAGTGGGTCTACCCAGAGAAGGTGTCCAAGAAATTGCTACATCACACACACACAGAGACACACAGACACACACACACACACTCCCCCCCCCCCCCCCCCCCCCCCACACACACACACATATTTGTTTCATTTCCTTTTTAAAGGTTTGTAAAATTCTAACTGTTTGAATTTTATTAACACAATGAGTGTCACTAAAAAAATGTAAGATTGAAGATGAAAGCCGTGTTTTTAATGATGAGTGGACAACTAAGTACTAATCCCGAAATAATCAAATAAATCAACTAAGTACTGTTTTATAAAAGTTGGTAGCAAATCAGTTTGCTTGTTGAGTCGTGAGTCAGTGGCTGTCTTCAAGGAGTACAATTTAAAAAGACAGTATCAAACAAAAGATTCCGATTTCGGATATAATTTAACAACCAAAGAGAGGGAAAGGAAATGCCTGGGGTTGGTGAGAAAATTTGGAGAAACAGCAAACTGCTTTCACTAAACTGTCTTCAATTCAAGATGCTGCAACAGAAGCTAGTCTTGTGCTGTCAAACAGAATTGTAAAACAGAACTAGCCATTCTCTGATGGCGAGTTCATCAATGAATGTTTGCTAGATGCAGCAAACATTATGTGTCAAGAATTTTAAAAAATCTGACAACATTACTTTATCAAGGAGAACTGTGGTTAGATGTGTTGACAAGATCAGTGAATATTTGATGCATAAACTTCAAGATACAAGTAAACAATATTTGTGGTGCTCTCTTGCATTGGATGAGAGTGCTGATGTACATGCCGAATTATTGATATTTATACGTGGAATAAACATTTCTTTCAAACTCACTGAAGAGTTACCGAGTGTTGAGTCACTCAAAGACACAACCACAGGCCATGATATATTCAATGCTGTTACTAACTGTATTGAAAGAACTGGGTTGGTTTGGAACAAGATGGCAAGTGTTACAACTGACGGAGCTCGTGCTTTGACTGAAAAAAAAAAATTGTAGGTCCTGTAAAGTTGATATGATAAGTGATAAGATTAAAGCAGAATATCCTGACCACACATTATTACCACTTCACTGTGTGATCCATCAAGAAGATCTTTGTAAAACTGTTTTAAGATCAAGCATCTTATTGCCCCAGTTGTCAGTGTCATCAACCTCATCAGATTAAGAGGACTAAATCACAAACAGTTCAAGGCATAACTTTATGATATGTAAACTGAACATTCCGATGTCCTGTACCGCACCAGTGTTCGAAAGCTGAGTCTCGGCATGGTGTTGAGGCGAGTGTGGGATAGTGATGTTCCTAGGGATGAAGGGCATTAAATGTGACTGTAATACTAACATTGTCAATAAAGAGTGGAAGTTAGACTTTATGTTTGCCATTGAAATTATTGTAAAGTTAAATGAACTGAATGTCAAACTTCAATGCAATGGTGTGTTTGCACAAGGATTGTATGTACATGTAAAATCATTTCAGGCAAAACTCTTACTGTTGTCCAGACAAGTAAGTGAGAAAATGTTTTGTCACTTCCCTTTGCCGAAACAAGAAAACATTTCTGGTGAAATGACAGAAAAGTACAAAGCCCAATCAAATGCATTAACTGAAGAATTTGGAAGGAGATTCCAAGATTTGAAGAACTTAGAGCCGCAGTTCAATATTCTCAGTTCCCCTTTTAGGGCAGAAGCTGATACAGCCACAGAGTACAAACAGTTGGAGCTGCTTGACTTACAAGCAGATCATGACCTGAAAGCGAAATTCAAATCAGATGGTTTGCTGGATTTCTATGGATCTTTATCAGAAGAATCATTTCCCAATTTGAAAAAACAAAACAAAATGTGCAGTTAAACTTGTATCATTATTTGGATCAACATACATTTGCGAACAAGCATTTTCTTGCTTGAAGATCAACAAATCCAAAATAGGTCTTTATTGTCGGACTGAAGCTTGCATGCTGTCATGCGAATTTCAACAAGTAAACTTGCTCCAGATTTCAAGAATATTGTCAAATATTGCAAGCAGTTACATACATCTCATTAGAAATCAACAATTGTAGTGACAATGTAGTCGGTTTTTGTCTAAATGAAAGCCATTGATACATAATTTATTTTTTTATATTATAATGAAAATGTTTTTTATCTTGTTAACAAAATAGTAAACGTTTTTGTCCATATTGTAAAATATAATGTATAAGTGTATAAGTAAAATAAAATTGCAATAATTAGGTATTTATACTGTTTAATAACCTATAAATAATTCATAATTACTTACTGTGATAGGTTGCTGTAAACAAAGTGGACAGAATATATATGCCCCCCCCCCCTTCCCAATAGCTTTACATTTATCAATGTGGCCATACGCACACAAAGTTTTCCCACCCCTGTTCTACGGGTTTTTTTTTTTTACGGATGTTGGATTGGGGATTCCAATTTTGTCTGGGTCTAAGTGTGGTTCTGAGAGTGTCGTCCCTTTCATTGAGGAATCAAAAGTGGCACTTTGGTTCATTTCAATAATGCTACTTTGGTACATTTGAATAATTACATTTTGGTGCATATGAATAATGACAGTGTGGTGCATTTGAATAACGATACTTTGTTGCATTTGAATATTGATGTTTTGGTGCAATTGAGTAATGATATGTTAGTGCAATTGAATAATAACGTTTTGGTGCCTTTGAATAATGACATTTTGGTGCATTTTAACAATGATACTTTTGTGTATTTGAATAATTAAGCATTAGTGCATTTGAATTATGATACTTTGGTGCACATGAATAATACGTTTTAGTGCCTTTGAATAATGCCATTTTGGTGCATTTCAATAATTATACTTTGATGCATTTGAATAATGACGTGTTGATCATTTGAATTATTATACTGTGGTGCATTTGAATAATTACGTTTTGAAGCATTTGAAAATGACTGTTTGGTGTATGTGAATAATAATGCTTTGGTGTATTTTGAAAATAAATGTGTGCATTTGAATAATGACGTTTGGTACATTTGAATAATGACGTTTTGGTGCATTAGAATAATGACATTTTAGTACATATGAATAATAACAGTTTGGTTCAATCGATAAATGACACTTTGGTGCTTATGAATAATGATGCTTTAGTGCATTTGAATGACTGTGGTTCTTTTGAGAAATGATACCTTGGTGCATTTGTGTAATGTTTCTTATTAAAAATTGTTGAATAATGATAGTTTGTTATATTTTGTTTGTGCATTTGAATCTAGTTACTTTGGACCATGTGAATAATGATGTTTGGTTCATTTGAATAATGAAGTTTTGGTGCATTTGTATAATGACATTTTGGTTCATTTAAATGATGATAATTCGGTGCATTTGAATAATAAAAATTTGGTTTAATTAATAAATGATTTAATTTAGTGCATTTGAATAATGTTACTTTGACGCATATTAATAATGACACTTTGGTGCAATTCATAAATGCTTTTTGGTGGATTTGAATGATGATACATTTGTTGATTTGGATCATGACACTTTGGTGCATGTGAATAATGACACTTTGGTGCATTTGATAAATGACACTTTGGTGGATTTAAATAATGACACTTTCGTGCATTTTAATAATGACACTTTGATGCATTTGAATAATAATACTTTGATCCAATTTCAAAATGTTACTTTGGTGTATTTGAATAATGACGCAGTGGTGTGTGTGAATAATGACACTGGTGCATTTGAATAATGACATTTTTGTTAAATTATTAAATGACACTGTGGTGCATTTGAATAATGATACGTTGGTGCATTTGAATGATGAAACATTTTGGTGCATTCGACACATGTCGCGCTATGAATCGTCTCAACTACAGCTCTTGGACCGGACAAACAGTGTGAAACAGGTCGCAAAGATAGCAAACGAGCACGTCCGGGCGAGTAGCTAACTAGCAATGATATTCGCCATCCAGAAAGTACGAAGTCTACTGGGATAGAATGGGTCCTTTAGGACTGAACCAAGTTTATTGTGTTTTAGTGTCACAGTAATATTCTTATATCTATGCCTGTTTTGTTCCTGACAAAAGTAATGCCTTCTGAAACGTCTGGCAGTTGCGTTGTGTTTTACGATTACTTTTTTGGTTGATATTTATAATTATTATTTTAATAGTTTTCAAAACTATATTAACGTTATAAACGGCATTAGCATCATCATATTTTGCCCTCAAGCGTCGTGGTGAGGAATAGTTGAAGTTATAGCGCCCGTTGTGTGGCATCGGATATTGTCATTCCGTGTGATTGTACAATGTCTTTGATGTCGTCAACCAATTTTCTTATCGGGCGTCCTCTTGCTCTCGTTTCAGGTCTTCTTTGGTGTAGGGCCAGTACTGGTAGTTGATGGTGTTGCATTCTAACGAGATGACCAAACCATTTGATCTTCTGTCTTTCAATAAATGTGGTACAAGGTGTTGATTCCACTGTCTATAACATCATTTCTTACTCGGCCTCGGATAGTTAAGTTGGCAGCTCTTCTCAAGCATCTCATCTCGCAGGTGTTGGTTTTACGGAGCTTATAAATAGTAAAATGCATTTATAGCTCCACACACACAAAAACACACACGCGCACACACACACACACACACACACAATCAGGGAAATTGAATGCGAAGATTTTCGTACAATCGTCCTCATAAATTCATGTCACTAAGCTTCTACTCAGAATAATGAAGAGAAGAACAAGAAAGAAAATGGAAATGGAAGTTGATGAAGAACAGTGTGAATTTATGAAAGGAAAATTTACAAATAATGCAATATATACCATACGAACACTAATAGAAAGATCAACAGATACATGGTGTGCTGGGAAATGAATAGGCGGACAGATTGGCTGGCTCTGCAGAACTTGGTGGAGTATTGATGCAATACAAGGCTGACGTGGTTGCGGCCTTGTGGGAGCACGTGTACACCTCGTAGGGGCAAATGGATTACCATGGTGTGGCAAGAATGAGACAGCGAGGAGTGACGAGGGGATCTGGCCGACGCTCAACGCTCGGAGGAAAGGCTCAGAGGAAAGGCGAGACGGACATATAATCAAATTGCTACTGGTACTATTGGTGTTGGAACTCTTCGCTGGCTGCTGAGGATGGGGAAGGAGCGCTTATTGGAATGCCCCGAATGCTGTGATGTCGATTCCTAAATCAATCAATCAATCAATCAATCAATCAACAGATACCTAAAAGGACCGGGATCTGTGGAAAGACGGGAACGCCTACGTCAGCTGGTAAGGCACATGATGAATCATCATCCAGTGCCTTGGCTGTTGGCGAGGGTGATCATACGCCTCCACAAATTTCGCTCTCGGACGAATTCTCGGACGCTCTTGGACCAATTCATGTGTTGACTCCCTTCCATGCCATGACACAAGACAGTCAAGAATTTTCTCACGCTGTCTTCCTCAATCTCTAATTCCACAAATCTTTCCGGTTGTCACAACATGTTCCAGTTTTTGTCTTCTCATAATGTGGCCAAAAATGATGACTGCTTCTTTCTATGTTTGCGATAAGTTGTCTTTGTGACTTAGCTTCCCTCAAAATGTCCATATTGCTAATTTTGGCTGTCTAATTAATTTCCAGCAAGCTTCGTGGCTTAGAGGTTATGACTTTTCTCATTAATCTCGTATACTCTCGTTGGTAACATGATGACGGTGAGAATCAGCAGTTGTTCGAATCGCATCGGTAACTTACGGGGTATGTGAGCCGGTCGCTCAGAAAGCAATGGCAAAATACTGAGCGTAATCTTGCCAAGAAATCAACAATCAGCTGAAAGATGCTGATGTTGACAGCGATGTCCTGTAAAGGATATGCGAAAATAAAATTATTTCCAGTATTCTTCTATAAAACCTCATGAGATGTTTGCGTCTGTTTACTAACTGTCCAGGATTAGCAGCCGTTTGATAAAATTGGTTCATGATGAATATAGAGATATCTAAAACTAGTAATCGACGGGAATTGAAACAAAAAGGTTCAGTAGAAACTATGCTATGGAGAACTTGGCTTCACATAATGGACGTGCAGCAAGGAAAGGGTTAAAAAGCAACCATTTGATATTACATTTAAAAAAAATAATAATAATTGACATAAGACAGTGTGGGGATTAAAATAAGACAATTTAATTATTAGCATAAGGCCAATTAATCACCAACGTAATTAATAAATGAAATTAATAAAAGAAATGAATCAATAACCTGAAGGCAGTTAATCATTAACAATAGGGAAATTCATTATTAACATAAGACAAAATAATAATTAACAAAAGACTAATTAATCATTAATATGGGACAAATTAATCATTAAGACAATACAACTTAATCATTAACAAAAGACAGGTTAATCACATAGGACAAATTAATCAATTAGATAATGCAAGTTAATAATTAACAAAAGACAAATTAATCATTAACATGAGACAGACTAATCATCGATGCAGTTTAGGACTTGTTATAGAAACTCGCACAGGCAATTGGCCTGCGCTTGGTTAGGAAGCTGTTAAATAGGCCAAGCGGAAGCAGGTGTCGTGTGACCTCAAGTCTGACTACTCACGCTGGGTAGAAGGCACTGGAACAACGTAATCCTCGGGATTTCTAGGGCAGTACAATGTTTCTCTCTCGCAGGAATCCGTTGGTGGGTTGTAAACCAGTCTTGCGTAGAAGCTATATCCGCTTTTTGAAACGTACCGGCCCAATGGACAGTCCCTGGAGAGATTTCAGACATAGTTCATTAAATACAAAACTTTATACGAAACCGCCGGTTCCGTGGCTAAGGGTTTGCGGATAAAGTTCGTGATCCCGCATACCCGCGTTCGAAACACAGCTGCGCGCGATTTGGCAGCAAACCGCGTTGCGATGATTTTTAAAAAAATGGTATGGGTGCCGGTCGTTCAGAAAGCAATGGCAAACTATTGAACGTAAACTTGCCGAGAGATCACAATAGCAAAAGATGCTGGTGTTGACTGCAACGTCCTGTATAGGATATGCAACTAACATTTTGTATATAAAACCACCTAGATACCTACTTCATCTGTGGAAGAATCAGTGTCTCCGTACACCAAATCAAACTGCATTTATCAATTCTAGTGTTAGTGCCAAGCATGTTACATAGATAGAATGGAAAGACACTTAGCAAATCGAGTAGCCGAACATATACCAGTGTGGGTGGAAAAGAGAGCTAAACAGGAATTCATACACAGTCGGCAGAGTATAAAACGTCATTCTCGACGATTTCTCAACCTCACATTAACTACGGTCATAAAGTTAATAAAGAAAACGCGTTCCGTATAGTATATTATATTCGACGAA
>OY992876.1:443795383-443808196 GCA_963921405.1 Cepaea hortensis
AATCATGTCCCCTCCTCTACCAGGAATCATGCCCCTCCTCTACCAGGAATCATGTCCCCCCCCCCCATTACCAGGAATCATGCCCCTCCTCTACCAGGAATCATGTCCCCTCCTCTACCAGGAATCATGTCCCCTCCTCTACCAGGAATCATGTCCCCTCCTCTACCAGGAATCATGTCCCCTCCTCTACCAGGAATCATGTCCCCTCCTCTACCAGGAATCATGTCCCCTCCTCTACCAGGAATCATGTCCCCTCCTCTACCAGGAATCATGTCCCCTCCTCTACCAGGAATCATGTCCCCTCCTCTACCAGGAATCATGTCCCCTCCTCTACCAGGAATCATGTCCCCTCCTATACCAGGAATCATGTCCCCTCCTCTACCAGGAATCATGCCCCCTCCTCTACCAGGAATCATGCCCCCTCCTCTACCAGGAATCATGTCCCCACCTCTACCAGGCATCATGTGTCCACCTCTACCAGGAATCATGTCCCCTCCTCTACCAGGAATCATGTCCCCTCCTCTACCAGGAATCATGCCCCCTCCTCTACCAGGAATCATGTCCCCTCCTCTACCAGGAATCATGTCCCCTCCTCTACCAGGAATCATGTCCCCTCCTCTACCAGGAATCATGTCCCCTCCTATACCAGGAATCATGTCCCCTCCTCTACCAGGAATCATGCCCCCTCCTCTACCAGGAATCATGCCCCCTCCTCTACCAGGAATCATGTCCCCACCTCTACCAGGCATCATGTCCCCACCTCTACCAGGAATCATGTCCCCACCTCTACCAGGAATCATGTCCCCTCCTCTACCAGGAATCATGTCCCCTCCTCTACCAGGAATCATGCCCCCTCCTCTACCAGGAATCATGTCCCCTCCTCTACCAGGAATCATGTCCCCTCCTCTACCAGGAATCATGTCCCCTCCTCTACCAGGAATCATGTCCCCTCCTCTACCAGGAATCATGCCCCCTCCTCTACCAGGAATCATGTCCCCTCCTCTACCAGGAATCATGTCCCCTCCTCTACCAGGAATCATGTCCCCTCCTCTACCAGGAATCATGTCCCCTCCTCTACCAGGAATCATGTCCCCTCCTCTACCAGGAATCATGTCCCCTCCTCTACCAGGAATCATGCCCCTCCTCTACCAGGAATCATGTCCCCTCCTCTACCAGGAATCATGTCCCCTCCTCTACCAGGAATCATGTCCCCTCCTCTACCAGGAATCATGCCCCTCCTCTACCAGGAATCATGTCCCCCCCCCCATTACCAGGAATCATGCCCCTCCTCTACCAGGAATCATGTCCCCTCCTCTACCAGGAATCATGTCCCCTCCTCTACCAGGAATCATGTCCCCTCCTCTACCAGGAATCATGTCCCCTCCTCTACCAGGAATCATGTCCCCTCCTCTACCAGGAATCATGTCCCCTCCTCTACCAGGAATCATGTCCCCTCCTCTACCAGGAATCATGTCCCCTCCTCTACCAGGAATCATGTCCCCTCCTCTACCAGGAATCATGTCCCCTCCTCTACCAGGAATCATGTCCCCTCCTCTACCAGGAATCATGTCCCCTCCTCTACCAGGAATCATGTCCCCTCCTCTACCAGGAATCATGTCCCCTCCTCTACCAGGAATCATGCCCCTCCTCTACCAGGAATCATGTCCCCTCCTCTACCAGGAATCATGTCCCCTCCTCTACCAGGAATCATGTCCCCTCCTCTACCAGGAATCATGCCCCCTCCTCTACCAGGAATCATGTCCCCCCCCCCCATTACCAGGAATCATGTCCCCTCCTCTACCAGGAATCATGTCCCCTCCTCTACCAGGAATCATGTCCCCTCCTCTACCAGGAATCATGTCCCCTCCTCTACCAGGAATCATGTCCCCTCCTCTACCAGGAATCATGTCCCCTCCTCTACCAGGAATCATGTCCCCTCCTCTACCAGGAATCATGTCCCCTCCTCTACCAGGAATCATGTCCCCTCCTCTACCAGGAATCATGTCCCCTCCTCTACCAGGAATCATGTCCCCTCCTCTACTATACCAGGAATCATGTCCCCTCCTCTACCAGGAATCATGCCCCCTCCTCTACCAGGAATCTATGCCCCTCCTCTACCAGGGAATCATGTCCCCACCTCTACCAGGCATCATGTCCCCACCTCTACCAGGAATCATGTCCCCACCTCTACCAGGAATCATGTCCCCTCCTCTACCAGGAATCATGTCCCCTCCTCTACCAGGAATCATGCCCCCTCCTCTACCAGGATTCATCATCCTTACAGGCGTCTTCCCCCCTCTACCAGGAATCATGTCCCCTCCTCTACCAGGAATCATGTCCCCTCCTCTACCAGGAATCATGTCCCCTCCTCTACCAGGAATCATGTCCCCCTCCTCTACCAGGAATCATGTCCCCTCCTCTACCAGGAATCATGTCCCCTCCTCTACCAGGAATCATGTCCCCTCCTCTACCAGGAATCATGTCCCCTCCTCTACCAGGAATCATGTCCCCTCCTCTACCAGGAATCATGTCCCCTCCTCTACCAGAATCATGTCCCTCCTCTACCAGGAATCATGTCCCCTCCTCTACCAGGAATCATGTCCCCTCCTCTACCAGGAATCATGTCCCCTCCTCTACCAGGAATCATGTCCCCTCCTCTACCAGGAATCATGTCCCCTTCTCTACCAGGAATCATGTCCCCTCCTCTACCAGGAATCATGTCCCTCCTCTACCAGGAATCATGTCCCCTCCTCTACCAGGAATCATGTCCCCTCCTCTACCAGGAATCATGTCCCCTCCTCTACCAGGAATCATGCCCCTCCTCTACCAGGAATCATGTCCCCTCCTCTACCAGGAATCATGTCCCCTCCTCTACCAGGAATCATGTCCCCTCCTCTACCAGGAATCATGTCCCCTCCTCTACCAGGAATCATGTCCCCTCCTCTACCAGGAATCATGTCCCCTCCTCTACCAGGAATCATGTCCCCTCCTCTACCAGGAATCATGTCCCCTCCTCTACCAGGAATCATGTCCCCTCCTCTACCAGGAATCATGTCCCCTCCTCTACCAGGAATCATGTCCCCTCCTCTACCAGGAATCATGTCCCCTCCTCTACCAGGAATCATGTCCCTCCTCTACCAGGAATCATGTCCCTCCTCTCTACCAGGAATCATGTCCCCTCCTCTACCAGGAATCATGTCCCCTCCTCTACCAGGAATCATGTCCCCTCCTCTACCAGGAATCATGTCCCCTCCTCTACCAGGAATCATGTCTCCTCCTCTACCAGGAATCATGTCCCCTCCTCTACCAGGAATCATGTCCCCCCCAGAATCATGCAGGATATGCACCCATTACCAGGAATCATGTCCCCTCCTCTACCAGGAATCATGTCCCCTCCTCTACCAGGAATCATGTCCCCTCCTCTACCAGGAATCATGCCTCCTCTACCAGGAATCATGCTCCCTCCTCTACCAGGAATCATGTCCCCTCCTCTACCAGGAATCATGCCTCCCTCCTCTACCAGGAATCATGTCCCCTCCTCTACCAGGAATCATGTCCCCTCCTCTACCAGGAATCATGTCCCCTCCTCTACCAGGAATCATGTCCCCTCCTCTACCAGGAATCATGTCCCCTCCTCTACCAGGAATCATGTCCCCTCCTCTACCAGGAATCATGTCCCCTCCTCTACCAGGAATCATGTCCCCTCCTCTACCAGGAATCATGTCCCCTCCTCTACCAGGAATCATGTCCCCTCCTCTACCAGGAATCATGTCCCCTCCTCTACCAGGAATCATGTCCCCTCCTCTACCAGGAATCATGTCCCCTCCTCTACCAGGAATCATGTCCCCTCCTCTACCAGGAATCATGTCCCCTCCTCTACCAGGAATCATGTCCCCTCCTCTACCAGGAATCATGTCCCCTCCTCTACCAGGAATCATGCCTCCTCCTCTACCAGGAATCATGCTTCCTCCTCTACCAGGAATCACTCCCATTATCCTTCCAAGTTACTGATACGTTTAATATGGCCAGAGTATTCCAGTCTCCGAGACAAGATGCTTTTTTTGAACGAGTGTGCTTCGATCTGATAGAATGTCGGTATTGTTCTTCATCCTGATATTTACGAATTCTTCTGTAATAGTTACGTTTCCGAGTTAAGTCGTAAACATAATATGACTAATACTCATCCCATTGGTATCGGGACTCCTCCTGGCTGTTGAAGATGAGGATGGAGAACGTATGGGATTGCCCAGAGTGCTGTGATGCCGGTTCTTGACTCAACTCAACTTAGCTTAACTTAAAAAGTCCTGATGATATCAAAGCCAGTCTACAGTCACACGGGAATGACACTACCCAGAGCCACCCATCGGGATCTATAATGTCAACTATTTCTCCCCACGACGCATGACAACAAAAGTGGAAAACGATGTGGTGAAGTACTTACTTGGAGATGGCAACGGACCAGCATTCTGATTTGGATCTTTTGGAGATGGCAACGGACCAGCATTCTGATATGTATTTGTTGGAGGTGGCAGAGTAACAACATAAACCTCAGGATCTCTGGAACATTGCGGGACTTCTCTCTCGCAGGTGTTTGTGGATGGGTTGAATACCAGTTTTGCAAGGAAGCGCGTGCCGTCTTTACGTGTATACCAACCTAATGCACAGTCCCTGTGAGGAGAGAGTTCATTAAATACCAACGGTAGAAACATTTGTTTACATAAAGAAAAGGGTCTAAAAGCAAAGAGGATCGACTTCATTGCAACGAATTTTATTCCATATGACCCGGTTTCTTTTTACAGAGGGGGGGGGGGGGGGGGGGGGGCTGACGAAAACGCGGCACATAGCACGAACTTCGTAGCTCCAGCAACGACCCCCAGGAGTCACCGAGAAAATTGCACCCGTAAACCGAATGACGTAGCTCGGAATCAAACCCACAACATTTGGAACGCAGGTGGCGTAACCAGTTAGCCACGGAGACCACCTTGCTTACATAAAATAAGGCACACTTGAGAATAATATCAATGCTTTTGAGCTTAAATGTTACAGACACCTTTTTACGATATCGTGAAAACATTCATGTGCATTGTCTGGCACTTACAGAAGTAGAAAGGAAAAGTAGATACTTGAGAACGCAATCTACAGCTAAAGTTATTCTATCAACAACAGCAAAAAAGAGAGCATTTTATGCAATTAGGCTTGGCATTGGAAGATAGATAAAGAACTCTTGCTTGATACATAGAATCAGTTTTAACTGTGTTTCCTGGACAATTAGTGAGCAGGCGGAAAAAAATTCAAATTGGAGGTGTGAATGTTGCTGAAAATGCATTAGGCAAACAAGATTAGCAGTCTGGGCGTTATAAGGAAGGCGTAGTTTATTTGTTAGTTAGTTAGTCGCTGTTCCAACTTCACGGCAACGGGTCGTCCTCATTATGCTCTGTTCCTGTGCCAATGAATATCACACAAAATGCGCCTCACTGCCCCATGTAAAAAACAATGCAACAGACAGGAGTCTCGACAAGCCAACAGCTCGCACAGGTACACTGCGCATAATGCCGCCGCCAGAATGCCAACACAATAGCCCTCCACGGAAATTACAGTTCATCGTCAATGGAAGCGGCAGTCACTAGAAAACCAGCAGCCACACATTACTGCATTAAAAGTCGAGAGGATCGACTCCATTGCTGAAAGCATCACACAAAGCACGAACATCGTAGCTCCAGTCACGACCCCCAGGAGTCTCCGAGAAAAATGCACTCGTGAATCGAAAAGGCAATTCAGTCAATTCCAAGCGACAGGCCGACCGCCATCGTTCCGAACATGCAGTTCACGCTACAGCAACTGCAGATAGTAAACACAGTCCAAACGAAATTCACAGCTCACAGTGTCGCACCACGCACTCAACTCAGTATCAGGGCTACCATGCACTACCAGTCCAACATGAGGAAAATGCGATTGCAACCCGTAGCCAAAATCATAAACACTCCAGAGGCTTAACGGTTCAAATGTTTATCCGCCTGTTGGGGACCGGGTGTCTTCATAAGGAAGGCTTAAACACATGTAAAACTTACTGCAAACATCAGAAAGAGGCATTCTCCATCTCCCTCACTCCCATACATCCATTATCTCTCTCTCTCTCTCTCTCTCTCTCTCTCTCTCTCTCTCCTCTCTCTCTCTCTCTCTCTCTCTCTCTCTCTCTCCCGTATATACATTCTGTCTCTCCCTCTCTCTCACTCCCATACATGCTCACTCCATCTCTCCCTCACTATCACTCCCATACATGCTCATTCAGTCTCTCCCTCTTTCCTTCAATCCAATTCATGCTCATTATGTCTCTACCTCTCTCTCACTCCCATGCATGTTCATTCTGTCTATTCCTCTCCCTCACTCCCATACATGCTAATTCTGTCTCTTCCTCTCTCTCACTACCATACATGCTTATTCTGTCTTTCCCTCTCTCTCACTACCATACATGATAATTCTGTCTTTCCCTCTCTCTCACTACCATACATGCTCATTCTATCTCTTCCTCTCTCTCACTACCATACATGCTCATTCTGTCTTTCCCTCTCTCTCGCTCCCGTACATACATTCTATCTCTTCCTCTCTCTCACTACCATACATGCTAATTCTGTCTTTCCCTCTCTCTCACTACCATACATGCTAATTCTGTCTTTCCCTCTCTCTCACTACCATACATGCTCATTCTGTCTTTCCCTCTCTCTCACTACCATACATGCTCATTCTGTCTCTTCCTCTCTCTCACTACCATACATGCTCATTCTGTCTTTCCCTCTCTCTCACTACCATGCATGCTAATTCTGTCTTTCCCTCTCTCTCACTACCATACATGCTAATTCTGTCTTTCCCTCTCTCTCACTACCATACATGCTAATTATGTCTTTCCCTCTCTCTCACTACCATACATGCTCATTCTGTCTTTCCCTCTCTCTCACTACCATACATGCTCATTCTGTCTTTCCCTCTCTCTCACTACCATACATGCTAATTCTATCTCTTCCTCTCTCTCACTACCATACATGCTAATTCTGTCTTTCCCTCTCTCTCACTACCATACATGCTAATTCTGTCTCTTCCTCTCTCTCACTACCATACATGCTAATTCTATCTCTTCCTCTCTCTCACTACCATACATGCTAATTCTATCTCTCCCTCTCTCTCACTACCATACATGCTCATTCTGACTTTCCCTCTCTCTCACTACCATACATGCTCATTCTGTCTCTTCCTCTCTCTCTCACTACCATACATGCTAATTCTGTCTCTTCCTCTCTCTCACTACCATACATGCTAATTCTGTCTCTTCCTCTCTCTCACTACCATACATGCTCATTCTGTCTTTCCCTCTCTCTCACTACCATACATGCTCATTCTGTCTTTCCCTCTCTCTCACTACCATACATGCTAATTCTGTCTCTTCCTCTCTCTCACTACCATACATGCTCATTCTGTCTCTTCCTCTCTCTCACTACCATACATGCTCATTCTGTCTCTTCCTCTCTCTCACTACCATACATGCTAATTCTGTCTCTTCCGCTCTCTCACTACCATACATGCTCATTCTGTCTTTCCCTCTCTCTCACTACCATACATGCTCATTCTGTCTTTCCCTCTCTCTCACTACCATACATGCTCATTCTGTCTTTCCCTCTCTCTCACTACCATACATGCTAATTCTATATCTTCCTCTCTCTCACTACCATACATGCTAATTCTGTCTCTTCCTCTCTCTCACTACCAGACATGCTCATTCTGTCTTTCCCTCTCTCTCGCTCCCCTACATACATTCTGTCTCTTCCTCTCTCTAACTACCATACATGCTCATTCTGTCTTTCCCTCTCTCTCGCTCCCCTACATACATTCTGTCTCTTCCTCTCTCTCACTCCCATAAATACGCATTCTGTCCAAGTCCGCCGCACATTATTCATTTCTGTCTCTTAATCTTTTCAAACATCAAAAATAGCACTGGCAATGTTCCCACCAACATTAAATATCAAATGATCTGACCGACTGAAGTCTTTGAGGAACTTATGAATAGACCAGAACCAAATCACCTCCTGATACCCAACCCACGGAAGCTTAGCTGAATGTCAACTTCGAGAAACAATTCAAAGAATAAATCAGAAAAGCTTATTCATTACTGAAGGGTAGGAAAGCTCCTGGTCCAGATGCTTTCCCATTGAAAGCTATTAAATCTAATAAAGACATCTCGGGTGAACTGCTAAATAAATTGTTAGCAGAGTCTGAGAGATCGAAGAAATGCGAGCATACTGGAGAAAATGAAGTATGGTGACGATGCCTAAAAATGGAGACAAATAGGAATGAAAAGAAAAATTAGAATATAATAATGTTATTGTTACTAAAAAGAAATAATAAGTAGGATAATTATTTAGACCCTAAGAGACGCCATTGACAAACAGCTAATAGTTTGCCATTGACAAACAACTAAGTGATGCCATTGACAAACAACGAAGCGATGCCATTGACAAACAACTAAGAGATCCCATTGACAAACAACTAAGAGATGCCATTGACAAACAACTAAGTGATGCCATTGACAAACAACTAAGAGATGCCATTGACAAACATCTAAGAGATACCATTGACAAACAACTAAGAAATGCCATTGACAAACAACTAAGAAATGCCATTGACAAACAACTAAGAGATGCCATTGACAAGCAACTAAGAGACGCCATTGACAAACAACTAAGTGATGCCATTGACAAACAACTACGTGATGCCATTGACAAACAACTAAGAGATGTCATTGACAAACAACTAAGTGATGCCAATGACAAACAACTAAGAAATGCCATTGACAAACAACTAAGAAATTCCATTGACAAACAACTAATAAATACCATTGACAAACAACTAAGAGATGCCATTGACAAACAACTAAGAGATGCCATTGACAAACAACTAAGTGATGTCATTGACAAACAACTAAGAGATACCATTGACAAGCAACTAAGAGATGCCATTGACAAACAACTTAGTGATGCCATTGACAAACAACTAAGTGATGCCAATGACAAACAACTAAGAGATGCCATTGACAAACAACTAAGAGATGCCAGTGACAAACAACTGAGTGATGCCATTGACAAACAACTAAGTGATGCCATTGACAAACAACTAAGAGATGCCCTTGACAAACAACTATGAGATGCCATTGACAAACAACTAAGTGATGCCATTGACAATCTACTAAGTGATGCCATTGACAAACAATTAAGAGATGCCATTGACAAACAACTAAGTGATGCCATTGACAAACAACTAAGAGATACAATTGACAAGCAACTAAGAGATGCCATTGGCAAACAACTAAGTGATGCCATTGACAAACAACTAAGTGATGCCATTGACAAACAACTAAGAGATACCACTGACAAACAACTATGAGATGCCATTGACAAACAACTAAGTGATGCCATTGACAAACAACTAAGTGATGCCATTGACAAACAACTAAGAGATGCCATTGACAAACAACTAAGTGATGCCATTGACAAACAACTAAGTGATGCCATTGACAAACAACTAAGAGATGCCATTGACAAACAACTAAGTGATGACATTGACAAACAACTAAGAGATGCCATTGACAAACAACTAAGAGATGCCATTGACAAACAACTAAGTGATGCCATTGACAAACAACTAAGTGATGCCATTGACAAACAACTAAGAGATGCCATTGACAAACAACTAAGAGATGCCATTGACAAACAACTAAGGGATGCATTGACAAACTACTAAGGGATGCCATTGACAAATAACTAAGTGATGCCATTGACAAACAATTAAGTGATGCCATTGACAAACAACTAAGAGATGCCATTGACAAACAACTAAGAGATGCCTTTGACAAACAACTAAGGGATGAACAGGCAGGCTTCCGACAAAAAACAAATCCAGAGCTGACAAGATGTATTCTCATCATGTGCCATGCCGAAAAGCGTGGGCGATAATATTTTGCAATCTCACGCGATCACCAGAGTTGTTTATCAGCTCTGTGTTCTTGTCCGGACAATGACATGTGGTCAAGCCATCCAGATATTTACTTTTCTGCCTTTCCCCCTGTTCTTTCCCCCCTCAATATTGCCAGTTGTCACCAAGGTCTCTAGTTTATTTCTGTTCATAACGTGCCCAAAAATCTTGACTGTCTAAGCCTCATTTCTCTAATCAGTTTACGGTTTTCATTTGTTTCTCGTAGTACTTGCTCATTGCTTTTACTGCCTGTCTATGATATTCTTAGCATTTTCTTAGAAATTACATTCCATTAGATGTGTTTCAGTTTTCTGCTCATTGTTTACGTTACCCATCTATACAAAAGTACAGACTCTAAGTAGGACATCAACATTCTTTTTCTCGTTGCAACTGACATCTTGTTATTGGTCTGTATGTTTTCTTTGTATCCATCCACCATGTGCTATGCCGGTATGCATGGGCGGTCATGATTCGCCATTTCACTCGATCACCAAAGTCGAAGATCAGTTCACTGTTCTGGTCTCAACCATGCCATGTGGCCAAGCCATCCAGGTATTTACTTCTCTGTCTTCCCTTGTTATCTTACCCTCGATCTTGCCAGTTGTCACCAAATTCTCCAATTTATTTCTTCTCATAACATGTCCAAAATATTTTGACTGTCTACGTCTAATTTCTCTAATCATCTCATCTCATCTCATCATGTTCCTCTTGTACCTTGCGGTGTCGAGGTGAAGTATAAACAGCGGCAGAGTGCCCGCTTATGGGCTTCATGTATCGATATTCAGATGGACTCTGTTATTTCCTGCGTCCATCGTTCACGTTGTCGGCCTCTTCCTCTGCTTCCCTCTGGTCTGTACATCATTACTAATTTCTCTAATCAATTTACGATTTTCATTTGTTTCTTGTAGTACTTGATCATTGGTTTTTCTGCCTGTCCATGGTATTCTTTGCATTCTCCTCAGATACCACATATCCACAGCCATCAGTTATATTTCAGCTTGACTGCTCATTATCCACGCCTCACATTCATATAAAAGTACAGGCTCTAGCTAGCACCTCAACACTCTTTTTCTTGTTTCCATTGACATAATTTTATAGATCAGTATGTTTTTCATCTTGCTAAAGATTACTTTCGCTATGGCGATTCTTGTTATAATCTCTTCATGGCATCTCCCATCAGATGTTATGACTGTTCCGAGATAATTGTACCGATTCACTTGTTGAAGAATATTCCCATTTACTTGTATATTACATTGTGGTATTTCAATATTCCTAGTGACGACCATAATCTGTGTGTTCCATGTATACCTTAAGCATAATAACAGAGCAAAAGCTTGAACCGAATTCGTCCACCAGAACATGTTCCGGTACAGGTGGATTAAAGTGGGTCCTCCCAGGACATGGGTTCACGAGAAAAACCCACTTCTTAGTGGGGTTGAACGCGAGTCAGCCTGACTGGAACAGCAAGAATCAAATAGTCGCATAAAATAACATCAGCACATAAATCTACAATTCTTACATTCTGTAGGTCAGTTCGTTAGAGCAGCTGTAAAAGTAGCCTTTCTTACATTCAGGATTACATGCTGGGTAGTTTCCGCTTCTTCTTCCATAACAGCTCTCTCTGATGCACGTGTCTGTTTCAACGCTTGCTGGAGATGGAAAATGTCAGTTGATTCAATGCTGCTTCGTTTGTGGGAGTTGTAATAGTAGTTGTCGTAGTAGTAGCAGTAGCAGCAGCAGCAGCAGCAGCAGCAGTAGTAGTAGTAGTAGTAGTAGTAGTAGTAGTAGTAGTAGTAGTAGTAGTTGGCGGCGGTAGTAGTAGTAGGAGTAGTGATGGTGAAGTAGTAGTAGCAATGGTGGTGTTAGTGGTGGTCGTGGTGGTGGTGGTGGTGGCGGCGGCGGTAGTAGTAGTAGAAGTAGTAGTAGTAGTAGTAGTAGTAGTAGTAGTAGTAGTAGTAGTAGTAGTAGTAGTGTAGTAGTAGTAGTAGTAGTAGTAGTAGTAGTAGTAGTAGAAGTAGTGGTGGTGAAGTAGTAGTAATAGTAGTAGTAGTAGTAGTAGTAGTAGTAGTAGTAGTAGTAGTAGTAGTAGTAGTAGTAGTAGTAGTAGTAGTAGTAGTAGTAGTAGTAGTAGTAGTAGTAGTAGTAGTAGTAGTAGTAGTAGCAGTAGTAGTAGTAATAGAAGTAGTAGTAGTAGTAGTAGTAGTACTAGTAGTAGTAGTAGTAGTAGTAGTAGTAGTAGTAGTAGTAGTAGTAATAGTAGTTGTTGTTGTTGTTGTTGTTGTTGTTGTTGTTGTTGTAGCAGCAGTAGTAGTGGTGGTGGCGGTGGTGGTGATGGTGATTGCAGTTGGTTGTAGTAGTAGTGGTGGAAATAGTAGTAGTAGTAGTAGTAGTAGTAGTAGTAGTAGTAGTAGTAGTAGTAGTAGTAGTAGTAGTAGTAGTAGTAGTAGTAGTAGTAGTAATAGTAGTAGCAGTGGTGGTGTTGGCGGTAGTAGTAGTAGAAGTAGTGTTTGTGAAGTAGTAGTAGTAATAGTAGTAGTAGTGGTAGTGGTGGTAATGCTGTTGGTGGTAGTAGTAGTATAGGTAACGTTGGTAGTAGTAGTAGTGGTGCTGGTGGTGGAGGTAGTAGTAGTAGAAGTAGTAGTGGTAGTGGTAGTGGTAGTGGTGGTGGTAGTAGTAGTTGTATAAGTAGTGGTGGTGAAGTAGTAGTAGCAGTAGCAGTAGCAGTGGTAATAGTGGTGGTGGTGGTGGTGTGTGGTGGTGGTGGTGGTACCGGTCGGCTATAACCCCCCCCCCCCC
>OY992876.1:443808396-443890896 GCA_963921405.1 Cepaea hortensis
AGAAGAAAAAGAAGAAGAAGAAGAAGAAGAAGAAGAAGAAGAAGAAGAAGAAGAAGAAGAAGAAGAAGAAGAAGAAGAAGAAGAAGAAGAAGAAGAAGAAGAAGAAGAAGAAGAAGAAGAAGAAGAAGAAGAAGAAGAAGAAGAAGAAGAAGAAGAAGAAAGAAAAGAAGAAGAAGAAGAAGAAGAAGAAAGAAGAAGAAGAAGAAGAAGAAGAAGAAGAAGAAGAAGAAGAAGAAGAAGAAGAAGAAGAAGAAGAAGAAGAAGAAGAAGAAGAAGAAGAAGAAGAAGAAGAAGAAGAAGAAGAAGAAGAAGAAGAAGAAGAAGAAGAAGAAAAAGTGGTAGTAGTAGCAGCAGTGCATGTTTTACTAGCATGCAGTGTTGAAATATGTACAAAAGGTTCACAGAAAGAAACACATATTCACAAAAGCTTACCTTTACAAGTGGTGTTTACCAAAGACCCTTTGATGGCGTCGAGAACAGTGAAATTCGCCACTTCATAAACAAAGCTAGCATTTGAAGCAATTGTCTGCAGTTCTGCTTGGTCCACGTTTTGTCCAACTCCAATGGCAAAGACGGTTGCTCCTGAATCCTTCAACGATTGGGCTTCATTTGCTGTTTCTCGTGCTGAAATGAACACGTTAATGTTGGTCTTGTAATGCTTATCGTGTTTATGAGTTTTATGTTCGGCAAAACAGTATGATATTCGAACAGTATGATATTCGAATTAATAATGAAGGATCGCCAATTTTAAAGATGGAGGTTCGGAATGTTCCTAAACATATGAAAGCTGGCAAGACCCCATCAGATAACATCACACAGAAATGATTAATGCTTTAGAAGAATAGTTAGATCAAGTCACCAGACTGCTGAACACATTATATGATACTGGAGGTATACCTTCTGAATTATGTATTTCTGTATTTATTACAATCCCAAAGACACCAAGAGCCTTTGAATGTGATCAGCATCGAACAATTAGTATAATGAACCACATCACGAAGATTTTGCTACGAATTATCATGCAGAGTGAGGAAGAAAATGCAACCTGAAATAGGAGAAGAACAATGTGGGTTTGTAGAAGGAAAGGGTACAGTAAATGCTGTGTATATGCGATCAATCAGCAATGGAACGTTCTATAGAAGTAAACAAATATATTCTTCTTTGCTTTATTGATTATACAAAGGCTTTCTATAGAGTAAGACTCCTGTAGGTCATCGCTAGCGCTGCGGAGTTCGTGCTTTGTGCGACGCTTTCCGCGCTGCAGAAAGAGACCCAGCCAGTTGGGATAAAAACCGGTGCAATGAAGTCGACCCTGTCGATTTTTAAGCAACTTTTTTTTTTAAAGAATAAGACATTTCAACATGGTAGAGATGCTTGAAGATCTATCTACAAATTGATGGGAAAGACTTATTAAAAAACATATACTGGAAACAACAAACTGCCATAAGGATTGATAATGAAGAGGGTCGTTATCAGCCTATTAAGAGAGGTGTGAGACAGGAATGTGTAATGTCTCCATGTTTTTCCCTATACAGTGAAAATATTTTCAGAAATGTAGACGATATAAATGGAAACATCGTAGGAGGACGAAACATCGAACGAACGAACGAACGAACAAACTTTATTTTCAAAGGGTTAAGAATTGGGCACGCAGGCCCGTCTAACATTCTGCCCTTCTATCACTCTCTTTCATACATTATTTCATTCACACATCATTCAAGGCTAACAGAGAACAGCAACAATAAAAAAGATATGCATTATAAAGGCATGGGCAAAATGCGAACATCAAAACTACACGACACAGTAAAATTAGATAATGGTCTGACACTTGTTATGAGCCATGAGGAATATACTGGCCTACCAAAAGGGGACTGGCTGTTACACTAGGGTTTTGTTATTATTATTATTATCTCTATTATTAAGGGGGAAGATAATCCGTACTGAGATAGTGTTCGAGTAATTTGCGATTATATGAATAGGGATTGGTGATGTCTTTGATTTCTTGTGGAAGCTTGTTCCACAGCTGAGCTGCAGAGTACGTTAGGCTTGTTTTGTATAAGTCAATCCTAGGCTTCGGAATGTGTAATATATTTAAACGTTTACTGTGTCTAGCATTATATTTAAACAATGGCCAAAGGTAATTTGGGGCATTCCGATGCAGGATTTTGTGAATTAGTTTAGCTTTATTGAAAAGCAGGCGTTTGCGGAGTGGTAGTAACTGAAGGCGTTTATACAGGCTAGGATTGTCAGATAAATGTTTGTTATAAATTAGACTCATGGCCCGTTTCTGGAGTGAGTAAAGTCGCTTGGTGTTAAAATTAGAACAACCGTCCCAGATTGTAGAGCAGTAGTCAAAGTGTGTCTGTATATGAGAAGTATAGAATAGTTTCCTTGTGTCCTCATCAAGGAAGTTTTTAATTTTGGCGAGTTGGTAGACTTTTTTCGCTGTTTGTTTAATAAGCGCTTGAACGTGGGAATTAAAGGTTAGGTTTCTATCAATGATTATGCCTAATGTTTTGTGCTCAATTACACTTTCTACTGGCATGTTATCGATGTGAAGTTGAAGTGATGTGTGTGAGCTTAGAGTTTGAAGTCTTTGTCTTTTTGTTAGTAACATTGATTTTGTTTTAGTGATGTTAATTTGCATACGGTTTGAATAGCTCCACCTAACTACATTATTTAATTCTTGTTGTAAAGACGACTCCAATAAAATACAGTTTTCAGCATTTGTGTACACTGTACAGTCGTCTGCAAATAGATCGCAGGACGACGAAAGATGTAAAGGTAGATCGTTAATATATATGGCAAACAATAGAGGGCCAAGAATAGAGCCTTGCGGTACTCCAATATTGAAGGTAGTGGTATGAGACAGACATTTATTATGTGATACTACTTGCTTTCTGTTTGATAGAAAAGATGATATTAGAGTGACTACATTAGGGCCAATTTTCATTGTCTGAAGTTTTTTAATTAAAATAACATGGTCTATCATATCAAATGCTTTCTTGAAATCAATAAACACAGTTCCACATAGACTGTTGTTGTTTATATTCTGGTGCCAATTTTCTATCATGTTTGTTAGGGCCGTATGGCAAGAATATTTTGGTCGAAATCCTGATTGGTTGTCAACAATAAGCTTGTTGCGAACTAAATACTGTAATGTTACTTTATGGATGTGTTTTTCTAGTGGCTTAGATAGTGATGATAGTAAGGAAATGGGTCTGTAATTGTTCGGGAGATCATTGTCCAATGAACCAGATTTAAGAAGAGGGTACACTTTAGCGATTTTGAGAGCTGATGGAAAGTGGCCTTTGGTGAGACACTGATTAAATACATAGGTTAGTGATATACAGATCACTGGCGCAGCACAACGGAGAATCCGGTTGCTGATTCCATCTAACCCAGATGAGGTTGTGTTTTTTAGGTTACTGAGGTAAGTGAATACCTCAGTGATTGTCATTAGCGGTATGTCGGAAAGAATATCGCCGGAGCATCTATTCTCGCAAAACGATGACAGTAAAGATAAGTTGCAAGGAGAATTAGGTATTGAAGCCTTCAACTGGTCTATGTCAGTTTGAAAAAAATTACTGAATTGGTCGCATGTAATATGATTTGATGGTAAAGAATTTCGGAGGTTACACTTGTTTGTCAAGGTGTTAATTGCCTTCCCTATATCCTTACTATTTGTTTTATCCATTACTAAATTCTTAAAGTAATTTTTCTTTTCCCGTCGTATGGTATATTGAACTTTGTTTCTAAGAGTACGGTATGCGCTGAGATCCCGCTTTTTATGTGCTTTATCCCTGTCTCTCATAATTTGAAGTATTTCCTGGGTGATCCAAGGTGGCTTGACGTGGTGTTTTACTCGAACTTCCTTGATTGGCACATGCCTATCAAAAACATCAATAAATGTTTTCATCCAGAATTCCAGAGCATCAACCGGGTCAGGAAGCTGACAAACATTGTCTAGAGGTGAACTGAGCAAGTCCTGTAAAAATGCGTTTTGGTTGAAATGTTTGTAACTTCTATATTTAACACTTATGTGTTTATGTTTAGGAGTTTTAATTCCCTGTTTAGACCACGTGCAGCATATTGGGTAGTGATTGCTCATTGCACAATTGGGTACAGCGCATTCTATGATGTTGTCTGAGCAAGTTACATAAATGTGATCTATGACTGTTGAAGATGACTTTGTTACTCTAGTAGCCTGTTGTACTATTTGTTGGAAATTGTATGATGCAATTATATTTCCCCATATTATGTTGGATTTGTTGGTGTCAATGTTAAAGTCTCCGAGTAGTATAATTTCCTTCCCGGAAGCGAAAACCACATCCATCATGGTAGTGAAGTTTTCGTACCAGACGTGTCCAGCACTGGGATTTCGATAGAGGTAGCCAATTATCAGGGGTGTGCGGTTTTGAAGTTTTAGCTCTAACCACATACATTCTATTTCGCAAGTTTCAAAGTCTAGCCTACGGTGAGCATTTAGTAAATTAGAAACATAGGTTACTATGCCTGTCTCTTGTTTCCTACAGGGATCCCTTCTAAAAACTTTGTACCCTTTAATAGATATGTCCTCATCTGAAATGTTATCATTAAGTCTACTTTCACTAAGGCCGAATAAATGAAAATTTTGATTAAGAATAGAAGATAACTCTGGTATCTTGTTAAATAAGCTGCAAATGTTTAAGTGTCCAAGGCGTATTCCTGACTTATTGAGCCAGTCAATAACATTAGATATGCAGATGATACAGTATTGATTGCAGACAATGAGCAGGGTATGCAACAATTAGTAGATGCGGTTGTTGCACACAGTGAACAACAGGGGTTAGAATTAGACTGTAACAAGACACAGATTAAGGTCGTCACTAGGAAGAACGAAATACCACAATGTAATATACAAGTAAATGGGAATATTCTTCAACAAGTGAGTCTGTACATTTATCTCGGAACAGTCATAACATCTCATAGGAGATGCCCTAAAGAGATTAGAACAAGAATCGCCATGGCTAAAGTAGCTTTTAGCAAGATGAAAAACATACTGACCAATAAAAAGATGTCAATTGAAACGAGAAAGAGTGTTTAGGTGCTACACAGAGCCTTTACTTTTGTATGGATGTGAAGCTTGGACAATGAGCAGTCAAGCTGAAAAACATCTGATGGCTGCAGAAATGTGGTTTCTGGGTAGAATGCAAAGAATACAATGGATTGACAAAACAACCAATGACCAAGTCCTGCAAGAAACAAATGAAACTCGTAAACTGATTAGAGAAATTAGACGTAGACAGTCAACATTCTTCTGGCATGTTATGAGAAAAAATGAATTGGAGAACTTAGTGACAACTGGCTAGATCGAAGTGAACAGACCAAGGGGAAGATCGAGTGAAAAATACCTGGATGGCTTGGCCACATGGCATGGATGAGACAGGAACACTGAGCTGATCCACGACTCTTGTGATCGAGTAAAATGGCGAGTCATGACCACCCACGGTTTCTGGCATGGCACATGATTGATTGATTAATTGGTTGACTGACTGTTTATTGATTTGTTTGGTTTGTTTATTGGTTAATTGGTTGGTTGGTTGGTTGATTGGTTGGTTGGTTGATTGGTTGGTTGGGTAGCTGACTGGTTGATTGACTGGCTGACTGGTTAGTTGGTTGGCAGTTTAGGTAATTAATTGGCTGCTTGGTTGGTTGTTTGGTTGGTTGGTTGGTTGGCTGGTTGGTTGGTTGGGTAGCTGACTGGTTGATCGACTGGCTGATTGGTTAGTTGGTTGACCGATTAGGTGATTAATTGGCTGCTTGGTGGTTGGATGGTTTGTTGCTGTGAATCCCCCGACAGCTGTGAGTTTCAACTCTTCGATCAAGTGACATGCCATTGGTGTTGTCTTACCCCCGGTCAAGGGCTTTCTTCTATCAAGTGAGTTTGGCGTAGAAACTTTTCCCTCCACAGTATAATCACATCATATTCAGTGCTGCACAGCTCTCCACCCCTTCTCCAAGCTAAGAAACCATCAGGCAATGCAAGGCCAATTCTGGAACTAGATTTCCCAACGAATCGAAATTATTTTACAAAATAAAATGGGTACTTGAAAATTTCATTTGGCGTAAAAGTGATCGACGTGGTGTTGATAGCATCATCCATCGATTGTCGATGGCTTCAAATGTACTGACTACACCTTCAGGCCTGTGAAGTGGCCGTTTACTTTACTTTACTTTACTTTACTTTACTTTACTTTACTTTACTTTACTTTACTTTACTTGTTTTACTGTCAAAAAACTGTCATCTACTGCCTGTAGTATCTTGCGGTGTAAGATACTCGTTTTGCTTTTATAATAAATATCACATACCGTCATTTGATGCTCCATCTGTCATCACAATGGCCAGTTTTTTCGTGTTCTGTCTGGCACCGGATGTAGACGTAAATGAAATCTCCCTGGCCTGCTCAAGGGCCTCAGCTGTGTTCGTTCCTCCACCAATGTATGGGGTATTTCGGATGGCCTGCTCAGTGACGTGTAGACGTTTAGTTAAATGTCGGAATGTGACAGTAATTTAGCTTTGTATCGCAGTGTGAATATTCTTAAATGTGACAATAGTTTAACATTGAATGGCAGAGTAGACATTTTTAAATGTGCAGTAATTTAACTAAATATGGCAGTGTAAACATTCTTAAATGTGACAGTAAATTAACCATATATGACAGTGTAAACATTCTTTACTGTGACAGTAAATTAGCTATATATGGCAGTGTACACATTCTTACATGTGACAGTAATTTAACTACTTATGGCAGTGTAAAAATTCTTAAATGTGACAGTAATGTAACTACGTATGGTAGTGTAAACATTCTTAAATGTGACAGTAATTTAACAATGTATGACTGTGTAAACTTTCTTTAATGTGACAGTAATTTAAATATTTTTGGCAGTGTAAACTTTCTTAAATGTGACGATAATTTGATAATCTATGGCAGAGTAAACATTCTTAAAGTGACAGTAATTTAACTATGTATGCCAGCCTAAACTTTCTTAAATGTGACACTAATGTAACTATGTAAGGTAGTGTAAACATTCTTAAATGTGACAGTAATTTAACAATGTATGACAATGTACAATTCTTAAATGTGACAATAATTTAACAATGTATGGCAGTGTAATCATTCCTAAATGTGACAGTAATTTAACTATGTATGGCAGTATAAGCATTCTTAAATGTGTCAGTAATTTAACTACGTATGACAGTGTTAGCATTCTTAAATGTGACAGTAATTTAACTATGTATGACAGTGTTAGCATTCTTAAATGTGGCAGTAATTTAACAATGTATGGCAATGTCAACATTCTTAAATGTGGCTGTAATTTAACGATATATGGCAGAGTAAACATTCTTAAATCTGACAGTAATATAGCAATATGGCAGTGTAAACATTCTTAAGTGTAACAATACCAGTTACCGTAATTTAAAAGAACAATATGGGACGCAGAGGTGTTTCCAAAGCACTAGGGCCAGGTTTTATACTGGCCAAGACCTACTAACACGTCCTAGTCGTGCGTCCTGGGCAACAGGTCCCTTCGGGGTCCTGGCTAACGTCAGTAGGATCGCTGATTCTTCCGAAGTCGGAGAGTATCTGCCTGCAAGGCGAGGAACCACCAGTCTGCACACCAATAAGCCAGACACGGAGCAACGGATACTCAAGCAAACCTCAGTCTGGTATGACATCACACTGATGTTGGACAGGGAGTCTCTGTGGCGAAATGGTCAAGCCGTTTGACTCGTGCTCTGAAGGTTGTGGGTTCGATTCCGAGCGCGTCCTTCGGTTTACGAGTTAAATGTTTCGGAGACTCCTGTGGGTCGTCGCTAAAAGCTACGGAGTTCGTGCTTTGTGCGACGCTTTCCGCGCTGCGGAAAGAGACCGAGCCATATGGGATAAAACCCGGTGCAATGAAGTCGACCCTGTCGACTTTTAAGCGACTTTTTAAGCCACTGATGTTGGACAACAGGATGTCTCCATCCGACATACAGGACTTCACGCTGGAGTTAACATCCAGTGAACGCAAGCAAGCAACAAAAGAACAATATGAACAAAATGAATCAGTGACTATGTGTTATGCATTTCAACAAAAATATTACACACACAGACACTCAGATACAAAAAGACATATATTCATCATGTGCCATGCTGATAATCGTGGGCGGTCATGTTTCACCATCTCACGATTACCAGAGTCGTGGATCAACTTCGCGTTTTTGTCTCGACCGTGCCATGCGGACTACGTCTCTGCCTTCCTTTCGTTCAATTTTCCTCAATCTTGCTAGCTGTCACGAAGTTTTCTAATTTATTTCTTCTCATAATGTGTCCAAAACAATTTGACTAATTTACGCATGTAGACATACCTACATACACACATTAATACATACAATAATATTAATATATATAATAATAATATAATAAAGAATACATAAGTCCAGGGTATACAAACGGAGATTGGTGGCTTAAGTTGGAACATCATAAATGTATATGCCACAGTGGACTATTTTGTCAGAAAGGAACAATGGCTTAAGGAATTGGAGGAATTACCAGGTGATAGGCTACTCATATGTGGAGACTTCAATGCGAGGAACAGAGATTGGACAGTAGTGGAGAAAACCGACAGGGAATTTCCCTTGCGGATGCCATGGTGGACTCCGATGTGGTCTGCATAAATGATGGTAGGCCGACTAGAATGGCAATGAGGCCTGGCGATGAAGACACTGCTATTGACTTGGCACTTGTCTCCCAGTCATCAGTCCTTGATGTAAAGTGGACTGTTTTGAATGACCATGGGGGTGATCACATTCCATGCTCAGTCCTGATCTCTAAATCCAGGAAAGTTAAGGCTGGGAGAGTGCTCAAGACCTTACGGTATGAGTGGGACCGGCAGCCTTTTTGGACGCCTCAGATAGGGAGCATGCAACAGGACTGTTAAAACTTCTTATTTTGCATCCCCTCATGGTGGGCCCCAGAAGTAGACGATGCTTGGAAAGCAAAGAGAGCTGCAGTGAAGCAGCTAAGGAAAGTGCGACAGACACCCCGAAGCCCACGAGAGGAAGTCGACACAGCGGAAAATGTCAAGAAAGACAAGGTGGAGGCTTTCAAGCGCTGTGCTGCAGAGGCCAAGAAAATAAAATGGGAATGTTTTATGAAGGAGATTGGAGGTGATAAAACACTGCGAAAATTCTGGAAACTGCACAGACAAATGCAAAGAAAAGATCGGCCTATGACAGTGGGAACAATTTATAGAGAGGATGGTGTGCACGTGACAATAGACAAAGAGAAAGGGGAGGCGTTTCCCCAGAGAATTTTAGAGCAGACCAATCATAATGATGCGGATACCAGGTATGTAGTTAGAAAGGAGTTAATTGGCACAATGGAGAATATGTATTATGAAGATATCATACGGGTTGAAGATGTTAAACATATTTTGAAAAAGGCAAAAGACACGGCACTAGGGCCCGATGGTGTTAGGTATGGCCACATGAAGGTTTTGAGCGATGTAGACCTGAAGGAGATGACCGACTGCTTTAACCAGAGCATTTAGGACAGCATCAGTACCGCAGGATTGGTTACATAGCTATCTCACCCCTCTCCCAAAACCATTCAAGGATCATTGAAAGCTTAGCGGCTTTAGGATCATCACCCTTCAAAATACATTTTGGAAGGTTTTAGAGAAGATAGTCACTATCAAGCTCCAAGAGTTTTTGGAAAGGGGGAAACTTCTTCCAAGACGCCTGGGGAGCTACAGGCCAGGAAAAGATACCTGGTCAAATGCAGCCACTTTTGCCTTTGACGTTTATGAGGGGTTCTAGAGTAGACAGGAAACGATGGCGGCAGCGCTTGATCTCGAGGATGCGTACAACAGAGTTCGCTATGATATTTTGATGACCGCACTGATAGAGAAGGGGGTCAATCCCTGGTTGGTGAACTGGATAGCAGCCGTCCTGCATTCTTGTCGGGTTGCTCTCCGTCTGGGTGTATGGACCTCAGAGCCACATATGTTAACCCCGGGACTGCCACAGGGATCTGCAATCTCACCGGTGCTCTTTAACGTGTATACGAGCAGGATTGCAAACCTAGAAGCACCTAGGGTTGGAAGGATACTAACATTTGCAGATGATATACTTGCTTATAGGCAGGTGAGAGATAGGGAGTAAACATCCCAGGAGCTACCGGCGACAGTAGACAAAGTGATTGACAGTTGCACTGAAATGAGTGCTGTCATCCACCCGGAAAAGTCAGCTGTTTCTGTGGTGCTCTCTGGACAACAGGATTGTGAGAACTGATGTCACAAGCCTCAAGATAGATGGTAGAAGTGTCAACAGAGACAACAAACTGAGGTATCTGGGAATCACATTTGACAGGAGCCTGTCCTTCAAGTCGGTTGTGACAAGATCTCAAAAGGGACTCAATGCACTTAAAACTATGGCTGCAATGGACACAGAGCATAGAATGCTTTTCACACTTTACCAGCACTTGATCCTCTCAGTGATTGATTATGGACTAGGACTGCTCACTGTCTCAAAGAGTCAGCTGGTGAAATTAGACCGCATACAGAACGAAGCTATGCGGGTCATTCTGGGATGCACCAGAGACACCCCAGGCGTGTGTATGCGTTACATCCTTGGTTTGCCGACTGTTGCTGGTAGGCTCAAGGTGATGCAGGCGAAGGCATACCTCAGAGTAGTTGCTGACACAGATCACCCGTTGCATGAGGCGCTGGATGTAGTTAAGGGTCAGCGACTAATAAGAGGGAAATAATGGATGGCTCAGGCGGAGGAAACTATCAGACAGGTGGGCATCTTGGAGAACATTAGGCGAGGTAAGGAATGGGTCAGAGTACCAGCGGAGCAGATAGACTTGTGCAAAGTTATAATCACATTGAGCCGGGAGTGCAGGGAGTGGCCAGCAGGGGCCATGGAAGTGGAAATCCAGCAACTAATTTAGGATAATGCTCGCCCGGGTGATGTGATTATATACACAGATGGTTCTGTGTTGAGAGGCAGGAGAAGTGCATGGGGGTTCTTAGCAAAAGCTAATGGTCGCCGTTTGGTGCAGGAGAGCCTGGCATATGATGCCACAACATCTAGCTTAAGAATGGAGGTGGAGGCGGTCAGTGCAGCTTTCCGCTGGATGGAGAATACGATACACACACACACACGTCGTGATTGTAACTGACTCAGAAAGCATACTGAGTAGGGTGAGGACAGGCAAGCTTCGTGCAGAGAGGCTTGCTTCGCTTCGGAAGTCACGGGTGACAAGCATCGTCTGGATCTTTTCTCCGGGCATGCAGGTGTGCTGGGGAATGAACAGGCGGACAGATTGGCTGGCTCTGCAAAACTTGGTGGAGTATTGATGCATGATAAGAAAGACGTGATTGCGGCCTTGTGGGAGCACGTGTACACCTAGGAGGAGCAAATGGATCACCATGGTCTGGCAAGAATGCGACAGCGAGGGTTGACGAGGGGATCTGGCCGACAATCGACGCTCAGATGAAAAGGCGAGACGGACATATAATCAGATTGCTGCTTGTACTATTAATGTTGGAACTCTTCGCTGGCTGCTGAGGATGGGGAAGGAACGCTTATGGGAGTGCCCCGAATGCTGTGATGTCGGTTCCTAAATCAATCAATCAATCAATCATTAATACATACAAAAAGTATATGCTTGCGAAACATGGACTGTTTATCAGCGACATGCTAGGAAATTAAACCACTTCCACACAGTCTGCCTTAGGAAGCTATTGAAGATTAAATGGCAAGACAAGATCCGAGACACTGAAGTTCTAGAAGGAGCGTCCATGCCCAGTATCCACACTCTACTAATGAAAAATCAGATTCGCTGGGCTGGTCACTTAACTCGTATACCAGATCACAGGCTCCCTAAACAAATCTTTTACGGCGAGCTGCATTGTGGTAAACGCTCCCAAGGCGGCCAGAGGAAACGCTTTAAAGACACTCTGAAAATATGACTGAAAGCTTTTGCAATTCATCTTGACACCTGAGAATCTGCTGCTGAAGACCTTAATTCGTGGCGTAAATCATTACATAAGGGTGCAGTCACTTGTAAAGCAACTAGGATTGCAAGAGCTGTGAAGAAAAGGCTGGACAGAAAAACCACAGCAGGAGATCCTCCTCCTGAAACGTCAAGCATTCTTTGCCCACATTGTCAAAAAACAATTCGAGCCAAAAATAGGCCTTACCAGCCATCTTAGAACTCACGGCTCCATACTTTCAACCGCACTGGATGAAGTGAATGGGCATCATCATTCTTGATGGATAAACAACAATACATACAACATGTCGACAGTCTGTATTATGTAATGCCACATCACATGGCAGACTAAATTATTTTTAAAGCACATCCTACAATTTATTAACGGATTTAAGTGTTCAATAGGAATTAAAAACAGTTAGGTGTATGTAGCTAACGAGAACAAGTGGCAAGTTAATAAGTAAGTCACAAAGGCTGTAGAAGGATAACTAAATATGATAACAACATGAAAACAGTTTACTTTTCTTATGTTAAGTCCCCTCGCTATATAGAAATTATAATGTAAATTTTAATATTAAAATTTAGTAAGTAAATAGCTTAATGTACACTAAAAAACTATGACAGTTGGTTGCACGGGAATGAAAAGAAAACATGTAGGAAATTTCATCTCAATCGGATGGACCGTTCGCAAACGCATAAAGAACGGACCCACATACATTGTGTTTTATAGATATAGATTGTCCCTTTATTTCTCAACATAATTTCCATCAACATTGATGCATTTAACCCATTGTTTTATCAGTCCTTTAAAATGGGCTGCATAGAACTGCGTGCTTTGTTTTCATTTACCGGCCATCCCACAGAACTGTGTGACTTACTTATTGACTCACCCTCGTAACATTTCTACCCAGCCATGCGCAGCTTTACGGAACACATTTGTCAGCATAAACGCTGACAACCTACCTTGTCCCTTTATTTCTCAACATTATTTCCACCAACATTGATGCACTTATCCCATCGTTTTATCAGTCCTCCCAAACAGGCTGCATAGAACTGCGTGCTCTGTTTTCGAAACCACGTTTTCACTTTACATTCAACTTCGCCGTCATTCGCGAAATGTCTCCCGCCAAGGTAGGTTGTCAGCGTTTATGCTGACAAATGTTTTCCGTAAAGCTGCGCATGGCTGGGTAGAAATGTTACGAGGGCGAGTCAATAAGTAAGTCACACAGTTCTGTGGGATGGCCGGTAAATGAAAACAAAGCACGCAGTTCTATGCAGCCCATTATAAAGGACTGATAAAACAATGGGTTAAATGCATCAATGTTGATGGAAATTATGTTGAGAAATAAAGGGACAATCTATATCTATAAAACACAATGTATGTGGGTCCGTTCTTTATGCGTTTGCGAACGGTCCATCCGATTGAGATGAAATTTCCTACATGTTTTCTTTTCATTCCCGTGCAACCAACTGTCATAGTTTTTTAGTGTACATTAAGCTATTTACTTACTAAATTTTAATATTAAAATTTACATTATAATTTCTATATAGCGAGGGGACTTAACATAAGAAAAGTTATTTCAAGGGGCATAAATTTTAATAACATTGCTATTATTTTATATATAGATTGTTGCATTGTTTTCAAAGATTTATAAACTCTTTGTCTATAGTTATTTACAGGCATACGAGCTATAATAAATAATGATATAATCTTTAAGACATTTTCATAGCTTTCATAAAAATAATGCATCTATTTAAATAGTGGAAATTTTCTAACTCATCTTTTTATTTTTCTTCAACAGCACATTAATTTTTTTTTAACATTCTCATATGTATGGCGCGTTACACCCAAATTGGGTATTTATGATGCCCATGTTAAAAGTTAATTTTCCAAAGAATTGCTTCATAAGAGATGTTGAATGAAAGAATGTATATTTTTGTGAGAGAAAGTTAGTTGCAGTACTCTGCAGTCAACCCACCGCCCACCATTCATTGGCTGTTTGTGATATCTTGGTAAGTTTACTTTAGATAGATCTCTTCCAATCATATTTTCTACTATCAATCTATCTATTCTTCTATCTTATCTATATATTTAACGGGAACGGGCCGAACATATACAGACAGATAGTCGGGAACGGAAGCTTATATGACTACTTATACGAATTAAATGAAATGCTCCCCACCAGGGCCAGGGCGAAGTCGGGCCGGGTCGGACAGACGGATAGACAGACAGACAGACAGGTAGTCGGGAACGGGAGCTTATATGACTACTTATATGAATTAAATGAGATGCTCCCCACCAGAAGCTGGGCGAAGCCGGGCCGGGTCAGATAGACAGACAGACAGACAAGCAGACAGACAGACAGATAGATTGATAGATCCTCGCCAGGGCGTGGGCGAAGCCTGGCCGGGTCAGCTAGTGTACGTATAAACATAAACTGGTTTCAAGTTGTTCTCATGTGTAGTTATTTTTCTACAGACATTTGTGACTTACTTATTAACTTACCCTGGTACTAAACACAGACATTGCCTTCATACCTTACAACGAACTGTAACAGAAGTGGGGGTATTAATAGTATTTAGGTGGGAAACGGCTACAGCACGATTGAGCATCGGGGTGGAAAGAGAGGAGAGATGCTCAAGTCGTGACGTAGTGGGTTGTCAGGGCAGTCAACATCTGGGTCTGGAACTGAAAGGACGCCATGTTTGTAGAAGTTGTCACCGAATGGAAATAAACCTTATTAATACAAAACCAACAGTCCTTGTTAGTCCTTCACTCTGTTACAGGACGAATTTTGGTGCCAACGACCGAGGATTCGAACCTGGTACAATGCGGAGTCTCAAAATGCTGTCTACTGTATAACATCGCGGAATCTCAAAACGATGTCTACTGTATAATACATCGAAGTAGCAAGTATGAAGATCCTTGGTCCGTTTGTGTCGATCGCCAGAGACAGAATTACGGCACGGTTCTAAACAAGTATTGAACATAACAAAGCGCAGTTGGAAAAATGGCCAATAAGTTATCTATGAGAAGTACAGCAACCAAAAGCCCGGCCAGGGGTGGTTGTCTGTAAGTCTTTTTCAAGACTTGCTATCAAAGTTTGATTGGCGTCACGAGAAGAATGAAAATCAACTTGCCATAATGGGTTGCAGCGCCTGCGATTGTCATCACCTGTAAACACCATCCTGGCGGTTCCTTTTGTCCCGAGCGAACGGGGGTTTTTGCTAAAGGTCAGGCCAGTTTAAACGTTGTCTCGAGCGAACGGGGTTTTTTGCTAAAGGTCAAGCCAGTTTAATCGTTGTCTTGAGCGAGCAAGAGTTTGCTGAAGTTCAGTCCAGTCTGATCGTTGTTGCAGTTGAGCAAGAATTTTTCAATAGCACAATCAAGACGGCAGCTAAATACCTCGTTCTTTCATTGATTGACCTATATTTTTTGGACGCAGTCAGACTATCTTTGGGCTCCACTGCATATGAGAGCCGCTAGCTGATCATTTTGTCGTGCCCTATCGAGGCCTGTGAAGTTTTGTCATGCCCTATCGAGGCCTGTGAAGTTTTGTCGTGCCCTATCGAGGCCTGTGAAGTTTTGTCGTGCCCTATCGAGGCCTGTGAAGTTTTGTCGTGCCCTATCGAGGCCTGTGAAGTTTTGTCGTGCCCTATCGAGGCCTGTGAAGTTTTGTCGTGCCCTATCGAGGCCTGTGAGGTTTTGTCGTGCCCTATCGAGGCCTGTGAAGTTTTGTCGTGCCCTATCGAGGCCTGTGAAGTTTTGTCGTGCCCTATCGAGGCCTGTGGAGTACATTCGTGCCTATCGAGCCCAATTGAGCATTTTTGGTCCTTACTGAAGCCGCTTTGTCGATCTTGGTTCAAGTACTCGAGTACCGGGTTTCTTAAACTCAGTAGACAGAGACATAGACGCCAAGGACTTCATTTTCGGTTGGAAAGATAACCTCAACAAGAAAAAGGGTAACATATTTGATATTAGATAGAAAATAATTGAATTCCAGGAGGACGATAACATCCTTTAGTTAATTAATTTAGATATTAATAAGAATTGGTTGTTTGTTTGCTTGTACAAGTATAAATATTTTAACATGACAGAACAGGATTCAGTAGCACAAGTTTTGTCGGGAGTGGGAACAGCGGTAGATAGACTTCATACGGTCATAAAACAACAGGGAATGACAACTGAAATTGTTAAGTTTAGTGGACAGGCCAGGGAGTTTAAGAAATGGATAACTTCCATAGAAAAATATGCGTATTTAGTATCTGCATCAGATGAGACTTGCATATCAGGCAGCCACAGAACCGGTTTCACAGCATATTAGAAGAAAGTTAGAGGCTAGAGTAGATGAAACATGGGAGCAGTTCAAAACCGACCTGGCACACAAGTACGCAGAAATAACGGATCCACAACATGCCTTTTCGGTATTGAGACAGTCTAATAAAATAGTGGAGAGACGGTACAGTTGTTCAGCGATAGGTTGATTAACCTGGCTGAAGAGGCATTCTTGGGACAGAATGTACAAGGAGAAGAGGTGGAGAGGATGTTAGTCGGCATTTTTGTAGATGGCATAAAATCCGATGGTTTGAAATTTAAGCTGATGAGGGAAAACCCTGAGAGGTTATCACAAGCGGTAGATATCGCGGTACAAGAAGAAAATTTGAGACGTAGATTTAGATTGAGAACAGGACGAGAAATAGGAACTAGTCGAGAAGATAGAGTTGAGGAGCCTATGGAAATAGGACAAACAAGGTTCGGATGGAATAGGAGAGGAGGTATACAGACGTTGCAAGGTAGAAATAGAAATGATTGTGATGAAAGAAGAAATATGAGATACCCTACAAGGGAGACAGTAGGCAACACAAATAACACAAATATTGTCTGTTGGGTTTGTGGTCAACGAGGACATGGGTATCGTTTTTGTGGAAATAGGCGTGTCCAGTCAAACATACAAAGTAGAAATGACAATAGCAGGTTGAATAGGAATGTTGAAGATAGACACAGGAATTTTACAGGTACAAGAACAACGCAGGAAAACCGGCGCCATACCTATTAAATGGGACCTGGGGTAGGAAGGGAAATAATAAGGTCCCAAGGTTTAAAGAATATGTTAATAACAGGTATAGTAGGACGAACAGAGAATATTTTCAACTAGATGAAGTCAAGCAATTTATAGAAAATAAAACAGATTATAGCTCTTGTATAATAGAAATAGGAAAGTATAGAATTCGTACATTAATTGATTCGGGAGCTCAGGTTAGTGTAGTAAAAGAAAGTTTTCTATACAAAATAGTGAGAAATTGTAGAGTATTTAAGAGTCATAATAATTTACACTCTGTTACTGGACAGAATTTACAAGTAATTGGACAAACAATGATAAATTTTAAGTTAGGAGGGGTCAACATAAGACATCTTTTTCATGTAGTGAAGGATTTAAATAGAAACATGCTGATAGGAAGAGATTTTGTAATAAAAAATGGAGTAAGACTTTTTTTTTGATTTACATAAATTAAAATTCAGGGACGTCTATGTAGATATGGAAGAAGACATGCATATATCAGCACTAGTTAGAGTTAAAATGTCCACGACGTTAAAACCACAGTCGGTTAATTTGATACAAGCAAAGCTGAAGAGAAACCCATATTATGTGGCAGGAGACACAGTCAGAATCACTGAGTTACAAGAGGAAGTAATTGATGAGCCTGGTTTGGAAGTTCCGGATGGAATAATAGCATTAGATAAACACTTAACCTTTCCAGTGATGATTATCAACAACACAGGTAGAGAAATCAAATTATACAGGGGATGTGTAATAGCCAAACTAGAACATAACATTAGTGACATATTGGCAACGGATAGAGGAGAAATGTCGAGAACAAGTTGTTCAGAAACTTATAGTGAAAGAGTTAATAACAGACGCGGACGTGGAAGAAGAGGGAACGAAAAAATGGATGAATTGATCCATCCATCCAGAAGAAATACAGCACAAATACATTCACTAGACAAAATGACAAGGGAACAAGAATTGTTGGCACAGTTAAAAGCTCCGCCAGAAAATAAAGAAGTGTTAGAACAACTTATAAAGCAAAATCAGGATGTATTTGCAATTAATGATTTAGAATTGGGAAAGACACAAACAGTTACAATGGAAATAGATACGGGAGACCATCCACCAATTAGTTTAAAACCATATAGAACTCCATTAAGAAATAGAGAAATCGTGGAAAAGGCAATAGAAGATATGTTGAAAGCAAGAATAATAACAAGGTTGAAGTCAGAATGGTCATCTCCGGTCGTCATCGTGGCCAAACCTGTTGGTTCGAGTCGCTTCTGCTGCGACTACAGGGCGTTGAACAAAATCACTAAGAATGTAGCATACCCACTGCCGGTAATTGATGATATTTTGGGGCTGCTTAATTGCTCTACATATTTCACGACGCTGGACGCAAGATCAGGGTTCTGGTGTATTCCGATGTCGAAGGACGCTCAAAAGAAAAGTGCTTTCTGTACTCATATGGGTTCTTACGAATTCTTACGAATGCCTTTTGGGGTCAAAACTGCGCCGTCTCACTACATGCTCTTAATAAATGAAGTATTAGAAGGTATGCAAAGGTTTGCACTAGCCTATATAGACGATATTCTGATTTTTACGACAGGAGATGTGGATGATCATTTAAAACATATTAGATTAAGAGTATATGACGTTAAGTTGAAGCTTAGTAAGTGCCAGTTTTTAAAGACAGAAACAAAATATTTGGGTTATATAATAAATAGAGACGGAATTAAACCAGACCAGGACAAGATAAAGGTTATTAAAGAGTTACCTCCTCCAACTAATGTTAAGGAAGTGCGTGCGTTTATAGGAACCTGTGCGTATTATAGGCGGTTTGTCCCAGCTTTTTCAAAGATAGCAGAACCTATTACAAATTTAACAGGCAAATACGCTAGATTTAAGTGGGATGATGAGTGTCAAAAAGCGTTTGAGTATTTAAAAAACAGCTTAACACTGGTACCACTATTGACGCATCCAGACTTGAATAAACAGTTAATACTGTACACAGATGCTTCAGACAATGCAATAGGAGCATGTTTGGTTCAACCATATGAAGGAAAAGAGTCTGGAATACCAGGGGTTAAAAATGAAAGGCCAATTTACTTCTTATCTCATAAACTTAGCAAATCTCAACGCAAATGGACGACTATTGAAAAAGAAGCTTATGCTATTCATTATGCTCTTCAGAAACTAAATTACTACTTACATAACGCAAATTTTGTTATTAGAACTGACCATATGCCTTTAAAGTCTCTTTTAGAAGCTCCAGTGCAGAACAGGAAAATACAAACCTGGGCGTTGAATCTACAAGGGTACAATGCCAGAGTTGAATATATTCCAGGTAGGATTAACACGTGTGCTGACTTATTATCTAGGATCCCCTACCCACAGTCGTCAGGTGACACAGAAGATGAAGGAGAACCAGAGATTGACGATCGAAACTGGCAAGTAAATATTTTAGATTCTGCCATAATAAATGGGTAAGACTTTGAGAGTTTACCATCGGATCAGGATGCTGAACATAGAGTGGAAGAAGACCCACATTTAGCACAGTTTAGTATGAAAGAAGAACAGGAATTAGATCCAAAAGTCTTACAAATAAAACAGAAATTAAGAGAAACGGAGGAGAACAAATATAAGAAGAATTATTTGGTTTTACAAGAGGATGGACAGTTATACTATATGTGTGAAAGGAACGAACAGCTAAGGAAATATATTCCAAAACATTTAGAAAATGAAGTTTTAAAAGCATATCACAATGAGAATGGACATCTCGGTCGTGACAAGTTGGTGAAAGCACTTACGAGCAAATATTATTGGCCAAACTTGTTTAAATCTGCTTGCAAATATGTAGATACGTGTGAAAAATGCAGGTTAAGGAATATGAAAACAATTAAGTGTCCCTTACAAGATACAGATATTCCTCAGTTCCCAATGCAAAAGATTAGTTTAGATATATCAGGTCCACACCCTAGAACATTGTCAGGAAACGTGTATTTAATTCATATAGTAGACGACTACAGTCTTTGGCCGGAAATGTATGCAATTCCAGATAAGAGCGCAGATACTGTCATTAATATTTTTTTTACAAGAGTTCGTACCAAGATTTAGTTGCCCACAAAGTATACTTACGGATAATGGTAGGGAATTTGTAAATAAAAAATTCGAAAAGTTATTAAAAGATTTGAATATAAAACATATAAAGACCTCATATTATAGACCTTCTTCAAATGCTAGGAACGAGCGTCAACATAGGACATTTTATGATATCATAGCAAAGATTGTGGATGAACATGAAAAAGACTGGGATTTATTCTTGGGACCTGCGCTTAACGCCATACGCACAAATCAAAATGAGAGCACAGGGTTTTCACCATTTTATTTAATATACGGAAGAGAACCAATACTACCTATAGATAATCTATTAAAACCGAGACGGAAATATATGGGAGAAGACTTTCAAGAGACCATCGTACAAGAAATGCATAAAGCACACGTGAGATTACAGAATAATATAATTAAAGCTAGAGAAAGACAGAAAAAATACAAAAACGTGAATACAAAATTACAGGAGTTTAAAGTAGGTGATAGAGTTTATTACAAGAAGCATAGAAGGAACTCTAAGTTTGATTCTCGTTGGGTTCCAGGTTATTACGTTTTGGAAAGGCTAGGAAATGTGTCGTATAGTATCAAGAACCAGGTCACGGGACATATGGCAAGGGCACACGTAGAGCACTTAAGAAGAGATGAAGATGATAAGATAAATGATAATTATAATAATAATTATTATTCAGACACAGGATACTTAGATGAACAGGTCGCCAGGGGAATCACAGGTTTGAGAAAAGCTCCAGCACAAAATCAGTTAGTTCACCTTCCAGGTGAAGATGATACGCAAGAACAGACAATACCGAAAACGATGCTAGAAGAAAAGGTGAATGAGAGTCATTATGATAGTATAGAATCTATGGAAGAAGAAATAGGTGCTCCATTTAAAAATACTAGACAAGCAACAAAAAGAAGAATGGATAAACAAAGAGAAAGAGAAGTGAAAAGACAGAGGAGAATTAGAGAGTATTCAACAAGCGGTGAAGAGATGCCTTTACTAGAAAGGTCCTTAAGAAATAATGATAGACAGATTAGATGGGATATTGAACGGAAGAGATTAGCGGCTGCTAACGAGAGACAAACAGATGAAGAAGAAGAAATGGATGAGAAGTCAGAGTCAATTAGTAGTATGGAGGAAGATGATAGATTATACGGAGAGGAGGATATTGATGTAGAGATAGCATTGATACAGAGAAACTTGGAGTTGTTGAAGAAGTGGAAACGGAAGAGATAAATTGATGGAGAATATTGCAGATAGCAAGATATAAGTTGCAGGCTTTAGGGAAAGTGATACTTGATGAAGTGTGTGAGATGGTGGAAATGGAAAAGGCTTCTCTTGGTATTTTTATAAATGATATGGAGGAGTAGTGAAGCAATGGAGATAGGTTTGATTGAGGCATATATATATTTTATTTTTTCTCTCGCTGACAGAATTGCTAGAGGATATTATGTTTTGGCTTCTTATTAGATAGATAAGTTAGCCAATGGTACAGCAGGTAGATAGATGCTAAGAAAATCGTGGGGTGTGAAAATAATTAAGTAGTACATTGAGGGTATATAATATGGTCATTGTTAGTTAAAGACTTTCATGAAAAGAACAGATATTGTTGTAAGTTAGAATGTGTTCTGTAAATAACAGATATAGATATATATAGACCTGGCAATGAATTGTTTCAGTTTCTCACTTATAAAAACAATGGAGTGACTTGAGTGAATAGATATGACTTACGTTGATTCGTATAGGAGGAAAATTTTGCTTGGTTACTTTAGGTAGATAATTCTATGTGAATTATAATTTTTTTGAAGACCTTCTCTTTAGCGAGAAGACACTTGTTTTTATTGAGTCTGAGGTTGAAATACCTCATATATAATATGCTTTTTTTTGTTTGATTTAATCCTATGAAATGATTGTTATAATTTGATTTTGGAAATTTTAGGGTTGTTGTGTTCACAAAATACAAACTATTGGTCCATAAAAGAGACCAGTGGTGTTAGGTAGACTAGAATATTTCCTTTTGATTTAATAAGATACATGTTATTTTGTTTTAAAATGTATTTTTCTTTGATTGAGTTGGGGGGGGGGGTATAATATTTGGTTTTGATTTTGTTTAATTAAGTGGTTTTGTGTATTAGATTACCTCGTTATATAATTAATTAAGAAAATTTAAATTTTTTTGAATAGTTATGGTGTTGGCTGGAATAAAGAAAATAGATGAGGGCTAATAGAGGGACACATACTGAGGGCTAATAGAGAGACATATAGATGGTCGGCATGAAGAGGTTCTTATGGATATAAAGTCTTAGAAAATAAAGTAGGAGCTGCGTAAAGTCAGCATTATATGAAGAAAAAGGAAGGAAAAAAAAAACAAATAATGGGATGTGAGGGGGGAAGAAATAGGTGCTGTGAAAAACCAGCGTTAATTAAATTGATAATGTTCATAGAATATGAACATTGGCTCGTGGTAAAAGGTGAGGTGACGGAAATATAGACAGTATTGTGGATGGCAATATAAATGTTATATATATAAATGTTGAGAAAACTTATGTCAACTTGATTTATAGAGAACAAAGATCTATTTTCATAAGACGTATTTTAAAAAAAAAATTGTTGTACAAATTTTTTTATTGGCAAGGGAGGTAAATGTGGTTGTGTGGAATATGCATTACTTTATGTAAATGTGGTCATCTTGACTGTTTGTTCTTTTCACTGGGTGCGCACCCCTTCTTTGCTTTTTCTAAATATGTTGTTTCTACGTTGTTCTGGTTGTCTTGTGTTGTGAAAGAGCGAGGGATTTCATAATGCCATGTGTACAATAATGATTATACGAGCTATTCTTCTTATGATATGTATATTTGATACAGGAACTTGAGGAGCCAAGAAAGGATCAGAAATATATAGTGGATAGCTATATAGTTTGGGGAAATAGATTGGGTTGCTTAACATAAAGTGGTTTAGGGAGATTAGGGAACTGTAAGAACTAAAGAAAGGGGAGAAGGAGTGTTTAGTTTAAAAGAGTTACCATACGTGGTATGATGTATTGTACAAAGTAGAATCGAAGAAGAAGTATATAGTGGGTTACTAGCTGACAATATAACAGGGAGAAGGGTTAAAAGATATATTATTTACTCAAAATTGAGTTAGTATAGGGAAGATTAGAGGAAATGTGCGAGGTAAGGAAAAAGAGGGAATAGAGTAAGAGAGTTGGGAGTAAAGAATTTTTCCTTTACAGGAAAAATTCTTTAGAAAAACATAGGGAGGTGTAACAGAAGTGGGGGTATTAATAGTATTTAGGTGGGAAACGGCTACAGCACGATTGAGCATCGGGGTGGAAAGAGAGGAGAGATGCTCAAGTCGTGACGTAGTGGGTTGTCAGGGCAGTCAACATCTGGGTCTGGAACTGAAAGGACGCCATGTTTGTAGAAGTTGTAACCGAATGGAAATAAACCTTATTAATACAAAACCAACAGTCCTTGTTAGTCCTTCACTCTGTTACAGAACCCTACAATGTTGAGTATAAATAACAAGGGGGGGGGGGGGAATAATTTAAAAAAATATAATAACATTTAAAAAAGAAATAATAAAAATAAGTAAACTACGACACAAAGAGCGACTAAAGTTTTAATATTACGATCAACGAAGCACAAAGTGTTAATACAATTAAATTTTGTAATTAAATGTTTTTCTTTAGATCTGTTTGTTTTGTTCCCTTTCTAATTACGAGTATTATAATCGAAGCGTCTTTGGTTGTTCCTTAGTATACTTATTTTTATTTTTTATTTTTTATTCTTTTTTTTTTTGGGGGGGGGGGGGTGGGGAGGGGGGGATTTTCCTCCTATGATTTATGTTCAACATTGTGTAATTCATTGTAATGTCCATGTCTGTGTTTGGTATCTTTCACTTTTTCGCAGGAGTTACACATGTCTAACTGTGTTTATTTCCTATTGTTATATGCCCTTGCAGCCGCGACTTCTTCTCTTACCGTTTTCAAGTCATCCTTGGAATTGTACTGGCCGAAGTTGAATACTATTGTGACAGAGTTACTGAAAATGATCAGACTAAACTGAAATTTGCCTTGTCCAATGGTGAAGTCTTCTATCAGAGTTGCCACAAAGGTTTTCATTAGGTCATAATTTTCTTGACCGATGCTCGAAGATGAGTCCAAGATAAACAGTATATCCGCAACGCTGTTGCACTGCTGGGCATCGGTATCTAGAAAAGGTAGAAAGATAAGCTAGAAAGATAAGAATCTTCTTCTTCTTCTTCTTCTTCTTCTTCTTCTTCTTCTTCTTCTTCTTCTTCTTCTTCTTCTTCTTCTTCTTCTTCTTCTTCTTCTTCTTCTTCTTCTTCTTCGTCTGCTACTGCTTCTTCTTATCCTTCTCCTTCTCCTCCCCCTCCTCCTCCGCCTCCTCCTCCTCATCCTCTTCCTCCTCCTTTTTCTTCTCCTTCTCCTCCTTTTTCTTCTTCTTCATTCCCCTTGAAATGAGAGTGCCTCACACCTGGTCAAGCACCTCAAAGGTCAGTCTATCCGACTTCGACCCGTATTTGTGTAATGTTTACTTTCTCTAGACATATTCTATCCCAGGTAACGAGCTATATCTACTCGTAGGTAGCTTTTATTTCCTAACAATATTGCACGTTCGATGTCCAAATGCTGTGGGATGTTAAACTGGCGCAACTGGTACATTGAACCTCCTCTCTTGTTTATCACCCTTATTTAGGAAGCCTATGAATCCAATCCACTACCCAAGAGATCATGTGACGTGTAATATCATTATATAAAAAAACGACATTGTAAACATCATTATTACGCGGACAGGGTAACCTATCAGCTACAGCGATAGAGTCTAGATGTTTCTGTGGTAGAGTCTGGGTGTACCTAGACTGAAAGGTTGACATCATCTTCTGTAAACGTGTTTTAGACGTCGGAATCCCGACAGCGGAATATTCGTATTTTAGGACGGGACTTGTGATCCCGAACATCAAAGACTGAGATCTGTGGAGAGACATGAACGCCTACGCCAGCATTTGATGACGACGTGTGGTAAAGTTTTAAAGCATCTGTGTAATTAAACACAGTCTGCAAGGGAATGTGTAACAGCCCACTTTTGTAGCGCCCTCCTTACACACGTAATACACCATCCTCCACATATATGTAATATGCCATCATCCTTACATGTGTTATACGTCATCCTCTTTACATATACAATACACCATCCTGCTAAAGCATGTAATACGCCAGCCTCCTTACATGTGTAATACATTATCCTCCTTACATGTGTAATACAACATCTTCCTTACATATGTAATACACCATCCTGCTAAAGCATGTAATACACCATCCACCTTACATATGTAATGCAGTATCATAATTACATATGTAATACAACATCGTCGTTACATATGTAATACACAATCTCCTTACATGTGTAACACAACATCCTCCTTACATATTTAATGCAATATCCTCTTTAACATATGTAATACACCATCCTCCATATATATATATATATATATATATATATATATATATATATATATATATATATATATATATATACACTACAGCACCCTTACATATGTAATACAGTATCATCATTACATATGTAATACAACACCCTCCTTACATATGTAATACACCATCCCCCTTACATATTTAATACACCATCCTGCTAAAGTATAAATAAACCATTCTCCTTACATATGTAATACAGTATTATCCTTACATATGTAATACAACAACCTCATTACATATTTAATACAACATCCTCTTAAACATATGTAATACACCATCCTCCTTATGTGTGTAATACAACATCATCCTTACATATGTAATATAATATCCCCCTTGCATATGTAATACACCATCCTTATGAATTATGTAATACACTAGCCTCCTTTCATGGGCAATACAGTGTCCTCCTTACATGTGTGATACAACATCCTTCTTACATATGTAATACACCATACTCCTTACATGTGCAATACAACATAATCCTTACATATATAATACACCATTCCCCTTTACACGTGTAATACAACATCATCCTTACACATATAATACACCACCCTCCTTACATTTGTAATAGTCATCCTTACATATGTAATACACCAAGCTCTTACATATGTAATACACCATCCTTACATATGTAATATACCACCCTCCTTACATATGTAATACGCCACCCTCATATATATGTAACAAACTACTCTCTTACATATGTAATAAATCATCCTTACTTATGTAATACACCACCCTGCTTACATATGTAATATGTCATCTTTACATATGTAATACACCAACCTCTTAATATGTAATACATCATCCATACATAAGTAGTACACCACCCACCTTACATATGTAATACACCACCCTCTTAAATATGTAATACACTACCCTCTTACATATGTAATAAATCATCCTTACATATGTAATACACCATCCTCCTTACTTGTGTGATATAATAACCTCCTTAACATATGTACTACAATATCCTCCTGTCATAAGTTATACAATTTCTACCTAACATATGTACTACAATAACCTCCTTTCATATGTAACTAGCTGACCCTGCCCGGCTTCGCCCAGACCCTGGTGGGGAGCATCTCATTTAATTCATATAAGTTCCCGTTCCCGTTACCGACTGACTGTCTGTCTGTCTGTCTGTCTGTCTGTCTGTCTGTCTGTCTGTCTGTCTGTCTGACCCGGCCCGGCATTGCCCAGCTCCTGGTGGGGAGCATCTCATTTAATTCATATAAGTAGTCATATAAGTTCTCGTTCCCGTTACTGACTGTCTGTCTGTCTGTCTGTCTGTCTGTCTGTCTGTCTGTCTGTCTGTCTGTCCGTCCCTCCCTGTCTGTCTGTCTGTCTGCCTGTCTGTCTGACCCTGTCCGGCTTTATTAAATTCATACAACAAAAAAAGTAACTTAAAAGAACGTTCTTCCACACACCATCCATTATTTTTAATGAAAACTCTTTCTAATCACCTGCATGACTACAGTAACTTCTTAAGCAAAAAAAGATGAGTTACAATGTTATGCATTGTGCATCATTTTTATGAAAACTTTGAAAATGCCTTATAGATTGTATCATTATTTATTATAACTCATATGCCGGTATATAACTATGGACAAAGAGTTTATAAATCTTTGAAAACGATGCCACAATATGACTATAAGTTATACAGAAAAGTTATGCCCCTTGAAATAACTTTTACAGAGTTAGGTCCCCTGAGATATATGAAATTATGATGAAAAATGAAAAATGAAATAATACTGAGTAAGCAGGCGATTTCACACTAACAAAATATCACAGTTGGCAGCTCTGGAATGAAAGGAAGGCGTGTAGAAAATTTCATCTCAATCGGATGGGCCGTTCGCGAACGTATAAAGGACATACATAGATACGGACGAATATCGCCTTTTATATATAAGATACAATATTCAGCTTACATCTGTACTACTATAATAGCCACCTTACATATGTAATATATTGTCCTCCTTGCAGATGTACTAAAATATCATCCTTACGCATGTACAGCAATATCCTCCTTACATATGTAATATATTGTCCTCCTTACAGATGTACTACAATATCTTCCTTACGCATGTACAGCAATATCCTCCTTACATACATAATATAACAGTCAACAGGTTTTATGATAACAAAATAACTAACTTACCCGCTAGTGAATTCCTTGTCAGAAGAGCGGCGATCACCATAACAACGAGATGCCGCGGGATAGCTCTACTGAACGCCATTGTTCTGTATCAGACGATATTTGAGATCAGAGATTTGTTATTCTTCACAGAGAAAGCCTTTCTCAGCACACCACCTGTGGGAAGATACAATCATGAATATTCATGTGGTTCAATCAATCGACACTAGATTAATAGTGTGGTTCAAGTAAACAAAAACAACCGACACTAGTTTCTCCTGTGGGTGGATTGAAAAAAAAAGACAATAGACATTAGTTTACTCATGTGGCTGGATTGAGAGAAAAAATTCGACATTAGTTTACTCATGTGGCTGGATTGAGAGAAGACGATCGACATTAGTTTACTCATGTGGCTGGATTGAGAGAAGACGATCGACATTAGTTTACTCATGTGGCTGGATTGAGAGAAGACGATTGACATTAGTTTACTCATGTGGCTGGATTGAGAGAAGACAATTGACATTAGTTTACTCATGTGGCTGGATTAAGAGGCAACAATCGACATTAGTTTACTAGTGCGTTTGAAGTGAAAGAAAACAATCGAAATGAGTATACTTGTGCCGTTCGAGTGACAGAAAACAGTCGACATTAATTTACTTCTGCATTTTTAGTGACAGAAAACAATCAAAATTAGTTTAGCCCTGTGACTGGAGTGAAAGAAAACAATGGACATTAGTTTAGTCCCGTGAATCTAGTGAATACACGCAGTCTTGACAGAAAGATAAAAAGTAATTACCACATCTTGACTGAAAGATAAAAAGTGTTATTATCACATCTTGACTTAAAGATAAAAAGTGTTATTACCACATCGGGACTGAAAGATAAAATGTGTTATTACCACATCTTGGCTGAAAGATGAAAAGTATTATTACCACAACTGGACTGAAAGATAAAATGTGTTTCTAACACATCTTCACTGAAAGATAAAAGTGTTATTAACACACCTTGAATTAAAGAGAAAAAGTGTTATTAACACACCTTGACTGAAAGATAAAAAGTGTTATTAACATACGGTGACTGAAAGATAAAATGTGTTATAACTCACCTTGACTGAAAGATAAAAAGTGTTATTAACACACCTTGACTGAACGATAAAAGTGTTATTAACACACCCTGACTTAAAGATAAAAAGTGTTATTACTACACCTTGACTTAAAGATAAAAAGTGTTATTAACACAACTTGACTGAAAGATAAAAGGTTTTATTAACACACCTTGACTGAAAGATAAGATGTGTTATTAACCAATCTTATCTGTGTTTCCAGCGCGAGATAACGAACTGCATTCGTAACGCCTTCTTCACAAAGTCAGCTAAAGAAACAGAGCAAGTCCTAAAATCTCACGGAGAAGAGAAGTAGAAACAGAACAGAACATTAGTGGAAGAACATGGACAGAGCTGCGTGGGATAGCTAAATATAGAAGGACTTGAAGTGAGTCGGCTGAGAGCCTGTGACATAATGGAGAATAGAGGACAAAAGAAGAAACGGAAGAAGAATGTTGCTATAACCTTTATGGATTCAAATACAGCCAGAAATAAACTTGCCACGGATAATCCTCTTATTAATTCAGCGATAGCGCTTTTAAGTACACGCCTGGATAGGCGTTTGCCACAAAATGCTGCTATAAGACACTTCTCCCCAGTGTCTTTCTTTTGTGATCTACTTGGTAACTGAGGTTACGAACAGAATAGGACGCGCAGAAGCTGCATTTCAGAAGACGAAAACGTGTCTTATGTAATGTTACTGTTATTCAATGACAGAAAGGAAGAACCGAAAGAAGCAGTTTTGATGTACGGCAGTGAATATTGCAATGCCATCCAACAAGTTAACTGACTGAGTACCGTAGGATAATATATAGCCTAACATTACCTCTCATTTGGACAGAAGGATGATATATCGCCATTATAGGGTCATTGTGTTATTTTGTTTGATTTTTCGTGGTATCTTCCACAGTTTCAATGCCCAGGGAAGGCAAAGTGACATTATAAAGCTTGTTCCTTTGGTTGTGTACCATGTCTGGTATAAACCTACATTTTGTTTGGCACTGAATCAGTGCTGTTAGTTTGTCGGTACTGACGTTTGTTCCACTTTTCACACGGGGCAGTGAGGAGCATTTTGTGTGATATTCACTGGCACAGGAACGGAGCATTATTGGGGTGATCCTTTGCCGTGAAGTTGGAACTGCGACTAATGACTAACTAACGGCTTTACCAACTTCGTGTGCTTTACTGTCTACGTGCACTTTATGAAATCATTTTAACGGTTTTCATCTCTGTCTTATAAAATTAATGTCATGCTCTGTCAGCTAAAAAAGAAAACGTATTTATCTGAGAAAACACATTCGACAATAATGCTAAATGAAATGAGAACACACGCCATCACTAAAGCTACTGCCCGATGTTTCAAGTATACAATTTACAACGGCGTGGACGTCTGCAACACATCAATTGAAATTCCAGAAGACAGAGTGTGTCTTTTATCATGTCCGTAGTTGGGGTGTATGACATACTCATTGGCACCTTGCCGTCTTGACAGACGATAGTTTGTAAGGGATGGCGTTATTGCCTCTCCATAGCACAAAGCCTGGGCTAAAATATAGAGATCATGTGTTGCCCATGCAACATGATCCCTCTCTCGGCCTGCCTAGTTCACTCCAGAGGAAAGGTAACACCCCTACATCTGGAACAAGACAAGCTGCAGAAGCTGCCGGATCAGCAAAGCAATGCTCTAACTGTCCGCCTGTCGGAGCTTCCATCCTAGACCAGCCGCCAACCAAGGCTTAGGGCCTGGTCTGCCCTGCCATGACACTTTGTCTTTAGGTTGCATTTCCTCGCACCAGGGTAAGGCGTGTACCCTCCCAATTGCGCTCTTCCGCCCGAAGCCGTTGGCACAATGTGGGGTGTCGGGTTTGGTAAGCGCTAACAGAAAGCAATTAGTACCATCTACTGTCATACGGTAGCTCAGTCATATCTGACTACGACCTGACACTGTGTATGACATCAGCGGGCCTCTAATTGATAACATCTCTCCATTGATCTTTCCCTCTTTTCACCTCACTTTTCTCCATTACCCCTCTCTTTCGTTCTTGTTGTTGTCCCGGTCCACACATGGAGATTAGGCGGTTTAGCTGTTAAGGCCTCTGGCGTGTTTATGCTTGTGGCTACGGTTTTCTTGCGTATTTTTCGCATGCTGGAGTGATAGTGCATGGTTCCGTCACCCAGCTACTGAGCGACACTTTGAGCTGTGTATTTCGTGTGGGGTGCTTTTATATCTGTCCACGGTTGTTTGTATCGTGAACTGTATGTTCAGAAAAATGGCGGCCGGCAGGTCGCTGAACTAACTGAGTTTGCTTTATGCAATAATGTGTGGCTGCTAGTTTTTTAGTGACTGCTGCTCCCGTCGACGATGAACTGTATCGAACCTTTGTGTTGGCATTCTGGCAGCGACCTTATGCATAGTATATCTGTGTGGGATGTTTGTTTGTCAAGACTCCTGTCTGTTCCACTTTTAACATGGGACAGTGAGGAGCATTGTGTGTGATGTGAGGAGCATTGTGTGTGATGTGAGGAGCATTGTGTGTGATGTGAGGAGCATTGTGTGTGATGTGAGGAGCATTGTGTGTGATGTGAGGAGCATTGTGTGTGATGTGAGGAGCATTGTGTGTGATGTGAGGAGCATTGTGTGTGATGTGAGGAGCATTGTGTGTGATGTGAGGAGCATTGTGTGTGATGTGAGGAGCATTGTGTGTGATGTGAGGAGCATTGTGTGTGATGTGAGGAGCATTGTGTGTGATGTGAGGAGCATTGTGTGTGATGTGAGGAGCATTGTGTGTGATGTTCACTGGCACAGGAACGGAGTTCTATGTGGACGCTCCGTTGCTGTGAAGTTGGAACCGCGACTAACTAATTAAGTGAATCAGTTAAAAAAAGAAAAGAAAATAAACCTGCGTCGGTGAGGGTGAGGAATCGACAGGCCGGAAGGCAAGCATCTACCTCTGTACTACTGTCATTAAAAAAAAACTGTCATTTACTGCCAACATAGTACCTGCGCTGTATGGCAGGGGTGGGGGGGGGGGGTGTCTTTGAGCCTGGGGAATTCGGGCCGCCTGGCTAGTGCAGTCGCCACGAACTGTGCAGGTTAGGATTTTCTTTGTGCCCCCGACAGAAAAAAAAAAATCCCACCCTTTACCAAGGGATCGAACCCGTTCCTCTCGAATGAGAGTCCGGCGTTCTAGCCACTCGGCCAGCCGCTCCTCCTGTAATACTGTACTACCTTTTAATACTCATACGGTACCATTTACATCTCCGAAAATTGTATGGAACCAATTTGTTTAATTTGCAGCGACAGTAAAGGCAATGTAGCCACACGAAATGTCTACTCAAGAATATTTAAACCCACACCAACAATACTACCAGACGATTACACAAACTTCAAGGCTAGGAACAATTTTTAATCGGAAATCTAAGACAAGCAAAACGTTGACATGTTGCATTAGACATTACGAGATACTCACCATTCGCTGCTATGTTGTCTGAAGAAAGGTACTGCGACCAGACATGCACACGCACACATTTATATACATATCTCTACTTCCTTATTGGTGATTGACAGCAGGTTTAATAGTGGGGGGAAAAACCACATCCTGGAGTTGGTCCCCTAACGGGTGGGTTATTTTCCCCATGACAAATTCATTACAATTTATTCAAAGGTAAATAGATACGATATAAAGAAACAACAAACGTGCAATAACAACACAGCAGGCAAGTAATATCAAATACCTGATAAATTGTAAATTAAAGACGTCGTATTTTTCTAGCCATGATGAAATGTATTCATGTGACATGGGGCCAAAAAAAAAAAAAAAACATTAGACAACATTCTGTACGACTACAAAAACTCCATTCTTGAGTCATAAAAATTTCAATGCAGCGATTTCAACCCAGGGGAGAACACGTTTTCAAAGTTATAACAGTTGACATAATGTCAGTCTTCAAGTGCACTTCAGTAGACTCTCTGGGAATAGGCGGTTGTTAAAGCAAATAATTAATTACTTTTTTTTTTTGGGGGGGGGGGGGTGGGGGTTGTATTGCGAATTATAATGTTACAAATGTTAACAATAATATAAATAACATGAAATCTTGCAGGAACAAGGTCGATTTTAAACATTTGAGCTGGCCTGTCCCAGGTCGACTCATTCTAAACTGGGTACCCGCGATAGTCTGGGTAGAAAAGGCGGAGTTTCTAGGAAGGAAAACCCGGATGAAGGGGACTGGATTCTCCAACTCGTTATACCGTGACTGTTAAACTTTATGCTTCTCGCTCTAAATGCATTATCTGCTACAGGACTACTTATGTATATACAGACAGACAGTTGGCTAGCTATGTGGACAGGTGAGCAGGCAGACAGAGAGACAGACGGACGGATAGGTTAGATTGGTGGATGATGAATGGATGTCTGGGTGGATGGGTGGATTGGTGGGTCGATGGATTAGCGGATTGATGGGTAGGTGTATGGATGGGTGGATTAAAATGATGAGAGGTCAGATTACAACCCTTGATTGTGTAATAACGGAGCCATGAGTCTCTAAAAGGACAGATTATATCCCTTTGGTAGGGAAATAACGGAGATATGAGCCTCTGAATGTACAGATTATAGCCCTTGATTGTGGTAAAGTGCTTGTGGTAAAGTGCTAGTCAGGTCTTAGTCAGATATGACTGAGCTACCGTATAACAGTAGACGGTACTACCTGGTTTCTGTTAGCGCCGAACGTTGGGCGGCGCTTACCAAACCCGACACTCCACATTGTGCCAACGGCTTCGGGCGGAAGAGCGCAATTGGGAGGGTACAAGCCTTACCCTGGTGCGAGGAAATGCAAGCTAAAGACAAAATTGTCATGGCAGGGCAGACCAGGCCCTAAGCCTTGGTTGGCGACTGGTCTAGGATCGAAGCTCCGACAGGCGGACAGTTAGAGCATTGCTTTGCTGATCCGGCAGCTTCTGCAGCTTGTCTTGTTCCAGATGTAGGGGTGTTACCTTTCCTCTGGAGTGAACTAGGCAGGCCGAGAGAGGGATCATGCTGCATGGGCAACACATGATCTCTATATTTTAGCCCAGGCTTTGTGCTATGGAGAGGCAATAACTCCATCCCTGGTCTTAACTGGTCTCGGAATCAAAGCGAGAGGCAACTGTTACGGGTTATAAGTCCTTGTCAGTTGGCGTAGACATGGGGCGCCACGCGTTGCCTCTGACGGTGGGAGACACCTATAGGTGTCACTGATCAGCTACCGCCCGCCTCAAGCTGGGCAGCCCCCAGCCAATTGGGTGCTGATCCGCCACAGCCTGCCTGCTTCAATGGGTGCTTGGGGCTAGGACAAAATCTGAATCGCAGGCTGTAAAACCAATGCACCAGGTACAAACAAAAATAAAAATAGAAACCTCAAGCTACGGCTTGCAACCTGGAACGTGAGAACCATGTGTCCAGGATTTTCCACTGACTTGACCAATATTGACGATGTGAGAAAAACGGCTGTGATTGATGCCGAACTCAATCGTCTTAACATTGATATTGCTGGCCTGCAGGAGACTCGCCTCGCTGAGGAAGGGTCACTCAGGGAAAACAACTACACCTTTTTCTGGAAGGGTAGAGGGCAGGCAGAAAAAAGGCAACACGGTGTGGGCTTTGCAGTGAAGAATTCGCTACTGGGAATGATTGAAATTCCAGCAGGAGGAAATGAAAGACTATTGTCCCTGCGCTTGGCAACCTCTTGTGGGTTTGCCACCATTATTACTGCATATGCACCGACACTCGATTCCTCTGATGATGTGAAGGATTTGTTCTATGAGGAGTTAGACTCCGTGATCAAGGCAGTTCCAAAATCTGACTACATTTATATGCTCGGTGATTTCAATGCTCGTGTGGGCAAGGACTCGAGTTCATGGCCAGTGTGCCTTGGAAAATACAACATCGGTCACATGAATGAAAATGGGCAAAGGCTGCTGGAGCATTGCACCAGTAATGACCTATGTATTACAAACTCTTTTTTTAAAACAAAAGAGATGCATAAGGTCACATGGAAACATCCAAGATCCGGCCATTGGCACCAGCTGGACTTCATCATCACACGGAGACAACATCTGAACCATATATCATTGACTCGTAGTTACCACAGTGCTCACTGTGATACGGATCATTCTTTGGTTGTTGCAAGGGTTAGACTGAGACCAAAGAGAATCTACACAGCTAAACACAAATCTAGCCCCAGGATTAATATTATTAACACTCATGATCCTGAAAAGTGCTTTCAGTTTCAACAGCAACTTGAAAACGCTTTCACTGATACACCAGAAAATTGTACAGTAAATGAAAAGTGGGGTCAAATTAAGGAAACTCTTTATAAAACTGCCGTAGGGGTTTACGGCACTGTGGATCATAAGAGGCAGGACTGGTTTGCGGCCAACAGCGAGACTCTGCAGCCCTTGATTGATAAGAAGAAGAAAGCTCTCTTAAGAAACAAGGAAAGACCAATGCGTAACACTCTGAGTGAGCTAAGGCAAGCTAGGAAGGATGTGCAAAAGGCTGCCAGGCAGTGTGCAAATGATTATTGGATCAAGTTATGTGAGTCCATTCAAATCGCAAGTGATAAGGGAGACATAAGAAGCATGTATGAAGGGATAAAGAAAGCCTGTGGTCCAGTGATCAAAAGAAGTGCATCATTGAAAACCTTGACTGGAGAAATCATCACTGACAAGAAACGGCAGATGGACAGATGGGTAGAGCACTATTTGGAGCTTTACTCAAGTGAGACCAAATTAGCGGATGATGCCCTCAACGCCATAGAGGCTCTACCAACTCTTGACCACCTGGACACACTTCCCACCATAACAGAAGTTAAGTGTGCTATAAATGAACTTGCATCTGGCAAGGCTCCAGGTAAGGATGGGATTCCAATAGAGGGTATCAGGAGTGGGCAAGACACACTCACTATACAGATCCACCAGCTAATAGAGCTATGCTGGCGTGAAGGACAAGTCCCACAGGATTTCAAAGATTCAAGCATCATAACACTGTACAAGAACAAGGGCGATCGGAGCGACTGCAACAACTATAGGGGTATCTCACTTCTGTGTATTGTTGGAAAAGTATTTGCCAGAATTGTTCTGCGCAGACTTCAAGTCCTAGGAGATCAAGTCTACCCCGAATCACAGTGTGGCTTTCGACAGAACCGGTCTACCACTGATATGATATTCTCATTGCGACAAATGCAAGAAAAATGCCGTGAACAGAATCAACCACTGTTTATTGCCTTCATCGACCTTACAAAGGCATTTGATTTGGTCAGTCGTGAGGGTCTGTTCAAGGCACTAAAGAAGATTGGCTGCCCACCAACTCTTCTGTCCATTGTGGAATCGTTCCACACAGGCATGAAGGGTATAATCAAATTTGATGGTGCAACCTCTGAAGAATTTGAAATCAAGAGTGGAGTTAAGCAAGGTTGTGTACTAGCTCCCACCCTCTTTGGAATATACTTTTCACTTCTACTGAAATATGCATTTCGTGATCAGGATGGTGGTATATACATTCACTCACGCTCAGATGGCGGCCTCTACAATGCTCAGAGATTGAAGGCTAAGACCAAAATTAGGAGGGTACTGATCAGAGAGTTGCTTTTTGCAGATGATGCTGCAGTTACGACCCACTCTGAGGAAGAATTGCAATGTCTACTATCTGCATTCTCCAATGCTTGTTCTGAATTTGGTTTAACAATTAGCAAAAAGAAGACACAGATTATGTCACAAGGTGCACATGGGGTACCATCAATCTTTATTGACGACGCTGAACTAGAGATAGTAGACCATTTTACATATCTAGGATCAGTGGTTAATAGCAAATTATCCCTAGATCAGGAAATCAACATCCGGATTGGTAAGGCAGCAACAACAATGAACAGGTTAAGAAAAAGAGTCTGGGAGAACAGGAAGCTTACTGCCAAAACAAAAGTCCTTGTCTATCAAGCCTGTGTCCTTAGTACTCTTCTCTATGGCAGTGAAACCTGGACAACTTACTCACACCAAGAGAACAATTTAAACAGCTTTCATATGCGGTGTTTGCGAAGAATTCTTGGTATTAAGTGGCAAGACAAAATCACAAATACTGAAGTATTGGAAAGATCAGGTTGTGTGACAGTTCATTCCATGCTCAGTCTTCGTAGACTTAGATGGATATGACATCTTAGGAGGATGGATGATGGTAGAATACCAAAGGATATCTTTTTTGGTGAATTACAGATGGGTAAGAGATCTCAGGGTCGGCCTCTACTACGATACAAAGATGTGTGTAAGCGGGACATGATTGATACAGGCATTGATAATGCACATTGGGAGCAAGTCGCCGCTGAACGTGTTGCATGGAGGGCAAATATCAGAAATGGAATAAAGTCAAAGGAGAAAATTATTGCAGAAAAGTCACACACCAAGCGTTTGAGACGTAAGATGGTGCATGATGGTGGAAATGACCACGTGTTCAGATGCACCCACTGTGAACGGACATTTACAGCGCAAATTGGCCTTATCAGTCACACTCGCTACCGCCATAGTTAAAAGTTATTATGCCTTTTTAAAGCACAAACTATCGTCTGTCAAGACGGCAAGGTGCCAATGATGTGGTAAAGTTGAGCCATGAGCACAGATTAGACTCCTTGGTCCTGGGTATTGTGAAGTCACGAGTCTCTAAGAGGACAGATTATACCATTTGACATTGAAATAGCGGAGACATGAGTCTCTGAGAGTTCAGATTATACCCATTGGCCCTAGGAATTGTGGAGCCATGGGTCTCTAAGTGTACAGATTATACCATTTGATAGTGATATAGCAGAGACTTTAGTCCCTTAGATTTCAGAATATACTCTTTGATTGTGGAATAGAGGAGTCATGAGTCTCTGAGAGGACAGATTACATCCCTAGATTGTGCAGCAGCGGCGCCATGAGTCTCCGAGAGGACAGATTATACCCCTTGATTGTGGAATAATGGAGCCATGAATCTCTGAGATGACAGATTATAACTCTTGATTGTGGAAAATTGGAGCCATGAGTCTCTGAGATGACAGATTATAACCCGTGATTGTGGAAAATTTGAGCCATGAGTCTCTGAGATGACAGATTACACCGCTTGATTGTAGAATAATGGAGCCATGAGTCTCTGAGAAGACAGATTATACCCCTTGATTGTGGAATAGTGGAGCCACGAGTCTCTGAGAGGACAGATTGTATCCCTTGATTGTGAAATAGTGGAGTCATGAGTCTCTTCCATCCATCATGTGCCATACCGATAAGCGTGGGCGGTCATGTTCTGCCATCTCACTCGATCACCAGAGTCTCTTGGAGTACAGATTATACCCCTTGATAGTGAAATATTGGAGTCATGAGTTTCTGAGAGCACAGGTTATACCCCTTGGTCCTGGGATTTGTGGAGTCATGATTATCCGAGAGGACAGATTTCACCTTTGATTTTGGAATAGTTGAGTCATTAATCTCTGAGCGGGTAGATTACACCAATGTTTGACTCCACGCTGTCTCAGAGTGTCTGCATAATGGATGAAATAAACACCAAAATCTCTAAAGCCAGCTGATTATTCGGCAAACTGTACACCAATGTTTGACATGGAAGTGGTATTAGTCTGCAAACCAAGCTAAAGTTTTACTTACAGAGCTGCAGTCCCCCCAGTGCTGCTGTATTGCTTGCGAAATGTAGGCTGTAATCAGACTTCGAACGAACGAACGAACGAACGAACTAACTTTATTTTAAAAGGGTTACAAATTGGGCACGCAGGCCTGTCTTACATTCGGCTCTTTCGATCACTCATCTTTCATTCATCAAATGTGCATGTTACATTTACATAGGGAAAAAAAAATTCTCAAATGGATTTTGTAAGCATAAACAATGCATATTACGCATGGTACATTGACATGGGGAAAAAAACATTGTCAAATGAAAGTTTTAAACATAAACAGTGCACATTGCAATGTTGTGAGACACATCCCCCATCCACCCTCACACCCCGCAGCCACCCACACGTGCAAAGAAGCTCAACCACTCCCATACAGTATGCCCAAGAAAGACAATGAACATCAGGTGGCAGGTTATGATGCCGGATATTGCCCTTCTAGACAGAGCTGGTATCCCCAGCATCAATACAATCCTGATGCAGACACAGATTCGCAGGCAGGTCATCTAGTCCGAATACCAGACAATCGGCTCTATAGAATAATCGTTTATGGTGAGATAGAAAAGGGCAGTCGTTTTCCAGGATGACAGACTAAATAAAACGAAACAGGGACACGCCTGAGTCATCACTTAAGGCCTTAGACACAAACCATGGATCCTGACACATGGTTGGCTGTCGCACAAGACCGGATCACTTGGTGTGCATCTATCCGTCAGAGCTGGAACAATGACTTTCGAGGCATCCAAAAATACTGTGGTTGAGCATCGGAGACAAGCTAGAAAGATCGGATTAGTAGGACCTTCATCTACAGAGAATATTCCAGGCCCTCACTGTCCAAAATATTTTCCGCCCGCATCTGACTTACAGGTCATCTCCAGACTTGCTGGTCATCTCTGGACTTACAGGTCATCTCCAGACTTACAGATCATCTCCAGACTTACAGATCATCTCCAGACTCACAGATCATCTCCAGACTTACAAGTCATCTCTGGACTTACAGGTCATCTCGGGATATAAGATGAGATGAGATTATATTAAATGAGATGAGATGTGAGGAAATGAAATGAAATCAGATGAGATGAGATGAAATTAGATGAGATGAGATGTGAGGAAATGAGATGAAATGAGAGGAGAGGAGATGAAATTAGATGAGATGAGATGAGGTGAGAATCAACATAAAGTGGAGTTCGCTGCAGAACGTGCCCCCAAATACTGGCTTTTGAAAGTGATGTCTATCATAAGCCAGATTGGAGGTCAGCATGGCTGAATGGATAAGATCACTCGTTCTTAAACATCCGGTGTGCTAATGCCGAGGTAAGGGGTTCAACCCCTAGACCGGTCAGTTGGACTCAAAGTGAACTTCTCGTCTTTAATTTGGGGACGTAAATTACAAGTACCTCTAAAGTCGGAGTGGGTTCGCCTGATGGCGAGGAACACTGGTAACAGGGAAAGCTAATCCACACGCAAAATTCAGTCCAGAGCTACTAGAAATAGCGTGTATGGACTACGTTTGAGTTCAAAGCGAACGAACGCAAAAAATAAAAGAAGCCAGATTTCTTGTCTCTGTTGCTCCAATGCGTAAATTTATTATTCACATTTCGAATCAATGTCCGTAGTCATCTTCATCTCTTCCACTTCCCTAGTACATCTCCGCCCATAATTATCATTTCCGGATATTTGTTTCTTGTGTACATCAAAATATGTCATTGTCTTCATTTGTTTTTGTCTTCTTCTTAATAACTAATCGTTTACAGTATGAATTTCTTATTGATATAGATCTGTTTATTTGAATAACGAAGATACAAACAATAAATTGTTCGATTTATTGCCTGGCATATTTCACTGCATCTCGTCAGGTAAATACTGTACACATCACGCAATATGAGCTAAGGATATATGATAAATCCTTCAATCTGAAATACAGGAAGGCCCCGCTATACGTCGCTTTGGTTTACGTCGTTTCGCTATAAAGTCTTTGTCACAATGGGACATAACTTCACTTTACGTCGCTACGCTCCGTCATAACGTCATCATCTGTGTTGCTATGGTGCATTAACGTCACCATCATATATTTTGTGCAGTGCGATTTCCCAGGATTTTATCGTGCAATCACACGTAATTACGAGTTCAAAGCGCACAGTAAATGCTGATAGTGTGCCTGGTTGTAAGAGAACCAGGAAAAGTGTTGCTCTTGAGGTGAAGTTATATGTGTTACGTCGTTTTGAGGCTGGCGATCGGGCTGTTGATATCGGTAAAGTTCATGGTTTATCTCCAACCACGGTAAGGACAATTCATGCAGGTGCTGACAAAATCAAGGAGGGTGCTAAAAACGTAACCCCTTTTAGTGTTTCCTAGATCACTTGTACCAGAAGTCCCTCTATGAAGATCTAGCTAAGAAAGAGGGTGAGATTAGTACTAGTAGTGCTGATGATAGTTTTGGAGCGAGTCGTGGTTTTAATGCCTCTACGTCCAAATAACTCTACCACTCGCCCTCCAACCCACCTCTATTTAGCCAATAAATATCAACAACCATCAAAATAAACTAAACATTACATAATACACCGTATTTCATTTAATTCTATGGGTAATAGTGTTTTGCTAAACGTCGTGTCAATTAAAGTCGCGTTTTCCAAGAATGCAACCCCGACGTTAACAGGGGCCTTCCAACATACAACACAAAGTTTGAATTGCCTACTTCGGTATTATTAAACTGACTGTCATGTCTTTTTGTTTACATAAAGTTGTTATCTGTAAATAAATGACAATTTCCCCTGACAGCTTTAACATACGACCATGGCGTGTGTTAAACTACACACGAAACAAATTATCTTTTCCTATCACGTGACCGGTTTCAGTGGTTTTTCTGTCCATCCTTTTCTTCGCAGCCCTTGCAGTCCTGGTTGCTTCACAAGTGACTGCACCCTTAAATGTGACGTCCAATCGATGACGTAGGAGACTTGTGGTGTGTAGGGTTTGCGAGATCTGTGTATTCTCTTTTTCTTCTATTGATTCTTTAGTGTTCTCCCTTAACATTGGTGGATATGTGCTTTTAGAGTAATTTATTAAGTGTGCCAGTTTCCTACATATTTCACTGGCAGCTTGCCGTTTTGACAGACGATATGTGGTTTGTTACTGTCAAAGACTTAGGAGAGATCTCTAAGCTAAAGAGAGCTAAAATAGAGCTTAGGAAGAGGGCAAGTGACGTAACAGGATAGGAGACCAGACAGAAGAGACACAAACGCTATAAATAGCTATAACGGGCCACCCTTGTGTCAACAAGGAGGGCAACCAGTGTAGATGAGCTGGGGTTACCCAAGAGACTGGGAAACCCACCTCACGAGGTAAGGACCAAGTAACTCTCGTCAACACAGCCCAGTGCCCAGCACGTAAACCAACGAACGCACGCTGAGCTAATTACTCGTGGCTGAACACGCCATGCTCAGCGGGCTCAGACAGAGACCGGGACGGCGTAGGAATCAGACGTGTATTCCGCTAGGAATACTTTGTAGTTGTTAAGGACAGTATAATAGTTATAATAGTTTAGCTTAGCTTCAGTGGTTATAATATTGATATCATCTCCTCATTCCATTTTATCGTCATCACATCCTATAATGTTTAATACCGTTGTGGTATTCCGCTCGTGGAGCTATTGTATGATCAGCTCCGAATAAAAATGTATCCTTTTGCAAACATTACGAGTTGTCACTTTCGTGTAGTGCAAAAGAAGGGAATCCTTGTATGCCTGTCGCAAATGAGTTGCTGACAGGCAGTATACCATTTGGTGTCAGAATTTCCTTGAACCACCGCTCATTACCAATTATTTGCCATTTAAAATACCATTTGGTAGTTGTTTTGAACCACCGCTCATTACCATTAGCCAAGATACCACGTTATCATTTCTCGTGGGGCTTGAACCACCTTAAAATGTTTGCCATTTAATTGAACGTACCAGTTAATAAAAATAGCAAAGTACTATTTGATTGCAAGTATCATTAGCATACTATTGTGAAAAGTACCATGTAATTTACCATTTTCGAAAATCCTACAGAATATTATGGATATATTAGCTATGTAAATTACTTGAATGGAAAATGTATGAAATATAAACGGTGATCGTGTACGAATTGTAAAGTTAACCATCATTTGTAAACCATGTTATCCGATACTATCATAATGTCAACATTTATCACATTCACGTTTGTATTTGTGCAAAAGCAAATTCTTTTCGCACAACAGTAGGAGATTAGAGGTTAAGCTAAAGTCATACAGCGCAGCCCAGTCAGAGACGATAGAAAGTGAAGACAAGACGACATTGACATTCATTGACGTTCATTTAGACTATCATACATTCACATCATTTACATTAATCATTATCATGTATATCACATTGAAGTTCACCATCCGTTGAAACCATAATATGTCAATTAACAAACATGTATTGCACATCACATGCATGTTGCTAAAAGGTTGATGTTCTATTAAACAGAGACATCAGTTATAAAACCAAGTCGAGCAGGTGTGTGTACGAACGAGAGCGGCGAAACATCCCGAGGGCCATATTTTTCTGCAAGATTAGATGAGTATATTTTCCACTAATTTTGATATGCACTCTTAACGACGCATCCTCTTTTTCAGAAAAATGTGTAAATAGTTAACACATAATAACTGTGAAATTGCATTTGGAAAATATATTGCTATCAATTGTCAGATAACATAAAGCCTTAGAATGTCATCATTAAGTGACTTCATCCAGGCTGGTAAAGTACTAGAATATACTGGAGAAAAACTAGAGAAATGGACAAACGAAAGATACAAAGAAAACATAGAGAGAAAAGCTGCTCTAGAGAGAGACCAAAGAGCAATAGAAAGGCAACATCAGAAAGAAATGAAGGAGTTAGAGGAAGCCACCACGCAGAAACAAATAGATGTAGAGTCACAAACGAAGTTAAAGATGAAAGAAATGGAGATTGACTCTAACACACAGATAGCCTCTACTAAATTGAAAAGTCAGGAAGAACAAAATAAATTCTCCAAATATAAAGGGTCATCAAGCCGTTCAGTCAAGGCGATTCAATATCAGCTTGGACGGAGAATGTAGAATTTCAACTTAGAACTCAGAAAATATCATTAGATGATTGGGCAATGATCTACATGAGAAACCTCAGTGGGGAGCCATTAAAGGTCATAGAATCAATACCAACAGAACTAAGAAGTAACTATCAGTACATCCATGATAGGATTATGCAGCATTTTCTACTCGATGCTCCTGGATATCAGATCCAGTACTCACAGATAAAGCCAAAGCCAACTGAAACGTTCCTAGATTATGTTTCAAACGTACAGAGTATATTCAATAAATGGCTTAAGGCGGCAAAAGTAGGGAAGAAATTTGATAAATTACAGGACTTAATGGTGATGGATAAAGTCATATCCACCGCCCCTACTCCCTTTGCTAAGTTCCTTCAACAAGCAGACATTGAATCTATTGAACAACTCGAAAAACGAGGTTCTGCATATTTTTCCTCAAACAGGGACATATTTAAAACATCAATACATGATACTGAGATTACTGGCTTTGTTAAAAACATGCCAAGCAGGTCTTACAAGCAAAAAGAGTACCAGAAGAAAGATAAACCGTATCAGAAGCCACCACAGTGTGGATACTGCAAATTGTTTCATCCGCAGTACTCCATGTGTGATAAGAGTCCCTCTTATCCTGCTCATCTAGAAATGATGATGAAGAAGCAGGAAGACAAACGAAACTCTTACAGACGTGCTGTTAAATGCTTCTTTTGTTCAAGTTATGGCCATTATAGTTCTAAGTGTTTGGGCAGGCAAAGAATGAAGGCAAACAATGCTGTGCTCATCGATACATCATCTGACGATGAGAGTGTAGTTGATTCTGAACTTGAAAATGTATTACCATGCAATGAGTGTGAGAGTGTGAGTGTAGCTACTGATATATTAGACTTTAATAAGTGTGACACGTGTCACCAGTTTCATACGGACGGTAAACTGAAATGTGGGCATTTTGTTCCATGTTCCAACGAAGATGCCAATGCAGCTCTAGCCTCCAGAGGCAATTTAAAGTTCCATGATGCACTGGTCAACGAACAACCATGCCAATGTTTACTTGATAGCGGCAGCACTTTACTTGGCGTTAAAAGAGACCTAGTGAAGCCAGAAGATTATACGGGTGAGTTTGTCAAATGCCGCACTTTCTCTGGAAACATCGAGAAATACCCGCTGGCAAAAGTACGCATAAACACCCCGTTCCTTTCAGGCACATTTACATGCGCTATCCTGCAAAATCCCTGTACTGATTTGATTTTGGGTTGCTTGCCATCATTAAAACAATGTACTGATGAAGAGATATTAGCCTGGAAACAAACAAACACGGCTAATGCTGTAACGAGGTCAGACACTCAAACACATTACACTGACCTACAAAACGAAATGTTACAGTTGTTAACACCCACCGGTGCTAGTAACAGTGCTACTCGACAAGAATTTATCGAGGCACAACGCAACGATCAAACTATCGCACCTTATTTTAAACTGTTAGGTGAGCGAGCGAAAGTTACTAAGAATGCATCTTGGTATTTTAAAGTACATAACGGAATTCTCATGCGTTATTATACAACAAATAACCATGAAATTCAGCAGACGGTGTTACCTGTAAAACACCGACAAAATGTGCTAAACAATGCACATGAGTCACCGTTTGCTGGACATTTTGCCTATAACAAAACGAGAGCCAGGATTTTGGCACACTTCTACTGGCCTAAATTGTGTAACGACATTAAATTGTTCTGTCGATCATGTACTACTTGTCAACATTTAGTAGAGAAGGGAAAACATGTAATAGCCAAGGGTCAACGGTCAAGAGTGGCATCTAGACCATGCGAAAGTATAGCGGTGGACATTACTGGACCCCTGAATCAGGTGTCGAGTAAGGAAAACCAGTTTATACTAAGCGACTATGCAAATAAGGGTGCCAAAACCCTACACCTTGAACCCAATCAAAAGGTGCTACTTTTACTACCAGATAAACGTAATTTGTTACTAACATCATGGCAAGGGCCATTCAAAGTTGAACGAAAGATATCAGATGTCGATTATGAAATATCGATAAAGGGAAAATTAAAGATATGTCATATCAACATGCTGAAGCCTTATTTCTCACGACAAGAACTGATGACAGACGAACAGAGTGCACCTACACCAATCAACCGGACGACAGACGTACACAACACAACTACACTAGGTAGGGCGACAGATCATGACGACATCGCAAACACACCTAGCCAGAAAACAGTACGCACAGCTAGTACAACAACAGTACATAATCAGACGGATGACGACGGAATAGAATTACCAGTTCCGACAGTTGACACGACAGGGACAATCGATAGCATACGTATAGAACCGAAACTTACAGACGAGCAACGACGACAACTGATAGAATTAGTAACTGAGTACAAGGACATTTTCTCTGACATTCCAGGTAGGACAGACAGAATAGAGCACTCTATTATTCTGACTGATAACACCCCCATTAAATGCCTACCTTATTCCATCCCATTGGGTTACAGGGAAAACCTCGACAAGGAATTGTTAAATCTTGAGTCGAGTGGAATAATTCAGAAATCACAGTCAGAATATTCTTTTCCTATAGTTCTAGTCAGAAAAAAGGACTCGACTATTCGTCTCTGCGTCGATTATCGGCGCTTAAACAACGTGATCAAGGTCGATGCAGAGCCATCCCATCTTGTGACGACCTAATTCTTGATATGTCAACATCACGTATCTTCTCGAAACTGGATCTCACGAAAGGTTATTTGTAGGTCCCGATGGAATCATTCTCTATTCCTTTGACAGCATTCTCAACACCTCTAGGCCTGTATGAGTGGTGCTTTCTTCCTTTCGGTCTTTGTAATACACCAACCACTTTTGTCCGACTCACTAGGGATCTTCAATACATCTACTTATATTGATGATATTTGCATCCATACAGCAGACTGGACAACACACCTACTGAAACTGCGACATGTCTTAGATAGATTTCGATTATTTGGTCTTACAGTGAAATCCACCAAAGTAGAGTTGGGAATGGAAGAAATTGATTTCTTAGGCCATACAATCACCAGAGGCCAACTAAGAACTGATGAGAAAATTGTCACCAAGATTCTCAATCTAACGATGCCTACGACCAAGAAACAGGCCCGTAGCTTGCTGGGACTGGTCAATTATTACAGCAAATTTATACCCAATTTGGCTGAAATCACCAGCGTTTTTTCTAATGTGTTAAAAGCATCTGTAAAACTTAATGTTCAGGATGCAAAGTTAATCAGTGCGTTATCAAAATTGAAATATTTATTTAGTGTTCCACCTATCTTGCGTTTGCCTAATGTCAATCTTACGTATTTCCTCCGTACAGACGCAAGTTCCATTTCCATTTCTGGGGTCCTAGGCCAATTTTATGAAGGCAAGTTTCACCCAATAATGTACGTGAGTCGTAAGATCAGCCCTGCTGAGGGAAGATACTCAGCCTCTGAATTGGAAGCTCTAAGTGTGATCTATTGTATCAGGAAACATCATCGATTCCTGGCGGGTACTGAGTTTGTTATCGAAACCGATAAATCGCCTCTTACGGTCATGCAAACAGGGGTTCATCGCAACAATAGGATCTACAGGTGGTTCTTAATTTTGCAGAATTATGCCTTCACTATTAAATATTTGAAGGGAAGTTTGAACTCTCTGGCTGACACATTGAGCCGACCTTCTCACATTGAAATACCTGAAATACGAGAAGAGAGCGACCTTACATCACCAAAAACATTGATACTGTAATTACCTAGTGCCCTATGTGGTGATTGTGAACATTAAAGTGCGTTACCATCGCCAGTCGCTTACATCTATGTAATATAAACTGTGTCAGCATTATTGCAATGAACAGACGCATTTGTGAACTGTCTACACCACTACCACTTATACAACCCTTGAGTGGATCAAAATGTTAGACTTGAACCTACACCAACCAGTAGCATACCAGTAGTATGAACATTACCCAGGATGAGAGCGTAAATCAGACTTTGTCTTATTGAACTTTGTTTTCGAGGACATTCAACAGAGGACACAGCTCCAACATCACACGTGGATGTAATTAGTTAGTGTAGTTAGTTAAAATTATATGTGATATGTATATAATATGTTTTTATAAACAGTCGCGTATAACTTCATATTTTGTGGAAATATTAGAATTATCTATGTAGATTTACCATATAACTTTATTTAGGACATTTCAGAGTTATAATTTACTTATAGTTAGTTAAGAACTTAGTTAAGTTAACATCTACATCATATTACTTTAATTTATCACCATTTAAACTTATTTAGTTAGATAAGTTAATTAAAACATCATTTACAAATTAACCCGATCATTTGGTAATTTATATCATTCCATTTAGTAAAAACACTTTAAGGTAAATAACCCATTTTCTCTTAAATTAAATTAATTAGTTAGATTATTTCCCTTAGATAAATTTAGAACAGTGCACCAACCCAGAATAGATTAATTAGATCAGCCATTACCATAGGATTGGTAGCGAACAATCCTTTTCAATCATGTATATTTTTGTATATATTGACAAGTGCACAAAGACAGCACAGTCATGTGGCTTGAATACCCATGTAAATTCAGCCAACCATTTAATGTATATATTTTTGGTTCATCCATGCATTATTACTTGAACCATATTCTAATGACGACCCAATATTTTAAAACCATTTTTGAATGAAAGGTGAACGATAGATGTGTGAATGATAGAGAGAGAAGAACGAAAGATGTGTGAAAGATAGAGAGAGAACAAATTAAATTAGGAGAGTGAGAGAGATATTGCGGTATTTTTTCACCGCACAAAACGACTTGTTGTGACTTGTCTGTGTCAACCTGTGTAACCAATGTGTTGTCATTTTTTATAAGTGTGTAGTCGCCATACTTTAGTGAGAAACATAGAGAACATATTTTGAGCATCTTAAAACGGCACTGTAGACATAAATTAGCATAACACACTTATTTGTGGCTACAATAAACAGCTTTACGGTGCTCGAAAGAATACATACACTTAAATTAGAAACGCATACACATGTTAGTAAGTTAAATACACTTTAGTTTAATAGAAAACACACAACCAACCAGAAAAACAAACACATAAACTTGCATACACCACTACTTTCAAAGAACCATAACTACTCCAATAGGGGACACAATAATATCTCTAAAACCTTGATGTAACACTTAAATATTCCTTCACAAGCGGAAGCTAAAAGGTGAAGAGTTGCACATATAGCATGCATACGAGTTGGGGCGATTATTATATGAGAGCATGAACATTTAGTGTCCATGTTTTGCACTCATAATAGAGGCAGGTTGTTTGGGATTGTTAATTTTGGACAATCTGAGGACAGGCCTAATGGCATTGGATCCGGACCTCACAATTCTCATAAATATAATGACAGGTTATAGCCAACTGTACTAGTGTGATGAGCTACTCAATTAGCCAAGTGAAGTGATACAACAGTGTGACGAAGGAAAGGAGAGATTTTGTCCTATCCCCATAAGAGAAGTAGAGAACTCACGAAGTCTTTGACAAAATTGGACAGCCAATTTTTGTAAGATTACTTGTGTTAACCCCACAACTTAAAAGTTTGTAACACAACAGGGGAGGAAGGAGAGCCTGTCAAAGACTTAGGAGAGAGCTCTAAGCTAAAGAGAGCTAAAATAGAGCTTAGGAAGAGGGCAAGTGACGTAACAGGATAGGAGACCAGACAGAAGAGACACAAACGCTATAAATAGCTATAACGGGACACCCTTGTGTCAACAAGGAGGGCAACCAGTGCAGATGAGCTGGGGTTACCCAAGAAACTGGGAAACCCACCTCACGAGGTAAGGACCAAGTAACTCTGGTCAACACAGCCCAGTGCCCAGCACGTAAACCAACGAACGCACGCTGAGCTAATTACTCGTGGCTGAACACGCCACGCTCAGCGGGCTCAGACAGAGACCGGGACGGCGTAGGAATCAGACGTGTATTCCGCTAGGGATACTTTGTAGTTGTTAGGGACAGTATAATAGTTATAATAGTTTAGCTTAGCTTCAGTGGTTATAATATTGATATCATCTCCTCATTCCATCTTATCGTCATCACATCCTATAATGTTTAATACCGTTGTGGTATTCCGCTCGTGGAGCTATTGTATGATCAGCTCCGAATAAAAATGTATCCTTTTGCAAACAATACGAGTTGTCACTTTCGTGTAGTGCAAAAGAAGGGAATCCTTGTATGCCTGTCGCAAATGAGTTGCTGACAGTTACATTGTTCTTCAAACAAAATAAAAGACATAATAATTACAACCAGATCATAGCTGGAGTTATACCTCTCAATAGCACAAAGCCTGGGCTGAATCGTAGAGACCGCGTGTTGCCCATGCAGCATGATCCCTCTTATGGCCTCTCTAGTTTACCCCAGAGGAAAGATATCACCTATACGTCTGGAACAAGACCAGCTGCAGAAGTTGCCGGATCAGTAAAGCAATCTCTAACTGTCCGCCTATCGGAGCTTCCATCCTAGACCGGTTGTCGAGCAAGGATTAAGGCCTGGTATGCCTTGCCATGACATTTACTCTTAAGTTGCATTTCCTCGCACCAGGATAAGGCTTAACCTCTTTTAATTGCGCCCTTTCGCCAGAAGTCATTGGCGTTGGAATGTCGGGTTTGGTGGGCAGGGCCCAACATTCGGCACTAACATAAATCAGGCAATACTGTGTCATACGGTAGCTCAGTCACATCTGATTAGACCTGACTTGAACACACACACACACACACACACACACACACACACACACACACACACACACACATATATATATATATACATGTTGCCATGTTGCCACAGCAAATAAGTATGCTCTCATTTCTGTAACTGTTCTTGTTCTGTCTCTTCCAGTCCATAAAAATTATAATTGTTTTGTCATTTTTTGTGTGGTCATTTTGATAGGCAATGCCAATGGACTTGTGAATGGATGTGAAACTTGGACAATGAATAGACAAGCGGTAAAACATCTAATGGCTGTGGAAATGTGGTTTCCGAGGAAAATGCAAATATTACCATGGATAGATAGTAAAAACCAATGTCCAAGTCCTACAAGAAACAAACCAAAACCGTAAACTGATTAGAGAAATTCGACGTAGACCGTCAAGATTTTTTTTGGGGGGTGGGGGGGGGGGCACATAATGAGTTTATGAGAATAAATAAACTAGAGAACGGTGACAGATGGCATGATTGAGGGAAAATGAAGGGGAAGGCAGAGAAGTAAATAACTAACTAACTATGGCTTAGCCACATGGCATGGTCAGGACAAGAAAACGAAGCTGATCCATGACTCTGGTGATCGTGTGAGATGGCGAAATATGACCACCCACGCTTATTGGCTTGTCATTTGATGCTAAAGATGAATGTTAAACGCAGACGCTTACTCCAACGTTTTGTTCATATACTATTTACAGGACATCGCCGTCAACACCAGCATTTTACTGCTGTTGTTGATGTCTTGGCAAGTTTACGTTCAATAGTTTGCCATTGCTTTCTGAACGACCGGCTTCCATACAACACGTTAAAACCTAGCGCATCGCGGTTTGCTGCCAAACCGATCGCAGCTGTTTCGAACGCGGGTAAGCCGGCTTACGAATCGCGTCCATAAATCCTTAACCACGGAGACGGCTTACTACTTAGACTAACAATCGCAAAATTATAAGAACATGAATGATATACCTTCGATGAACTGCGGGGGTAACTGTGAGAGATAGAATTAGGAATGAGGAAATTAGAAGAATACTAGGTTTGAATTCAGTCATGCAATTAAGTAAAGAACAAAAGATTAAATTATTTGGCCTCCCCAGATAGAGAGAGAAAGATAGAAAGAGAGGGAAAGAGAGAGAGAGAGAGAAAGAGAGAAATAGAAAGAGAGAATGAAGGAGAGAAATACAAAGAGAGAGAGAGAGAAAGGGAGAGAGAAACAGTGAAAGAAAGAGAAAGAGAAAAGGAGATAGAAAGGGAAAGAGCGAGAAAGAGAGAGAGAGAGAGAGAGAGACAGAGAGAGAGATAGAGAGAGAGAGAGAGAGAGAGAGAGAGAGAGGGGGGGGGGGGAGAGAGAGAGAGAGAACGAACGAACGAACGAACGATGAGAGAGAGAGACAAAAAAGAGAAAAATTGTTAGCAAAAATGAGAGAGAGAAAAAAAAGATAGGGAGAAAGAGAGTGAGAGATAGAAAAAGAGAGAAAGAAAGAAAAAAAGAAAGAAAGAAAGAAAGAAAGAAAGAAATAAGAGAAAGATAGAGAGAGGCTCACACACAAAAGGATAGAGAGAGAGAGAGAGAGAGAGAGAGAGAGAGAGAGAGAGAGAGAGAGAGAGAGAGAGAGACATAGAAACACCTGGATGGCTTGGCCGTATAGAATAACCGTGAGGAGAACAAGCTCTGATCTAAGACTGATGATACTGCGAGATGGCCAATCTTGACCGCCCACGCTTATCGGCATACCACACGACGATGATGATGATCCTGCCATAAAGGCATGTTGTTAATAATAGAGTTATGCAAGTCTAAAATGAAGACCACAATGCCTGTCCAACATCATGAACAGAATAAATCACGTAGACAGAGTATAAAACATCACTTCTATAAATAGAGCAGGGTTGATCGCATACTTTGTTCTGCTTGTCTTGTATCATGATTCCGTTTGAATAACACCTCATCAGGATCTAGTGAAGAATCAACATTCTGGGACAACGTGACATAATGGCCTAGCAACTATATCCCTAATTCAATACGCATCGCCGAGAATAGAACAACAAAGGAAGAATAGATTTAACTTACTAGGAAAAGCAAATAAGGACCAGGCATGGAAACCAGGGTACAGTTTGGGTTTTCTGGTGGGAAAAAAAAAGTTAGTTGCATCACCTTTAAATGACGTCGCTGTCAGCCCTAGTATTTTTTGTTGTGATTTCTTGGTAAGGTTACGTTCAGTAGTTTGCCATTTCTTTCTGGCAAGCATGCTATTGTTTGAAAACTAAGCAAGGGCAGTCTGCTGCTAAATCGCCCACAGCTGTGTTTCACACGCGGCATGCGGGATTACGAATTCCGTCGGTAACCACTTCGCTACGGTGTTGTTTAGGAGCATTACGGGAAAATCTAATCTCTGTCCTGTGTCTACTATCCCATCGTAAACCTCTAAACCTATTTCAGCAATTGTATCTCTTTCTAATTCTAATGCTCTACACATCTAAATAGTATATCTTTCTCATTCTATTCCACAAAACCTTTAAATAGTATCGCTTTCTAATTCTATTGCTCTAAACCTCTAAATAGTATCCATGTCTAATTATGTTGCTCTGATTGTTTGTCCACAGAAAATAGGGATTGCTTTTCAACCTAGAAAAAACCAAATTTATCATTTGTGATTTCAATATCACTGTCTTTTTTACTCTAACCATGGAAGCTATGTGGATATCATCCTCTAAATTTCGCATAGGTGGTTCCTAGTTTGTTTTTTTTTTTTTTTTTTTCTTCTTCTTCTTCTTCTTCTTCTTCTTCTTCTTCTTCTTCTTCTTCTTCTTCTTCTTCTTCTTCTTCTTCTTCTTCTTCTTCTTCCTCTTCCTCTTCTTCTTCTTCTTCTTCTTCTTCTTCTTCTTCTTCTTCTTCTTCTTCTTCTTCTTCTTCTTCTTCTTCTTCTTCTTCTTCTTCTTCAACATTCCGAGCCATTGAGGTTCTTTGCCGCAGATACAAACCGTCTCCATTCGTCTCTCTGGTTGACCGTCTCTTGCCAGTCGCTGATTCCAAGTGCTTGTAGGTCTGTATGTATATTATCTCTCCAAGATCTTCTTGGTCTACCTCGGGGTCTACGGTCATTTATGTCCTGAGTGTAAGCGAGTGTTGTTTCCCTATTATCTTCCATTCTTTCTATATGCCCCAGCCATTGCAGTCTATTAGCCATCATGATACCAGTGATTAGCGGGGACTTAAACAGATCATAAATGTCTTTGTTGCTTCTTCTTTTCCACTCTCCACTTTGTGTATCCCTAATGGGCCCAAAGATGCGTCTTAAGACTTTGTTCTCAAGGGTTTGTAACAAGGCTTTATCTCCTTTAGTTGTACTCCAGGTTTCAGAGCCATACAGCACAACTGGTCTGATCAGTGTTCTGTATATTGTGATCTTGGTGTTACGAGATAGCGCATTTGATTTTAGCAGATGTTGTAGTGCATAGTATATCTTATTTCCAGAGTTGATTCTAGCTTGTATTTCTTCCCCTATTATGTTGGAGCAGTTGAAGATTGTACCCAGGTATTTGTATGTTTCCGTTCTTTTAATGGTCACATTATCTATTTGTATGTGGCCAGAGTTTTTAGCAGTTCCTTCTCTTGAAATTACCATATATTCTGTCTTATCTTGGTTGATAACCAGCCCCATTTGGTGAGCTTTTTCCTTTAAGTGAGTCAATATTTCCGATGTCTTTTGTTCATTTTCCCCTATAATATATATATCATCTGCATAACAAAGCGGTCTGGATGTTCCTCCAATAGCACATTCCTCCTTTACCTTCCTTACAACTTTTTCTAGAGCCAGATTGAAAAGGAACGGCGATAGTGCATCACCCTGTTTCAAGCCAGATGTTATTTGGAAAGGGTCTGATTTCTTGCCTTTATATGTTACTATATTATAAGTATCTTCCATGCATATTCTGGTCATGTTGATTAACTTCCTTGGTATTCCAAATTCCTGCATAGCATTCCATAGACTATTCCTATGGACACTATCATAAGCCTTTTTAAAATCCACAAAAATGTTATGGAGATCTCTTTTATATTCCCAATTTTTCTCGGCTATTTGTCGTAAGATAAATATCTGATCTATTGTTGATCTTTTTTGTCTAAAACCCGCCTGGTAGTCACCTAATATGTCTTCTGAATATGTTTTCAGTCTATTTAGTAATACTGCGGATAGTATCTTATAGCTTGTAGACAGTAGTGATATCCTTCTATAATTTTCACATTGTAACTTGTCTCCTTTTTTAAAGATAGGGATAAATAATGACTCTTTCCAGTCATGGGGTAGTTCTTCTGTCCTCCAGATTGTTATTATTAGTTCGTATAGCTTTAGATGTAATGCATGGCCACCTGCCTTTATAAATTCAGCAGCAATTCCATCAGCCCCAGTTGCTTTATTGTTTTTAAGTCGTGTTATTACATATAGGATTTCTTCAAAAACAGGTTCTTCAATTTGTGGTTCAAACGTTAGAACCTCTTCCTGTGGAAAAGTGTTACTTGGAGCTTCACAGTTTAGTAATTCAACAAAGTATTCTTTCCATGTGTTACACATTTTCTCATTTGTATTTATCATATTCCCATTTTTGTCTTTTAAACCATATGTGTTGTGTTGATGCCCTGGTTTCATTGACTTCAGTTCTTTGAAAAACTTTCTGGATTCGTTTTTCTGGTGATTGGTTTCCACATCTTTGATGATATTGCTTATATACTCTCGCTTCTGCTGCCGAACTATTTTTGTAGTCTCTTTACAATCAGTTCTATATTGCTCTTCATTTTGGTTGTTGTTGATGCTATTTAGCCATAGTTGTCTGTCATTCTTTTTCCTAATGACTACTTCTTAACATTTTTGATTGAACAATCTGTTCTTTCTGTGCGTGGTTAACACACCGAGACATTCTTCTACGGTAGTCTGAATTGTATTCTTGATGTTCAACCATGTTTGGTCAACACTTTCCTCCATCGGGTTTTGTAGAATTTCAAGTTTACATTTTATTTCATCTGCAAATTTCTCTTTGACTGTAATTTCTTGTAGTTTTTCTCCGTTATATGTTGGGTGTAACCTTTGTAGTTTAGCGTAGAAAGGTCTCTTAAGTTTTATTTTAAATTTTGCCCCAACAAGGAAGTAGTCGCTGTGGCACTCATCTCCTCTATAGCTTCTAACTTGTTGTATGTTTGATGCATTTTTGTTGTTAATTAAAATGTGATCTATTTGATTATAGGTTCTCTTTTCAAATGATTTCCAAGTTTGTTTATGTATATCCTTTCTTTGCAGTCTGGTACTGCTGATCTGCAGTCCTTTGGCTTCTGCTAGGTTGATGACTCTCCATCCATTATCATTTGAAGTTGTATGTAGGCTTTCCATACCGGCAACTTTTTTATGAGTTTGCTCTCTACCTATGTTTGCGTTGAAGTCTCCCAGCACAATTAGGAAGTCCTGTTTGGGGGTTTCTTCTATGACATCTTCCAGATCATTATAAAAGTCTTCTTTAATATAATCTTCTTTCTCTTCAGTAGGTGCATGTACATTAATCATCGTTATATTTTTCCATTTACCTTTAATTCGTAATTTACTAATCCTGTCATTAACAGCTTTAAAGTTTAGAACGTTCCACCATAACTATTTTTTTGATGACAAATCCTGTTCCTAATTCATGTTTATTTTCAGTGTTTCCTCCATATATTATAATCATTCCATTTTTCTCTAAAGTACTCTCTCCTGGCCACCTTATTTCTTGAATTGCTGTTATATCCATTTGATATTCAACCAGCTCCCGAGTTAGTTCTTCGGCCGCTCCAGTTCGATATTGTGTCCGTACATTCCATGTGCTTCGTGGCTTAGAGGTTATGACTTTTCTCCGTAATCTCGTATACTCTCGTCGGTAACGTGATGACGGTGAGAATCAGCAGTGGTTCGAATCGCATCGGTAACTTACGGGGTATGTGAGCCGGCCGCTCAGAAAGCAATGGCAAACTACTGAGCGTAATCTTGCCAAGAAATCAACATACAGCTGAAAGATGCTGGTGTTGACAGCGATGTCCTGTAAAGGATATGCAAAAAAAAACAAAAAAACATTCATGTTCCAAATCTCAAAAGTCCTTTAACGTTCCAAGGTCGTTGCCCAAATAAGTCAGGTCGATTTCGAGGCTCATGTATCTGTTTCATAACAAAATATTTAAAAAAAAATAAAGGTGGGGATGTTAACCCAACGCTTCAACCCCCAACCTCGAGGAACAGGGTGTTTCTCTTTGTCTGTTCCATACCCTTTGACCTGTCCGGCTTGGGAGGCCCTGCTGGTAGCTACGCTACCGCCGGCATAGGTCTCAAGGTCATTGAAAAACTCAAGCTCAACCACCACGACAAGGTGGAAACACCATCGGAGGGGGTTCCTAGTTTTAATTTTCCTAAATCAAAATAAACCCTTCTCCATTCTTTTACAAATATCCCTACATAGAATCATATTCCTATTCACATTTTTCACTACATGGAAAGTGTGTTTCACTTCCAATCCTCCTATTTTAAAATGTATCATTGCACGCCCCGGTACATGTAACGTTTTTCCCATAATTGACTGTAAATTTTCCTTAGTTGTAAACATTTTGATATTTCTTTTGATTTATGTACAACAGCAGACCGTCTAAAAACTAAAGATGGCAAAATCATAATAGAAAAAGATCAGATTCTACATGTATGGACAGATTATGTGAAAAACCTTTATAATGATAACAGAGAGGAACAGTATGATATTAGATTTAATAATATAGGACAGCCAATTTTGAAGATGAAGGTTCGAAATGTTCTTAAACATATGAAAGCTGGCAAAGCATCCGGTGCAGATAACATCACAACAGAAATGATTAAAGCTTTAGAAGAATATGGAATAGATCAAGTCACCAGACTGCTGAACAAATTATACGATACTGGAGATATACTGAATTATGTAACTCTGTATTTATTGCAATCCCAAAGAAATCAGGAGCCTTGGAATGTGATCAACATAGAATAATTAGTATAATGAGTCGCATCACAATGATTTTGCTACGAATTATCATGCAAAAAGTGAGGAAGAAAATACAACCTGAAATAGGGGAAGAACAATGTGGGTTTTTAGAAGGAAAGGGTACAGTAAATGCTGTGTATATGCTGCGAACAGTTATTGAACGTGCTATAGAGGTAAACAAGGATATACACCTTTGCTTTATTGACTACACAAAGGGTTTTGATAGAGTTAGACATGTCAACATGGTAGGTATGCTTGCAGATCTACAAATTGATGGGAAAGACATTAGACTTATAAAAAACATATATTGGAAACAACATGCTGCTATAAGGATTGATAATGAAGTGGGACAATATCAGCCTATTAAGAGAGGTGTTAGGAAGGGATGTGTAATGTCTCCAGATCTTTTTCCCTATACAGTGAAAATATTTTCAGAAATGTAGAAGATATATATGTAATCAGCATTGGAGGACAAAACATCAATAACATTAGATATACAGATGATACAGTATTGATTGCAGACAATGAGCAGGATATGCAACAATTAGTAAATGCGGTTGTTGTACACAGTGAGCAACTGGGGTTAGAATTAAATTGTAAAAAGACACAGATTATGGTCGTCACTAGGAAGAACGAAATACCACAATATAATATACAAGTAAATGGGAATATTCTTCAACAAGTGAATCGGTACAATTATCTCGGAACAGTAATAACATCTGATGGGAAGTGACATTTAGAGATTAGAACAAGAATCGCCATGTCGAAAGTAGGCTTTAGCAAGATGAAAAACATACTGACCAATAAAAAGATGTCAATTGAAAAGAGAAAAAGAGTGTTGAGGGGATACATAGAGCCTGTTCTTTTGTATGGATGTGAAACTTGGACAATGAACAGTCAAGCTGATAAACACCTGATGGCTGCAGAAATGTGGTTCTGAGGAAAATGCAAAGAATACCATCGACAGACAGAAAAATCAATGACCAAGTACTACAGGAGGCAAACGAAAATCGTAAATTGATTAGAGAAATTAGACGTAGACAGTAAAAATGTTTTGGACATGTTATGAGAAGAAATGGATTAGAGAATTTAGTGACAACTGGCAAGATCGAAGGGAACAGACCAAGAGGAAGACTGAGAGGAAAATACCTGGATGGCTTGGCTACATGGCATGGTCGAGACAGGAACACTGAGCTAATCCAGTACTCTGGTGATCGCGTGAAATGGCAAGTCATGACCGCCCATGCTTCCGGCATGGCACATGATTGATTGATTGATTATGATTTAGTTGTAAATGCTATATTTAATTGCTTGTTTGCTTGCTTGTATTCGTTGGCTTGAGCTCCAACGCGAAGTCCTGTATGTCGGATGAAGGCATTCTGTTTTCCAACATCAGTGTGATGTCATACAGGACCTGAGGTTTGCGTGAGTATCCGTTGTCCCATGTCTGGCTTATTATCTTTAATTAAACTTACTTCTGCTCCCGTATCTATCTACGCTTTTACTCTATACCTTCCTACTTCTAACACACATGAACTCAGATCTTTCACAAAATTTATGGGTATGATTTTGCTATCCCTATCGTAATTATGCTTAAACTTGTGATATGACTGAATGATTACTAGTTTTTCATTCCAATTTTTACCAGGGGCCTTCCTGGCATTCCCACTCCCTGTCGTAGTAATTCTTTATTACTTTTCAAGAAACAAATGAAGATCGTAAATTGATTAGAGAAATTAGACGTAGACAGTCAAAATGTTTTGGGCATGTTATGAGAAGAAATGGATTGGAGAATTTGGTGACAACTGGTAAGATCGAGGGGAACAGACCAAGGGGAAGACCTAGAAGCAAGTACCTGGATGGCTTGGCCTTGTGGCATGGTCGAGACAGAAACACGGAGCTGATCCACGACTCTGGTGATCGAGTGAGATGGCAGAACATGACCGCCCACGCTTACCGGCATGGCACATGATGGATGGATTGTCCTAGAGAAACCTCCCAGACTCCGTCCACAAAACTCCTTCAGTCTGCAGACACCTCTTTCTTACTCTCACTCACCCCTGGATCATGCCCACTCTCATTCTTCCCCAACACAACATACTCAACAACTCTAGCCGTAACAAATAAATACAACAATTAATTTATTAAAACAAAGAGTGTATGTGTGCGGGTTTTAGACAAAACAGATCAACAATAGATCAGATATTTATCTTACGACAAATAGCCGAGAAACATTGGGAATATAAAAGAGATCTCCATAACATTTTTGTGGATTTTAAAAAGGCTTATGATAGTGTCCATAGGAATAGTCTATGGAATGCTATGCAGGAATTTGGAATACCAAGGAAGTTAATCAACATGACCAGACTATGCATGGAAGATACTTATAATATAGTAACATATAAAGGCAGGAAATCAGACCCCTTCCAAATAACATCTGGCTTGAAACAGGGTGATGCACTATCGCCGCTACTCTTCAATCTGGCTCTAGAGAAAGTTGTAAGGAAGGTAAAGGAGGAATGTGATATTGGAGGAACATCCAAGCTGCTTGGTTATGCAGATGATATAGATATTATAGGGCAAAGTGAACAAAAGACATTGGAAATATTGACTCACTTAAAGGAAAAAGCCCAACAGATGGGGCTGGTTATCAACCAAGATAAGACAGAATATATGGTAATTTCAAGAGACGGAATGGCTAGAAACTCTGGCCACATACAAATAGATAATATGACCATTAAAAGAACGGAAACATATAAATACCTGGGTACGATCTTCAACTGCTCCAACATCATAAGGGAAGAAATACAAACTAGAATCAACTCTGGAAATAAGATATACTATGCACTACAAAATCTACTAAAATCAAAGGCGCTATCTCGTAACACCAAAATCACAATATACAAAACACTGATCAGACCAGTTGTGCTGTATGGCTCTGAAACCTGGAGTACAACGAAAGGAGACGAAGCCTTGTTACAAACCTTTGAGAACAAAATTTTAAGACGCATCTTTGGACCCATTAGGGATACACAAAGTGGAGAGTTCAAAAGAAGAAGTAACAAAGACATTTATGATCTGTTTAAGTCCCCGCTAATCACTGGTATCATGAAGGCTAATAGACTACAATGGCTGGGGCATATAGAAAGAATGGAAGATAATAGGGAAACAAAACTCGCTTACACTCAGGAAATAAATGACCGTAGACCCCGAGGTAGACCAAGAAGGCGGTGGAGAGATAATACATGTACAGACCTACAAGCACTTGGAATCAATGACTGGCAAGAGAAGGTCCACCAGAGAGACGAATGGAGACGGATTGTATTTGCAGCAAAGAACCTCAATGGCTCGGAACGCTGAAGAAGAAGAAGAAGAAAGAGTATGTGTGTGAGAGGTGTGTGTGTGTAATGTGTAGAATGTGTGTCGAATATCCTAATGTGTATGTAGAATCAGACCAGTGAATCAGGAGCAAAGTCTGTTACATCACTGTGCTGAGCACACAACAGCACCATGTATTCCGGACAGTGAACCTCACCCAGAAGATGTTTCTCCGTCCACGTGACGACTTTCTCCGATAACGCTCGAACAAACAGGATGCTGGTCATCAGTTAGACACTGTTCGATCTTGGTCTTCACTCTAACAAACAAGGTGAAGTTACTCTGTTTAATAATGTTTGTTGAACAGAGAATCTTTCAATTAACTGAAATGTCACTTGGGAAAATCTATTGTTCACAAGTCTCTGATTATAAGATTTCCCCCCTCTTTAAAAAAACAACCTATTAATGTTTTTAGGTAGATGTGTGTGTGTGTGTGTGTGTGTGTGTGTGTGTGTGTGTGTGTGTGTGTGTGTGTGTGTGTGTGTGTGTATATATATATATATATATATGTCCTTGGTATATGAGTTATGAATCTTCTTTGATGAAGCTTATCACTCAGTAAACACAACACTTATGTTCATCAAGTCCGGCTCAGCAGAAGCCAGGTTTCTGCAGACCAACTAGGTTCTGAGCCCCGTGTAAAAACCTCTCAGTAACCTCTGTCTTCATTCCGTGAGCCATCATTGTATAAAACTTTGAAACTGCTTCTTCGTAATAAATCATCGCACACTCAAGTGGAACCTGTTGAGTAGAGAACATCATGGTGAGAGCAACTCAATCCTGACCGTAATTAGGTGAGTGTATGCCAATAGCAGCTCCCAGATCTATACCAGAGATCCAATCTCTGTCATACGGCCAAATAGCTCATCACATTGGTCTGATACATGGCAACACCAGGAAAGAATAAATGAACGGGTAGAAACCCAGCAGATGCCCTACAGGAAGATCCTACCTTTTCACATTCCCTTCCTCCCTCCCAACCATCCTCAATCTCTCTAATTATTATCCCACTACATTGTCCTCAACTCCCTGAGTAAAATGATATATCACACAAGCAAGTTAAAGCCATACAATAGGACACTAGTGCCGACGCTCCTATAATACTTTCTAGCACCGCACTTATAGAACATTCTATCACCGCACCTATAATACATTCTATCACCGCACAGTACTGTACTCTATTCCTAATCATACTCTAAGTTAGATATGATTAATAGAATACCATATGCCTATTCCGGTTGATGATTGAGACTATGCAATCACAGACTGGATCTATGTCCGCCGATACATTATCAACACTTTGACACTATAGTCTCTTTCAATTAACACAACTCGGAATACTGCGCCGATCTTTAACACTTCAGAATTTTTGGTCGACTCCTCCAACGTGTTTACCTCAACTGGTTTTATATCGGGGCTTGAGTGACGTCACCAAATTGTCTAGACGCAGAGGCGTCGAGAAGTTGTTTTTCTCTTTATTTTTCCCAACTCAATGTGAACACCCGGCTGGTGTCACCTTTCATCTGGGAAATTGTCTCCTGTCTGTGATCTAGAGAACCTTCTCCACATCACAAGACTCCATCCGACGTCTTGCCAGACATTCCGTCTATCACTTCAAAGGATGACTCTCGCCTTGTAGACGGATGGCGCCATTGTTCGTCTCGAGCAACAACTTGTTAACAAAATGCCGACCGGTGTAGACATTTGATGCGACTTATTTTGTTCCTCAGTCTATACAGCATCAAAGGGTTTGCCGGTGTTTGTGCAGCCGAATGTCTCTTTTTTTTTCATCGATCGAACTATCAAGTTCATTTTTCGTGACATAGGCCCCCTCCTAAGAGAGTAGTCCGCAACAACTCTTTCTTCTTGGAGGTTCGATCCAGATGATCTATTCCTCTTCTTCAGGAGCTGGATGTCTAGACAGGAAATCAGCTCCAACATTTTCCTTCTCAGGTATATATATTCCACTGTAAAGTGGTATGGCTGAAGTAGCAACGACCACCGCATCAAACGGGCGTTGAGCTTCTGAGAAGTGGCACAGTGTGAAAATTCCTTGGAGCTGGCTGGTACATAACTACAGTCTTCTCCAAATTGATATTGAGCCCAAAGTTGGCACAGGCATGTGAGAAAGCTGAAATGTTATGTTGCATGTCCGCCTCTGAGTTAGCGTATAGAGCGTAATCATCAGCAAACAGGAGCTCTCTGACGGTATCGCGGTTAATTTTGGTTTTAGCTTTCAACCTTCTGAGATTGAATAACTTTCCATCCATACGGCAGTTGATGTCTATTCCAATGTCGTTGTTCTCGAAGGCAGTCGTCAACATAGCTGAAAACATGAGGCTGAACAGTGTTGGTGCCAGGACACATCATTGCTTCACTCCATTAGTGACAGGAAAGGGCTCAGAGAGTTCACCATTTTCCTGTACTCTTGCCTGCATGCCATCATGAAATAGCCGCACTATTTGGACAAACTTTCGTGGACAGCCATATTTTGCCATAATCTTCCACAGTCCTTCTCTGCTGGCTGTATCAAAAGCATTGGTAAGGTCAATGAAAGTGGAGAACATTTCGCAGTTCTGTTCCTGACATTTCTCTTGCAGCTGCCTTGCAGCAAAAATCATGTCAACAGTTCCACGTTCTTTTCTGAAGCCACATTGACTCTCAAGAAGAAGACCTTGATCGAGATGGGCCGTGAAGCGATTGGGAAGAATTCTGGCGAGTATCTTCCCTGCAATTGAAAGCAAGGAGATGTCTTGTTGGTTGTCACAGGACTGGCGGTTTCCTTTTCGTTTATAAAGGTGGACTATTGACGCGTCCTTGAAATCTTGTGTCATGGTCTCGTTCACCCACATGTTTGTAAAGACTTGGTGAAGCTGCTATGTTAGGACCGGCCCACCAGCCTTGTATATCTCTGCCGGGATGGAGGCCGGACCAGGTGCCTTGCCGTTGGAAAGTTGCTCCATGGCTTTGTTTACTTCCACTATGGTTGGCAGGTCATCAAGTTTATCATTGGTGGGAACTTGAGGAAGGCAGTTGATGGTTTCATCATCGAAGAAAGAAGTTGCATTTAAGATGTTGCTGAAATGTTCTGCCCAGCGCTGAAGGATTTCTTTCTTCTCGGTGACCAATGTTCCCCCATCTGCACTGAGGAGGGGAGCTGTGCCTGGTGATGTAGGACCATAGACTGTTTTCAGTGAGTCGTAGAAGTTTTTCATATCATGTCTGTCAGCAAAGCCTTGAATTTCATCAGCTTTGCTGCTCCGCCAGGAGTCCCGCATGTGCCAAAGTTTCTGCTGCTCTACTCTCTGAATGTTCTTGAATGCATCTTATTTTATGTTAACTTCGGGGCATTCAAATGTGCCTTGAGGAGAAGATGTTTCTCGGCCAGCAGTTGGTTGATGTCTTCGGAATTTTCATCAAACCAGTCTGTATGGTTTCGGGGGGTTGGACCCAGGATTTCCATAGCAGTGTTGTAAATTATGTCCTGTAGGGCTCTCTACTCAGTTTCTGTATCCTGTTTAGCTGCAGCATTGGGCTTGACGCGGTATTCCAGCATATTTTCAAATGACAGCTGCATTTTCTTGCTGTTTAGGCGGGTGAAATGTAGTTGTTTTCGCATTTTCACCCCCTTGACGACGCCGTGATGGTTTGATGTGTATGTTTATTTTCGAGGTAATGAGACGATGGTCTGTCCAACATTCGGCACCAAACATGGATTTTGTCAATATGAATTGGAAACAAATAGGTATAATTAAACTCCTGCGAGAAAAAACGTACTAAACAACAACAATGTTTCACATACCTTACAAGAAGATCCACGTACCGCGAAATACAGATGAAAATCCGAAATCAGAAGCACTCAATAAATATATAAAATGAATAATAAAATAAAATACACACGAACGCGTACAATACGACACACAGACGTTTTGATGCTCGGAATCTTTGTCAATGACAACACATATCTAACAACGAAATACAGCAAACAACGAAAAAAACACACACACGACCTATCACTGTGCCATGTGGAGCAGAAAAGGTGACTTGGCCAGCTGCGAAGGCGCTCGTTGGCTGCAGAATTAAAAGTGAGTTGCCAAAAAGGATTTAAGGAGCCAAAAATATGTGAACAGTCTGCTATGAAAATATAGGGATGTGGGGACAGTTAGGTCTAGATATGGGGGGGGGGAGCATAGTGATAGATAGTGTAAACAATTGGGGAAGATGCCACAGTTATACCGTAGCGTCCACAACAGTATTGATACCTGCTGGATGGATGCATCCCAGATTGTTGATTAGCTGGCATTCAATTTTAAGTCTGACTGAGCTATTGGAGAAGCAGGGTTTTAATGCGGTGACACATGCATCGTCGACTTCATTATGGTTGAAGGAATTGAAATGGTTGGGGACAGGTTTGTCAGCGCCCTGATTGATGTCCCTGAGGTGTTCTCTAAAACGATCCGCAAGACGTCTGCCCGTTTGGCCAATGTATTTCATGTCACATCGTTTGCAGATGATAACATAAATCAGATTGCGGGATGTACAAGTGAAAGAATCTTTCAAGGTGAAGGTGCCTCGGGGAAATGCAATCTCTGGTGTCTGAACAACGTATGGGCATGTCAGACAGTTCTTACGATGGCATTCGAATGTGCCCACGGATGAAGTAACCGTGGGGAGGTGACTATGCACAAGGTGGTCTCTGAGGCTCTGGTTACGGCTGAAAATTACCCTGGGGCCATTGGAGAATACCTCACGAGTGGTTGGATCGGATTCCAAGATGGACCAGTGTCTCAGGAAAATGTGCTTGATGGCATAGGCATGTGGATGGAAGGTGAGGAAAAGCTTGGCTTCATTGTTCTGAGGTCGCGTATGCTTGGCGAGGGACATTTCCCGCGAGACCTGGGTTATGCGGCTGAAAGCTGTCGACAAGACGTCCTCTGGGTAGGACCGTCTCCGGAAAAAGTCCAGCATTTCGTGGGCTCTCTCGAGGAGGTCATTATCGTCCTGACAGATACGACGAAGGCGGAGTAGCTGGGAATATGGGATGGAATCTTTGCAACTTTTGGGGTGGGATGAGCTGTACAGGAGGAAACCGTGAGCACCAGTAGGTTTGTAGTACACGGAGGTCGTGGGGCCTATACGGTTTAATTTAATAGTGGTGTCAAGGAAATTGACAGAGGTGGTGGAAATTTCTGTGTTGAATTTGATTGGTGAATGAAAGTTAATGACATAATTAATGAAGCGGTTCAGTTCCGCCTATGACATGTCAGTGAGACCTATGCCGTCATCGATGTAGCGTCGGTAAAAAGAATGGAGAAGACCATCATAGCTGAGTTCAATCTGGTGTTCCAGATGTCCGATAAATACACATGCGTAGCTGGGTCCCATTTTGGTGCCCATGGCGACACCGCTGATTTGTTCAAAGTAGTGGCCATTGAACTCAAAGGAATTATTGGTGAGGACCAATTCAGCGAGTCTCACAAGTATGCGTATAGGGATGGCTTGATCTGTGCGTTGATCCAGAAAGAACTGTAGCGCCCTGAGGCCATCAGCGTGAGGAATGGAGGTATAGAGGGAATATACATCCATTAGGAATAGTCTGTATGTGTTCACAGGAGTCAGTTGGAGAGAGTTGAATGAAAGTAACGCATGCGTTGTATCCTTGATGTATGACGGGAGATTCGCAACTAGAGGTTGAAAAATCCTGTCAAGAAACGCTGAGATCAGTTCAGTAGGGCATGAGCAGGTGGAAACTATCGGACGTCTAGGATTTTTGAGTTTATGTATTTTGGGCAGCATGTAGAGGGTGGGTTTGCCCAAGTCAGAGTCATGGATGTGAAGTGGAGTGGCACTGGGTGGTAAGGCATCCTCACGTATGAGCTGTTTGATGGTATTTTGAATCTTCCTGTTACAGGAGGGAGTGGGGTCTTCGGTGCAGGGTGAATAATTATCAGGTTTATTGAGTTAGGACATGACTTCCTCGACAAATAGATCTTTTTGCCAAACAACCACCGCACCCCCTTTATCCGCCGGTTTGATGACTATGTCCTGTCTGCGCTGTAGCTGGGATAGGGCACGCCATTCGGGAGGGGATAGGTTGGAGCGTTTCAAGCGAGGGAAAGAAAGTTGCTTAATCTCATGGAGTGTGTTAGCTATGTAGAGGTCAAGCGCGTTGGAAACTCCGGAGGGTGGGGTCCATGTGGAACGGGATTTGGTTAAAGATGGAAAAATGTCTGGAGGTTGTGGGGTGGGACTGAGGACAGGCTTGTCTCTGTGGTGGTACTTGAGGCAGAGTCGTCTGTGGAAGTTAGAGACGACTTCCAAAATAGCGCGACTGTCCATACGGGGGCGTAGAGGGACACAACTAAGACCTTTCCCTAAAACAGCATGTTCTCCATGAGACAGCGGTAGGTCTGGCGGTATGCATACCACTTTGGTGTGGCTGATGGGTGTCGAAGTGGGTGAAGGGACATGGGGACGTAGGTGGCTAATTTTGTCTTTCTTACGTGAAGATAGCCATTTATATAGCTCTCTATTATAATGTTGAATGATGGAGGTTATCAAATGGAAAGCAAGCTGGTTGTTGAACGTCAGTAGATGCAGAGTCCGGTACAAGTTGTGCTTGGTGTCCTTAAGTTCGGAGATATGTCGTTGATGCACAGTCACTGCCAGCTTCATGTACTTGACAGACTGCTCATGTGCCAGGCGATTGAAGAGTCGTGTCTCAGCAGGAACCAGTTTGCCTAAGGAGAGATGAATATTGCTCCGGAAGCCTTTGGGTGTAATTTTGAGCCGGAGACAGTTGTTCAGGAAATTCAAATGGCAGGAAAAGCGAGTGATGTTAAACATAGTACGCGCGAGGCTGATAGCTGCACGGGACATGTCCTGGGGTATGAGGGTAAATATGTCGGAGACGGTGATGTGGAGAGATGACATAGTCCGTCTGTCAGTAGGCATGATCGGCTATAGGTCAGTAAACATGAACTAATGGATATATAAACTAAAAAACTAACAACAGGAAAACGGACGATGAATGAATCCGTCGATGTTGTACGATGGATTTTGTCACCCGGACGTCTTGTCTGTCACTCCTCCTGACGATGACATAGTCAATAAGGTGCCAGTGTTTCCATCGAGGGTGCATCCACGATGTCCTGCTTCTCATGGGGAGACGAAAAATTGTGTTGTAATCAGGAGATCGTGTTCGGCACATGTCTGAAGAATGAGGAGTCCATTGCTGTTACAATTTCCGACTCCGTGCTTTCCAGTAATGGCACTCCAAGAGGTGGTGTCCGTGACTACTCTGGCATTGAAATCTCCAAGGAGTATAAGTTGGTCTCCTTTGGGAACAAATGTTAATACATTGTGCAGGTCCTCATAGAACTTGTTCTTGATATCATCTTCATTGGTCATAGTTGGTGCGTAGACACTCACAATGGTTGCATGCTTCCTTCCATTCAGCAGGGGCAATATAATGGTAATGAGCCTATCGTTTATAGCCTTTGGAAATCCAGAAAGTTTGCCGACCAGGGCCGACTTAATGGCAAATCCCACACCGGATTGGCGTCTGTCCTCGCTTTTCGTTCCACTCCAGAAAAAATGTGTAGCCGGCACCTATTTCACAGATTTGGCCTTCTTCTGCAAGCCGTGTCTCGTTTAGGCTGCAATGTCGATGTTGTACCTGCCCAGCTCTCTCCCAATCAGTGCTGTTCGTCTCTCTGGACCCAACGCGCCAACTCTGTCAAGTAGGGTGCGTACATTCCACGTTCCGATTGTTAAGGGAATATGGGTTGCTCTTTTAGCTTTACCTGTTTTTTCTTTGTTTGTATGTCGACCGCAGTTTAGGGTACCCACCAACCGCGGCTAGCTGGTTAGGTAGTGATGGAGCAGACAATGTTTCGGGCATCTTTTCTAGCCCCTTCATCATGCTATGGAGGTGAGCAGTGTGTTCCTATAGAGGGCTGCTCAGTCGCTCAGGCGGCTGCCGAATCCCACTGCTGCTCCGGTCAGTAGAAGACGACTATATGGACTGAGCCGCCTGTGCAGATCTGCGACTACGGCTGCCAGCGTACCCACGCCTGCCGCTTCGCCGCTCGCCCATCGCCACAAGGCTTGAAGATGATATATGATGTTGGATGAAGAATGACTTGCGCGATGAATTGGATTAAAGTGAGGAAGAGTTGCACAATTCGTCGACCTCACTCTCTCGCCTGAGTCCATCTGAATCCAGTGGCAAGACAAGTTAAGACGACTGGAGACGAATACAGGTGCAGTGGATGACCAGGGCGCTTTACGTGCCTTGTCGTGCGCATTACGTTCCACAACGCTTTGCAGGTAAATGCCGTCTTGCCCGTTGAATCAGGAATTATTTCTTCCTCGCAGTCTGCCGGATCCTGTCTTCAGATGCTGGGTAGACATACCCTCGTTCACCGCTTGGTTTGACACCAAATCGGCTACTCGCGCCTGGTTTAGCCAGCCTATCACAGCTGTTGCCCGGGGGATGGCCGCTGTCACATGCTGACAGCTACTAGGAGCCACAGGCGTTAGCTGGGTGTCAGGCTTGGACTAGTGGGGGATGGGTCCTGAAAAGGACATGAGAGTCATCCTTATCAAAGGTGCTACCAATGAGTGACATTTGGTTTCTACAATCCCTAGCATAGTGTCCCCTCTGACCACAGTGAAAGCAAATCAACACAGACTTTGGCACTGCCGCTGTCGCTCCACACTATGCAGCAATGTAGACACCCCCCCCCCCTCCCCTCACCCCTTGCACACAGTTAAAACAGGTAACATTCTGCTCAACAGAATGAACCCCGGCTCAGGGCCCACAGTTATACATCTTGTTTCTTCTCCACTTATTTCACGAATGTTCTTCATACATCGGTACTTCTGTTCTTTGATCTTTATTTCCACCTGGTTCCCTTCTAATTCTCAACCTAAACCCACTTCTTAAATTCTCTTTTACTATGGCAATGTTCACTGCCTGTGTTAGTTTAGTGGGATTCACCCTCACAAATTAAAATTGTAAACAGTCGCTTAAAAGTCAGCAGAGTCAACTTCAGTGCACCGGGTTTTTATTCCATATGGCTCAGTCTCTTTTCGCAGCGCAGAAATTATATCATTCACCATCATTCAAGGTTAACTGAAAACGGCAACAATATAAAAGATATGCATTATAAAGGCATGGTAAAAATGAAAAATCATTGTCTTTTAGTAAAGCTCACAATCTACTTCTCGTTTTTTTTGGGTGATTCATTCGCAGCGCAGAAAGCGTCGCACAAAAAACGAACTTCGTACCTCCAGAGACAACCATCAGAAGTCTCCGAAAACATGTACCCGTGAGCCGAAGGACGCGGTCCGAAATCGAACCTACAACCTTAGAAGCCTGAGTCAGACGGTATTAAATTAAAAGTTTAATTCATCCGAATACATCCTATCGACAAAAATGCCCACTAAGGTTGTTTCGACTTCACCCCCCCCCCCCCCTCATCCTGTGTGTTTTGTCCCAAAAATGCCTCCTCTGCCAGATTAATGAGTATGTCACTATAGAACTGTACACTCTCTCCTCCTTCCTGTCTCAACTGTCTTAAATTTGAAAGTACATACTGCGTTTCAGTTACTTCCGCATATTTATGAGCTACGTCATTTTAAAACTCCTCCCAGTTTTCCCGTATTTCCACCTTTAACTTCCGCCTTATGTGATCTGGCTACAGACGCAGTTCGTAATGCCGCATACCCGTGTTCGAAACACAGCGGTGTCGGTTTTTTTTTTCGAAATGGTATGGACGCCGGTCGTTCAGAAAGCAATGTCAACTACTGAACGTAAACTTGTCCATGAATCACGAACAGCTAAAAATGCTGGGGTTGACTACTATGTCATGTAAAGGACATGCAACTAAAATGTATGTGATCTGAATCTGGACTAACACTACTTTATTATGCAATTTCCTGTTCCTCTTCATCTGTGGCACCCATCAAAAAGGCACACTTCTCAATAGCAGCCATCCACCTTTTGAAATTCTTTGCTTGTCCGCCGAACTTTTCTATACTAGTGGCTTTTCCATGTGACTTGATAGGCATGTCCAGCCTCCCAGTTGCTCGGCCCATACAACCTAGTATAACCCCGATAATGACTTCTTCTGTAATCATTTTGTTTTTCAACTTCCCACAAAATAATATACCGAACTTTTTTCTGCATTCTTATATTACTTAACTGAAGCAGTCTCACTAAAAGAATATTTCGAAATGCCTTAAAAGTCGCAAAAACTATACAAGCGCAGACTGCTACAGCGACCGTAGATTAATCATAAGCAATATACATATAAAATTAAAGAAAGTCTAATGTACAATAAGAAACATAAAATTTGATCTACATGCACTGAAGAGTGAGGAGGTAAAAAATAAATTCAACGTGGAGGTAAAGAACAGATTTGATGCATTGTCAGATATGGATATATTATTTCAAGACATCAGCGACCAATGGGAAATATTAAAGAAATATGTCAACAAACCTGCAGAAACAAAAATCCCAAAAATAAAAATGACGGGGCGCAAGAAATGGATGACGGAAGACATCTTAAAACTCATGGAAATAAGCAGAAATAACAAAAGAAACAATGAAAAATATGAATATATTCGCGTAAAAATTATCAAATTTTGCAGAGGCACCAAAAAAAAAGCATGGCTTGAGGAAAATTGCAGGGAAATTGAAAACCAACGCAACACACGGAATACCACAATAATGCACAAAAGAATTAATGGGTCTGCATTCAGTAGCATGTCCTTTGCAGAACGTAGCTCCCATAACAACCTTCTGGAAAACTACTAGATCACAAGCAAGATATCCAGCGTCCTATTCACACATCTGGAGATCATCTGCCACATCCTGCACCCATCTTCACTTTGGCCTTCCTCTTCCTCTCTTCCCAGGCATATATCCCTCCATTATTGTTCTCTCCAAACACTCATGACGTTTCAAGTGAAAATAATATTTCAATTCTCTTTGTTTTATCGCTTTTAATAGCCAACTTTCTTCAATATTTAACTCTTGAAGTATGGATGCATTCGTTCTTTTCTTTGCTCAAGATATTCTTAGAACCCGACTATAACATTTATATTCAAAGGCATGTATGCGCTGTTCAGCTTGTTTAGTACGTGTTCAGGTCTAACTGGCGTATGTTGCAATGGGAAAGATGTATGCTCTCAAACATCACATTTTTGTAGTTCTATCTGTCCCATTCCATAATTTGTTCAGTTGTTTTAGTCTTTCTAGTTTTAGTCTTCGAAAAAGGTATAGGGGCCGGTCGTTCAGAAAGTAATGGTAAACTACTGAACGTAACACTTGCCTAGTACATCAACAGCAGCTGAAAATGCTGGTGTTGACTGCAACGTCCCGTAAGGGATACGCAACAAAAAAAAATTTTTTTTAGTCTTTGAAGAGCAATTGATAGTCGTCGTTTAATTTCTTTCATTGTGTCACCATTGTTTATTAATCAATGACCCAAGTATACGAAATTTTCCACCACCTCCAATCTTTCCTCGTTAACATATATTTCTTGTCTCCATAGTAGTTTTATCTGTACGCATTATCTTTGATTTTGCTAAGTTAAGATGAATAATCACCTATTTATAATGTCCTCATAGGCATCATCAATCCCTATACATATAATCGCAAATTATTAGGCCACTATCTCAGTGCGGATTACCTTCCCCCTTAATAATAGAAATAATAATAATAATAATAATAATAATAATAATAATAATAATAATAATAATAATAAAACCCTAGTGTAACAGCCAGTCCCCTTTTGGTAGGCCAGTATATTCATCATAGCTAATAACAAGTGCCGCCACACCATTCATTACTATTACTGAGACGTGTAGTATTTATTTTTCATTTTTCCCATGCCTTTATAATGCATATCTTTTATATTGTTGCCGTTTTCAGTTAGCCTTGAATGATGGGTGAATGATATAATGTATGAAAGAGAGTGATAGAAGGGCAGAATGTAAGACGGGCCTGCGTGCCCAATTCTTAACCCTTAGAAAATAAAGTTTATTGTTGTTGTTGTTGTTCTTGTTGTCCTTCAACCCTGACAAGCAGGGCAACACACGAAATAGTTACCAACGGAAATTAATATGTATATGCTCCATTTTTGATGAATTTCTAAACTGGCTTTTCTTTATTGCTTGAAATGCTATTGCAACAGTAGCAGAAGTAGCAATAACATTATGTTGGACAAGCGCAGTAAATTTCACTCATTTCTCAAACAACATTGTAGAATATGTCGCCAGCTCTGCGACATAAAGCAGGCATCTTTCCCTATCTGATAAACTATTGCAATCCATCCATCCATCCATCATGTGCCGTGCCGGAAAGCGTGGACAGTCTTGACTCGCAATCTCACTCGATCACCAGAGTCGTGGATCAGCTCAGTGTTCATGTCTCGACCATGCAATGTGGCCAAGCTATCAGGTATTTACTTCTCTGTCTTTCCCTTGGTCTGTTTCCTTCGATTTTGCCAGTTGTCACCAAGTTCTCCACTTTATTTCTTCTCATAACATGTCCAAAAGTTATTGACTGTCTACGTCTAATTTCTCTAATCAATTTAAGATTTTCATTTGTTTCCTGTAGTACTTGGTCATTGGTTTTTCTGTATGTCTATGGTATTCTTTGCATTCTCCTCAGAAACCAAATTTCTACAGCCATCATATGTTTTTCAGCTTGACTGCTCCTTGTCCAAATTTCACATCCAAACAAAAGTACAAAAGTAGCACCTCAACATTCTTTTTCTCGTTTCAAGTGACACGCTTTTTATTGTTCAGTATGTTTTCCATCTTGCTATAGGTTAATTTCGCCATGGCGATTCTTGTTCTAATCTCCTCAAGGCATCTCCCATCATATGTTAAGACTGTTCCGAGATAATTGTACGATTCACTTGTTGAAGAATGTTCCCATTTACTTGTATATCAAATTGTGGTATTTCTTTCTTCCTAGTGACGACCATAATCTGTGTCTTTTTACAATTTAATTGTAACCCCAGTTGTTCACTGTGCGCAACAATCACATCTACTAATTGTTGTAGAACATGCTCATTGTCTGCAATCAGTACTGTATCACCTGCATATCTAATGTTATTGATGTTTCTTCCTCCAATGATGATTCCATTTATATCTTTTCATTTCTGAAAATATTTTCACTGTATAGGGAAAAAAAAAGATCTGGAGACATTACACATCCCTGTCTCACAACTCTCTTAATAGGCTGATATTGTTCCACTTCATTATTAATCCTTATGGCAGTTTGTTGTTTCCAATATATGTTTTATATAAGTCTTATGTTGCCTTGGTCCAGATAAGGACATGGATTAGTTATGCCGTAACCCAAAGTAGATGAGGTCAGAGGTTATGGCAGTGTTCAGTAAATGGACACCTGGATCGTGAAAAGTGGATAGTTTTCATACAGCGTGAAAACGCTGGGACTCGCCTCGCTTTCAACATGAGACAAGATCCGGACAAGGCATGCTAGATGGTGATTTCGTCAAGTGCGGACCACGCTGTATTAGAGCGATGGCCAACACTGAGCCACACTTTTTAGTGAAGTTTATGTATATAACCCGCTTCGTGGCCGAGGGGTTAGCAGCTTTCTCCGCTAACCCCGAATACTCTCGTCACGTGACGCGACGAGAATTAGCAGTGGTTCGAATCGCAAAAAGTGACTTATGAGAGTATGGAGCCGGTCGCTCAGAAAGTCGTGGCGTGCTGATGAGCGTAATCTAGCCTAGGAATCAACATACAGCTGAAAGATGCTGGTGTTGACCGCAATATCCTGAAACAGGATGGAAACGCGGAAAAAAAATGTATAGAAAATGTGGTGTAGATTTGTGATCATGGTGCATAACTGTGTGCGCAATTGTGAGTAACTATTATACGGTGTTTTGAGGAATAGATCGTTAAACCCGGCACTCGCGTTGAGGTATTACAGTGGGCCATGATGTATGAAGCTTGAGTTATTACAGTGGGCCATAATGTATGAAGCTTGAGTTATTACAGTGGGCTGTGATGTATGAAGCTTGAGTTATTACAGTGGGCCGTGATGGCCGGGTAGAATGGCAGAGTCTAACAATCAGTAAAGTAAAGTGCAGAGAAGAAACCACGGTGGCGACTTGATGATGATAGTATAACTTATAGCTCTAGGCATCAGATCTGCACACCAAACAAACAGTTGCGCTTATACAGCAGAGCGGTCAGCCGCGCCGTAGCAAATGTCTTTCCCGTCAATTTGTAGATCTGCAAGCATATCTACCATGTTGACATGTTTAACTCTATCAAAAGCCTTTGTGTAGTCAATAAAGCAAAGATGTATATCTTTGTTTACTTCTGTAGCACGTTCAATAACTGATCGCAGCATATACACAGCATTTACTGTACCCTTTCCTTTTACAAACCCACATTGTTCTTCCCCTATTTCAGGTTGTATTTTCTTCCCCACTCTTTGCATGATAATCTTTGTGATGTGACTCATTATACTAATTGTTCTATGTTGATCACATTCCAAGGCTCCTGATTTCTTTGGGATTGCAATAAATATAGAAATGCATAATTCACAAGGTATAACTCCGGTATCATATAATGTGTTCAGCAGTCTGGTGACTTGATCTATTCCATATTCTTCTAAAGCATTAATCATTTCTGTTGTGATGTTATCTGAACTGGGGGTTATTGCTAGCTTTCATATTTTTAAGAACATTTCGAACCTCCATCTTCAAAAATGGCGGTCCTTCATTATTAGATCGAATATCATACTGTTCGTCTCTGTTATCATCATAAAGGTGTTTCACATAATCTGACCATGCATGTAGAATCTGATCTTCTTCTATTATGATTTTGCCATCTTTAGTTTTTAGACAGCCTGCTGATGTACTTGGTCTTTTATTAGTTAGCTCCTGATTTCTTTTGTCCACTGATTTGGTATTTAGACTGTTGTGTTGTTTTTCAATCTCTATGCAATTTTTCTCAAGCCATGCTTCTTTTGCCTCCTAACATAATATTCTGACTTGTCTGTGAATTTCTTCATATTTCGCAGGATTACTTTTGTTGAGTCTTCTTGTTTCCATTAGTTGTAAAAATTTCTTCAGTCATTCACTTCCTCACCTTTAATTTTGGAATACTTGTTTCTGCAGCCAAACTATTGCAATCAGAAATTTAATAATTCCCGTTACTATTTATGGAGTACAGGTTCGCAGACCGATATCTAAGACTATTGAACTGACTTTACTATTCTTTCCAGGTGTAATCCTTCTGATCTCTCGTCCGCTCTGATCTTATGCGACCCTCCTATCTGGATGGTACTTCTGCTCTAATTGTTTTGTTGTCAACCTCTTCATTCCCCTGTCGTCGAATGTTGCCATCCCTAGTGACCACACAAAAATTATCTACGTAAAATCAATATTTCTTTTAGTGCATCCTCGTGCAACAAGGGAGATTTTCCTATAATTGTTTTCTGTCACCCCGGAGCTCCAAACGTAAATTCACCTCTTCTTCTCTAACCCAACACCAGGACATTACGAACAGGTTACTATTCTATTATGTTTTTTTTTTTGGTTGCGTATCCCTTACGGGACGTTGCAGTCAACACCAGCATTTTCAGCTGCTGTTGATGTACTAGGCAAGTGTTACGTTCAGTAGTTTGCCATTGCTTTCTGAACGACCAGCCCCTATACCTTTTTCGAAAAAACCAGCACCGCCGTGTTTCGAACCCGGGTATACGGGCTCACAAACCGCGTTCGCAAGCCCTTACCCACAGAGACCGGTTCTATTATGTTACAATACCACTAATCGTTCCCACCGCTTTCTGATTAAAAGTTCTCCTGGTCTTCCCTCTCAGTTTTCCTCACCGCGGTTGGCGAAGATAAAGAAAATATTCCTCATCTTTAAGATAAAGACAATATTCCTCATCTTTTGAAATGCTGTCTTTTCTTGCTCTATTCCACATGTGTTACTAAGAATAAACAAACACATGAATTGCTGAAGAATTCTTCGCTGTCACTGAAATATCGTGAGATGTACAGACAGACAGACAATAAGACAGACAAACAGAAAGAACGACCGAGCGACCGACTGACAGTAAGACAGTCAGACCAAGCGACCGAAAGACAGACAGACAGTAAGATGGACAGGACGCCCGAGCAAGCGACGGTCCGGAAGACAATAAGATAGACAGACAGACGTGATGTGTATGTTTATTTTCGAGATAATGAGACGATGGTCTGTCCAACATTCGTCACCACACATGTATTTTGTCACCCGAACGTCTTGTCTGTCACTCCTCCTGACGATGACATAGTCAATGAGGTGCCAGTGTTTCGAGCGAGGGTGCATCCATGATGTCCTATTTCTCGTGGGAAGTAGGAAAATTGTCTTGGTGATCAGAAGATCGTGTTCGGCACAGGTCTGAAGGAGAAGGAGCCCATTGCTGTTACAATTTCCGACTCCTTACTTTCCAATGATGCCATTCCAAGAGGCAGTGTCCTTGCCTACTCTGGCATTGAAGTCCCCAGGGAGTATAAGTTTGTCTTCTTCGGGAACAGATGTTAATACGTTGTGCAGGTCCTCATAGAACTTGTTTTTGACGTCGTCTTCATTTGTCATGGTTGGTGCGTTGACACTCACGATGGTTGCATGCTTCTTTCCTTTAAGCAGGGATAACTTAATAGTCATAAGCCTGTCATTTATAGCCTTCGGAAATTCAGCTGGTTTGCCAACCAGGGTCGACTTAATGGCAAATCCCACACCGGATTGGCGTCTTTCCTCGCTTTTCCTTCCACTCCAGAAAAATGTGTAGCCGGCACCTACTTCGCAGATTTGGCCTTCTTCTGCAAGTCGTATCTCGCTCGAGGCTGCAATGTCGATGTTGTACCTGCCCAGTTCTCTCCCAATCAGTGCTGTTCGTCTCTCAGAGCTCGACGCGCCGTCTCTATCAAGTAGGTTGCGTACGCTCCAAGTTCCGATTGTCAAGGGAATATGGTTAGCTCTTTTAGCTTTGCCTGTTTTTACTTTGTTTGTATGTCGAACGCAGTTAGGGTACCCACCAACCGCAGCTAGCAGGTTAGGAAATGATGGAGCAGACATATTTAGGGCACCTTTTCTAGCCCCTTCCTTATGCTATGGAGGTGAGCAGTGCTTTCCTATAGAGGGCTGCTCAGTCACTCAGGGGGCTGCCGAATCCCACTGCTGCTCCAGTCAGTAGAAGACGACCATATGGTCTGAGCCGCCTGTGTACAGGCCTGCGACTACGGCTGCCAGCGTACCCACGCCTGCCGCTTCGCCGCTCGCTCATCGCCACAGGGCTTGAAGGTGATATATGAAGTTGGATGAAGAATGACTTGCGCGATGAATTGGATTAAAGTGTGGAAGAGTTGCGCAATTCGTCGACCTCACTCTCTCGCCTGAGTCCATCTGAGTCCAGTGGCAACACAAGTCAAGACGTCTGGAGACGAATACATGTGCAGTGGATGACCAGGGTGCTCTACGTGCCTTGCCGTGCTCATTACGTTCCACAACGCTTTGCAGGTAAATGCCGTCTTGCCCGTTGAATCAGGAATTATTTCTTCCTCGCAGTCTTCCGGATCCTGTCTTCATATGCTGGGTAGACATACCTTAGTTCACCACTTGGTTTGACACCAAATCGGCTACCCACGCCTGGTTTAGCCAGCCTCTCACAGCTGTTGCCCGGGGGGGGGGGTGGCCGCTGTCACATGCTGACAGCTACTAGGAGCCACTGACGTGAGCTGGATGTCAGGCTTGGACCAGTGGGTGATGGGTCCTGAAAAGGACATGAAAGTCATCATTACCAAAGGTGCTACCAATGCCTGACACCCCATACCCCTCTAAGTAGTAGTAGTAGTAGTAGTAGTAGTAGAAGTAGTAGTAGTAGTAGTAGTAGTAGTAGTAGTAGTAGTAGTAATAGTAGTAGTAGTAGCAGTAGTAGTAGTAGTAATAGTAGTAGTAGTAGTAGTAGTAGTAGTAGTAGTAGTAGTAGTAGTAGTAGTAGTAGTAGTAGTAGTAGTAGTAGTAGTAGTAGTAGTAGTAGTAGTAGAAGTAGTAGTAGTAGTAGTAGAAGTAGTAGTAGTAGTAGTAGTAGTAGTAGTAGTAGTAGTAGTAGTAGTAGTAGTAGTAGTAGTAGTAGTAGTAGTAGTAGTAGTAGTAGTAGTAGTGGTAGTAGTAGCAGTAGCAGCAGCAACAGCAGCAGCAGTAGTAGTATGATTATTATTAGTAGTAATAGTAGTAATAGTAGTAGTAGTAGTAGTCGTAGTAGTAGTAGTAGTAGTAGTAGTAGTAGTAGTAGTAGTAGTAGTAGTAGTAGTAGTAGTAGTAGCAGCAGCAGTAATAGTAGTAGTAGTAGTAGTAGTAGTAGTAGTAGTAGTAGTAGTAGTAGTAGTAGTAGTAGTAGTAGTAGTAGTAGTAGTAGTAGTAGTAGTAGTAGTAGCAGTAGCAGTAGCAGCAGCAGCAGTAATAGTAATAGTAGTAGCAGCAGCAGTAGTAGTAGTAGTAGTAGTAGTAGTAGTAGTAGTAGTAGTAATAGTAGCAGCAGCAGCAGCAGCAGCAGTAGTAGTAGTAGTAGTAGTAGTAGTAGTAGTAGTAGTAGTAGTAGTAGTAGTAGTAGTAGTAGTAGTAGTAGTAGTAGTAGTAGTAGTAGTAGTAGTAGTAGTAGAAGTAGTAGTAGTAGTAGCAGCAGCAGCTGTAGTATTAGTAGTGGCAGCAGTATTAGCAGCAGCAGTAGCAGCAGTAACAGTAGTAGTAGTAGCAGTAGTAGTAGAAGCAGTATTGGTAGTACCAGCAGCAGTAGTAGCAGCAGCAGTCGCATTAGTAGCAACATAAGCAGTAGCAGAAGCTGCAGTAGCAGCAGTAGCAGCAGCAACAACAACAACAATAGCACCAGTAAAATAACAAGAAGAAACGTTTAAAAGCCTCCCCAGGGAGCGAACCCAGTACCCTCTAATCCAGCAACCCCTACCCAACCCTCTAGCCCATGCCTCTCCCTTCTCCAGTTCTCAATCTCCTTCTGGATTTTCCTCCCCCATGTGGAGTTTACACCCAACAAGTCCTGCGAGATTCAAACCAAACCACCAGAGCGTGCCATTCCCTTGAAACCAGACCCCTTCTGGGAAAGCATGCATGAGTTGTGGCCACTGAAGCAGCTAATATCTCTATACCTGATTCATCCCGACAAAGGCATCCTCTAGAACGCGCATTGACATGCCAACTTCACGCTGTGCAATCTTGAAGACGCTTAAAGTGAAGTCTCAAAAGCCATAATTAGATCTTGGCATTATAAACTGTAATATGCATATAAACAGGAAAATGCTACAAGAATGTAGCCGGATATTTACTTCATAGAAACAAGTTAACATTTCAACTTTTACTATTTTATTAAACAACAAATATAAAGGATTTATTTTCTGCTTGAAACCTCTCAGAGACTTTCGGAGACATCCTGTCCTTGACATGCGGTCTTGAAGCAAACAACATGTTGATCAGTGGAACTTCATTTTAAGTTGGCAATGCCTTTAATAGTTTTGTTTATTGTTAATATGTTCGAATTGATAGTTTGTATACGAGGTCATCGTGGCTTTTAAGCGTCCGATGCGCAGATGGCCGGATAAGGGAATTAAGATGGATTTGAACATTGACTACACATTTAGAAAGCAATGGCATACTACTGAACTTGAATCACGAAGACACAAACAATAGACTGCACGATTTATCGCCTGTTATACTTCGCTGCATCTCCTCGGGTACATACTGCAGAAATCACACAACCTAAACTAAAATGATTAGATAAATACTTCAAGCTGAAATACATACACATTCACACAGTAATTTCAATTGTCTACCACGGTAATTTTAAACTGACTAGCATGTCTTTCGAACAAATGCATCCATACTTCAAGAGCTGGATATTGAAGAGAGTTGGCTATTAAAGACGATAAAACAAAGAAAATTTATATATTTTGGTCACTTTAAACGTCATGAGAGTTTAGAGAGAACAATAATGGCGGAGTATATGCCTGCGAAGAGAGGAAGAGGAAGGCCAAAGAGAAGATGGGTGCAAAATGTGGCGGATGATCTCCAGATGGGTGTATCGGACGCGGAATAATTTGCTTGTGATCGAGAGGTTTTCAGGAAGATTCTTATGGGAGTTAGGTTCTGCAAATTACATGCTACTGAATGAATGAATGAATGAATGAATGAATGAATGAATGAATGAATGAATGAATGAATGAATGAGCATGTCTTTCTGTTTCGCACAATGTTGGCTTCTGTCGATTAATGGCGATGGGTTCAGTAACCTTTAACAAGCGACCATTTTGTGTGTTAACACGTGAAACGCATTGTCCCTATCAATCACGTGACCAGTTTGCAAAATGTGTCGTCCATTCGATGACGTAGGAGGTCTGTGGTGTGTTGGCAACTGTAAGCAGACTCTGTTAGAATACCAATACGGTATTCATTGCAAGTCCTTCAAAGAGAGTCTGTATAGTGATGGTAAACGGGACAACACTGACACACATCGAGGACTAAAAGGTTAAAGAAGAAAAAAATAGTTGCATATCATTTACAGGACGTCGCAGTCAATCCCTGCAAGATTTTGTATTGTGATTTCTTGGTAAGTTTATATTCAATAGTTTGCCATTGATTTTTTGAAGATTAAAAACATAACATCATAATCATGTGTCATGCCGATAAGAGCGGAAGTCATGGTTGGCCATCTCACACGGTCATTGGTCTTGTATGAGGTACATGGTCTTGTCCCAGTTATTCCATGTGACCAAACTTACCTCTTTGTCTTCCTTCTGCTCTATAGCCAGTGATTTATTAAATGATGTTACTGTAACAGATGAAATGGTTTGGCTATCACACAAGAATGCCCTGGTACCATCTGCCACAAAGAGCCACATTAAAGACATATAATAGATACAGAGCAAGGGGAGACCACGTTTAAGATGGAAAGATCAAGAACAACCTTAGAGCTACTTAGAGCATTGGAAAGAGCGCATAAAAGATCTTTACATATCCCCCAACACTTTACTGATCACTGGTGTAAATGGAGGAAGAGAAAAAGAAGAGGAAGTCATCAATTTATCCAGTTGTCGATTCATTTCACCATTACCCCTACCCCGTTCAACCTCAAGGAGAAGTTATAGTAGGGTCCATCACCGGCTGAGAATGATAGTCCAGTGACTAGTCAATCACCTTGATAATGTAATACAGGGATAACATGCAGAATAACCCACGTAAACGAAGTGTTCCTTAAGAAGAAGAACTTCCTGTGCAGCATATCCCGGCCCATGAAGCCTGAAAACGAGTGTGATGATGTTATACTGCCCATGGAGCCACACCGGTCTTTTTAATTGACCTGGACTAGGAAGTCGACCCAGTGTAACCTGCGCACAAGGAACTGTCGTGGAGGTTAAAGCCGCCATGAGTGATATAGCCACATCAGTCACCTCCACCGAGTCCCATTTGGTCTATGAAACTATGATGCTAGCACCTTATATGTCACTTAAGCTTTAAGGTAAATCTAAATGGGTCCTTTGTGATTATACAGCAAAATG
>OY992876.1:443893396-443968396 GCA_963921405.1 Cepaea hortensis
TCTTCTTCTTCTTCTTCTTCTTCTTCTTCTTCTTCTTCTTCTTCTTTCTCTTCTTCTTTTTTCGTTCGCTGTTCATGTGACAACTGTATGTATTGTGTGTGTGTGTGTGTGTGTGTGTGTGTGTGTGTGTGTGTGTGTGTGTGTGTGTGTGTGTGTGTGTGTGTGTGTATAAACCACTGGTGAACCAACACTCACAATAAATCGACTCAAAACCTTGGTTAAAGATGTACTATGTATTGTGACGAATAGGGTTCTGGGAAGCCCCATGATATGCAATGTGATGTAAGGTACTCAACTGAATATGACAAACACATAAATCCTCATCATCAATGAGAGGAGGGGGTGGGGAACAACAACCATTAGAGGATTCATCACGACCCTAATTAATTAATTAATTAATTCCGTAAACAAAGTTTGGATATTGCAGGAAATAACCGGTCACCCTAGTATTGCCTGCTTGCTAGGGAAGAGGCAAGGGATGTCCCGCAGGAGTCCATACGCCTGGTGCCGCCCCGCACACCTGCCAGACGTCCAACGTTCAGGACCAGCTTACCCGTGGCCATCCAGTTCCCCAGCACGCTGGTCCACCTTGAACTTGGGGGGTTTATAGTTGGAGTTTTCCGTCTCCTAGATGGATTGCTGTTCAAAGCTAACGGGTTCCGCTTACCGGGGAGGGGGGGGGGGGGGTTTAAAGTGCCCCTGAATCTCTTGGCAGGCACGTCTCCGAGCATATGAGGTATTTTCTAAGAATTTCAGATCCCACCTTGCGATCCCACCTCCCCCTCTTTGCCCATCGCCAGCTGATTCGCGACTGCTTATTGGGTATTCGCAGCTAACCTCCATATCAAGAGGCCGTTCCACGATCCGCCACTTGCTGACGCGCTTGGTTGGGGATGGTCGCCCTGTTGCAAACCTAGAAGCACCAGGGGTAGGAAGGATACTAACATTTGCATATGATTGACTGGTGCACAGAAATGAGTGCTGTCATCCATCCGGAAAAGGCGGCTTTTGTGGTGCTCTCTGGACAACAGGATTGTAAGAGCTGATGTCCCAAGCCTCACGATAGATGGTAGAAGCGTCAACAGAGAGAACAAACTGAAGTATCTAAGAATCACATTTGACTGGAGCCTGTCCTTCAAGGACCATATGGAGACGGTTGTGACAAGGTATCAAAAGGGACTCAATGCACTTAGAACTATGGCCGCAATGGACACAGAGCAGAGAATGCTTTTTACACTATACCAGCACTTGATCCTCTCAGTGATTGATTATGGACTAGGACTGCTCGCTGTCTCAAAGAGTCAGCTGGTGAAGCTAGAGCGCAATCAGAACGAAGCTATACGGGTAATTTTGGGATGCACCAGAGACACCCCAGTAGTGTGTATGCGTTACATCCTTGGTTTGCCGACTGTTGCAGGGAGGCTCAAGGTGATGCAGGCGAAGACATACTTCAGAGTAGCTGCAGACACAGATCATTCTTTGCATGAGGCGCTGGAAGCAGTTAAGGGTCAGCGACTGATAAGTTGGAAATCATGGATGGCTCAGGCGAAGGATACGATCAAACACTTGTGCATCTTGGAGAACATTAGGCGAGGAGAGGAGTGGGTCAGAGTGCCAGCGGAGCAGTCAGACTTGTGCAGAGTCATAATCACATTGAGCCGGGAGTGCAGGGAGTGGCCAGTAGGAGCAACGGAAGTGGAAATTCAGCAATTAATTCATGATGTGATCATCTACACAGATGGTTCGGTGTCAAGAGGTAGGAGAAGTGCCTGGGGTTCGTAGCAAATGCTAATGGTCGACGTTTGGTGCAGGAGAGCCTGGCATATGATACCACAACATCAAGCTTCAGAATGGAAGTGGAGGCGATCACTGCAGCTCTCCGCTGGATGGAGAATATGATACACACACACATAGTGATTGTAACCGACTCAGAAAGCATTGTAAGGAAGGTGAGGGCAGGTATGCTTCGCGCAGAGAGGCTTGACTAGCTTCGGAGGACACGGGTTGCAAGCATCGCTTGGATCTTTTCTCCGGGCATACCGGTGTGCTGGGGAATGAGCAGGCGGACAGATTGGCTGGCTCTGCAAAACCTGGTGGAGTATTGATGCATGAAAGGGCAGACGTGGTTGCAGCCTTGTGGGAGCACGTGCACACCTCGGAAGAGCAAATGGATCACCTTGGTCAGGCAAGAATGAAGCAGCGAGGAATGACGAAGGGTTCTGGCCGACGCTCAACGCTTAGAGGAAAGGCGAGACGGACAGATAATCATATTACTACTGGAACTATTGGTTTTGGAACTCTTCGCTGGCTGCTGAGGATGGGGACGGAGCGCTTATGGGAATTCCCCGAATGCTGTGATGTCGGTTCTTAAAACAATTAATCAATCAATCAGTCAACACCCAAACAACCAATTCCCAAACCATTAATCTGAAAATGCTCAGTAACAATATCAGGAAGGTTATTCACTCCAAAACACACATATAGTAAACTATGTCCACATATAACACGTACAAATAACAAACATTCCATTTGCACAAATAAAACAATCTAACTAAAATCTATATCTTAATTTCTCTCGGGTAGATGTTAGAAGGTCCTTCTCTCTCTTAAACAGATGACAAGAAATCTGGGTCATCCGAGGAAAGTATACATTCATCTAATTCCCAGCTGCTGATGTGCAGGCTAACTAAGTTCCTTCGTAATGTTACTAAGATTCTTAATTAACAGAAAGTAAATAGTTTGAGATTTCCTATTACTTAGTCTTTTGGTATAATGAACTCGATGGTGTAAACAGTCCCTTTTGTATAAGTAAAATCCTGTTCGTCTTCTATGGCCATGCTGGTAGAAATTTGGCAATTGCTCATATGGAGATACCTATCCTGGTATCACTACACTAGCTTGATGGTGTTGAGTCAGGGCAGATTTAATTTTAACAGGTAATCCTTCTTGAGGAACTCGCAATGTAATGTGCCTAGATTATTAAACATGACGAAGTAGTCCCTTGGTTCAGTTGAAAGGACCTGAACCTCTCAACACACAACAGTAGAGCCAGTAGTATATTCAAGGTTCCCATTGACAAGGCCAACCAGTTAGTTAGGTAGCTAACACTGGAATTCCCCTGACATGAATAGTTGTAGACGATAGACAGGCTGTTTCCAAACCGTTCATGATGCTGGGTTAGATACGCTCTTGTGTGGTGTAAGAGTATGGTGTAGGACTGACATAGAGTGCTCTAGATGTTCACAGGTTGTGGAATATCATAGCGTTTTGCAGATGGTGGTTGTAACTAGGACGTGGTGTTGAACCTGCCTGCACATGAAGGGTACCGAAGAGGAATAATTCTTGTAAACGAAACTGGAAGTCCGAAAGGCAGTCGGAGTATCCAGACTGCTATATGTTTGGAAAACATGGACTATCCCTAAGTTTCGTGAAAAATGCTTGTTGATGTTGTAGTCAGGAGGTAATTCCAAAAACAAAAACAAAGAAAACAGAGGATAATACGTTTGAATATCGGTACGAGGTAAATCCAAATGTCTTGGCAGACATCATAATAAGGAATGACGTCCTGTGGTATCTCGACATAGGTAGGAAATTATTAACAGCCTTTCGTAAATCCACTTCGTACGCGTCTTTCGCTGGCAAAGTCAGCTGATGAGTGCGGCAATAAACATTTGACTATGGGTCCAGAATATATAAGGTTAATCCACCACTCAGCTCCCTCTGGCGCTACGAGATGAAGGAAACAACAATCGATATACATTTCAACAAAAACTAAATATCATTGTACATAACATGTCAACAAACATAAAGAAAATATTATACGGAGGAGGGAAGGGTGGAATATTTCCCATTCGACCATCCCTCTTCTCTTGTGCTGGGTTTTAATCCACTCTGATGGAGTTTGTGGTATCTATTTAATTCTCAACCTCCAGTCGTGATGGGCACTGGGACGTCATGACAAGATAAAATGTCATAATAAGACAATATGAATATTATAAGACAAAATGTCCACGATGACGAAAACGTCATGAGACACAGACATCTTGAGACAACCACATTATCACCCGCCTATTACTGCAAACTGCAATATGAAAATTCCCACTGACAAATGGCAAATGGCCAATGACCAGACCGGTTAATATTCTCTTCATTTGGCACTCCGGTGCACATGTGTCTTTCCCATCACCTACACTCATAAACTCGTTTACCCTTTCCTTCTGGGATCAATTAGGACGTTTCTCCTCCCCAGTCGGACAACAATTTATAACCACATTCACGTGAGAAACAAACACAACATGTGAAGCATGCAATCATTTCCATAGAATAATGCAGGGGCCATCCATTGGATATTGATCCAACATCACAAACCTTAGATCACCAGAACATATTGCCCTTTCCCAATCTGACTATCAGGAGCAGCGGGGTTTATAACGCTGTTCGCTCATACCCACTGCTACAAGCTCAAGTGCACTAACTTCAGGAACGAATTTGCATTCCGGTAATCATTAAGACCGTTTTTAGCCATTTACAGGACATAAAATATTCACCAAGTCATCCACAATACTTGTGTAATGCTGACGTGTAGTGTACGTCCTGTCAGACAGCTGAATATATGGGGCTCTATCTTTCTTTTCACGTGAGATTATATCTCATAAAAAACATGTCAGTCACTTCACTCCCATAGTATTTTCATGGTAAAAGATTACATGACCATTCACGCATTCTGTATATCTACGAAAGGTGTGAACAAGAAGATTCACAAGATACACTTTAGCCAAAGATTTCCCCTGCATGAAAATCATGTCCATGATAGGCGTTAATAGTGACCCTAGGGAAAAAGGTTCTAGATATGCATGTATAGTGAAATGTTTTGCATCATACAGAAAATTGTAGATTATATGCACTGATAGTAAGATATCATGCACAAAACCTATGGTACGTCACTTCAAAGCGAAATGAAATTGTAAGCATAGCAGAATTCTTAGCGGGACAATCATGACAGGTTTTTGAAAAGCAAACAATCCGGCTATCTCTCCAATGATGCATTTTTCTCACAGTTTCACCCTTCATCTACATACATAAAAACTGATACTTGTACTCCTTACATCATAAGGCACGGGTATTAACATTCATATTGAATTTATGAGCTTACGTTTTGCTAACAAAGAGCAAAATTTTGGCAAAATATTCTCCCAAAGCAGGAGAGGACTTGCGTCTTGAATATCTACATGTTGCAAGTAAGGGCTATCCCTTTTCGTCGGTTCCGCTAGAACCTAGCTGGAACTGGCGCCCGCTCACGTTAATCCACCAGTTATCACTCTCGCTCAAGACACAGGCTTGTTTCAAATAGGCTGTCCTTATAAGGCAATGAACGACTTCTACATTGGTGACAGAAATTCAGAAACCGTGATGAGTGAGGCAAAAATATGTCACAAGCAGTAGTTGTAGTAACAGCAACAGCAGTAGTAGCAGCAATAATAGCAGCAGCCACAGAACAGCAATAAATGTTCCCAATCCTCCCCAAGGAGTGAACCCAGTACTCCCGTGAATCAGCAACTCCCTCCCCACCCTGTCAGTGTTGGCACTTGATAAGATGTGTGGGTTTCAAACAGTTTCTGACGCCCACAATGATCATCGTCCACAGAAGGAGACAGTGGAGACTTGATTCCATCAGCTCTCTAAATGATCAAGAATACACAAAGCAGATATGTGGAGAAATAATATCGCTTACGCCGCTCTGCACGCCATGTGATGATGATTATAGCTTTGTGACGTTGTGTTTATCTTTAGATAAAGACTTTTAGTGGAAACGTTAGGCGAGTTGTTTAAAGAACTAACGGCTGCAGCAGGATATAACAATAGGAAATAAAATCGGTCTTGTATGTACAACTTCTCGGGAAACGTGAGAGATACTAAATACGGACACAGTGTACATATCTTACAACGAACTACTCCGCTACGGCAAACAACATAAATCACCAGTAGGAAGTCCCCCCCCCCCCCTCCCACTCCCACCTAAAAAAAAATATAATAAAATAAGAATAAGTATTCTACGACCTCCCCCAATGGTGTTTCCACCTTGTCGTGGTGGGGGAGCTTGAGTTTCTCAATGACCCTGAGAGCTATGCCGGCGGTAGCGTAGCCTCCCAAGCCGGACAGGTCAAAGGGTAGAGAACAGACAAAGAGAAACACCCTGGTCCTCCAGGTTGGGGGTTGAAGCGTGGGGTTAACATCCCCACCTTTGTAAAAACCTTTCTTTGTTACGAAACAAATACATGAGCCTCGATATCGAACTGACTTATCTGGACAACAACCTTGGAACGTTAAAGGACTTTTGAGATTTGTAACATGGAATGTACGGACACTATATCGAGCTGGAGCAGCCGAAGAACTAACCCGGGAGCTGGTTGAATATCAAATGGATATAACAGCAATTCAAGAAATAAGGTGGCCAGGAGAGGGTACTTTAGAGCAAAATGGAATGATTATAATATATGGAGGAAACACCCAAAATAAACATCAATTAGGAACAGGATTTGTCATCAAAAAAGAGTTATGGGGGAACGTTTTAAACTTTAAAGCTTTTAATGACAGGATTAGTAAATTACGAATAAAAGGTAAATGGAAAAATATAACGATAATTAATGTACATGCACCTACTGAAGAGAAAGAAGATGAACTTAAAGAAGACTTTTATAATGATCTGGAAGATGTCATAGAAGAAACCCCCAAACAGGACATCCTGATTGTGCTGGGAGACTTCAATGCAAAAATAGGTAGAGAGCAAACTAATAAAAAAGTGGCCAGTATGGAAAGCCTACATACAACTTCAAATGATAATGGATGGAGAGTCATCAACCTGGCAGAAGCCAAAGGACTGCAGATTAGCAGTACCAGACTACAAAGAAAGGATATACACAAACAAACTTGGAAATCATGTGACAAGAGAACCTATAATCAAATAGATCACATTTTAATTAACAACAGAAATGCATCAAACATACAGCAAGTCAGAAGTTATAGAGAAGCTGAGTGCCACAGTGACCACTTCCTCGTTGGAGCAAAATTTAAAATAAAACTTAAGAGAGCTTTCTATACTAAATTACAAAGATTACACCCAACATATAACAGAGAAAAACTGCAAGACATTACAGTCAAAGAGAAATTTACAGATGAAATAAAATGTAAACTTGGAACTCTGCAAAACCCTTTGGAGGAAAGCGTTGACCAAACTTGGTTGAACATCAAGAATACAATTCAATCTACCGCAGAAGAATGTCTCGGTGTGTTAACCACGCATAGAAAGAACAGATTGTTCAATCAAAAATGTGAAGAAGCAGTCATTAGGAAGAAGAATGCCAGACATGTATGGTTAAATGACATCAATAACATCCAAAAGGAAGAGCATTATAGAAATGAATGTAAAGAGGCTACAAAAATAGTCAGACAGCAGAAGCGAGAATATATGAGTAATATAATCAAAGATATGGAAACTAATCACCAGAAAAATGAATCCAGAATATTTTTTAAAGAACTGAAGTCAATGAAACCAGGGCACCAACAAAACACATATGGTTTAAAAGACAAAAATGGGAATATGATAAATACCAATGAGGAAATATGCAACACATGGAAAGAATATTTTATTGAATTACTAAATTGTGAAGCTCCATGTAACATTTTCCCACAGGAAGAGGTTCTAACATGCGAACCACAAATTGAAGAACCTACATTTAAAGAAATCCTATATGTAATCACACGACTTAAAAACAATAAGGCAAATGGGACTGATGGAATTGCTGCTGAATTTATAAAGGCATGTGGCCATGCATTACATCTAAAGCTATACGAACTAATAATAAAAATCTGGAGGACAGAAGAATTACCCCATGACTGGAAAGAGTCATTATTGATACCTATCTTTAAGAAAGGAGACAAGTTCCAATGTGGAAATTATAGAGGAATATCACTACTGTCCACAAGCTATAAGATACTATCCGCAGTATTACTAAATAGACTAAAACCATATTCAGAATACATATTAGGTGACTACCAGGCGGGTTTTAGACAAAACAGATCAACAATAGATCAGATATTTATCTTACGACAAATAGCCGAGAAACATTGGGAATATAAAAGGGATGTCCATAACATTTTTGTGGATTTTAAAAAGGCTTATGATAGTGTCCATAGGAATAGTCTATGGAATGCTATGCAGGAATTTGGAATACCAAGGAAGTTAATCAACATGACCAGACTATGCATGGAAGATAATTATAATATAGTAACATATAAAGGCAGGAAATCAGACCCCTTCCAAATAACATCTGGCTTGAAACAGGGTGATGCACTATCGCCGCTACTCTTCAATCTGGCTCTAGAGAAAGTTGTAAGGAAGGTAAAGGAGGAATGTGATATCGGAGGAACATCCAAGCTGCTTGGTTATGCAGATGATATAGATATTATAGGGCAAAGTGAACGAAAGACATTGGAAATATTGACACACTTAAAGGAAAAAGCCCAACAGATGGGGCTGGTTATCAACCAAGATAAGACAGAATATATGGTAATTTCAAGAGAAGGAATGGCTAAAAACGCTGGCCACATACAAATAGATAATATGACCATTAAAAGAACGGAAACATACAAATACCTGGTACAATCTTCAACTGCTCCAACATTATAAGGGAAGAAATACAAACTAGAATCAACTCTGGAAATAAGATATACTATGCACTACAACATCTACTAAAATCAAAGGCGCTAAAGGTGGAAAAGAAGAAGTAACAAAGACATTTATGATCTGTTTAAGTCCCCGCTAATCACTGGTATCATGAAGGCTAATAGACTACAATGGCTGGGGCATATAGAAAGAATGGAAGATAACAGGGAAACAAAACTCGCTTACACTCAGGAAATAAATGACCGTAGACCCTGTCACGGGAAACTGGGAGTTTAGTGATTCCTTGATAACTTACATATAAAATTGCAATATATGAGAATGGAAAATTATGGACCGTGAGTCAGAATAACAATCGAGTACTTCAGTCTGAGATGAGGATAAATTGAAGATCATTGACCGAATGGTATAAAAATAGGATACATTGTGAGGAGTCATTGACCAGCGATGTCAACGGACAAAACAACGCGGAGACGTCGGGAACGGGGAAACACACGAAGACGGTGATCAAAGAGTTAGAACTCTTTGATGTAACACGAGGGGTGAACGCGGGGACCAGCGGAGGAACGGAAGGGAGCGGGCAACTAACGACTACGTGACTTCACAGACTTTTGATGTGGGGAATTACGGCAAATTTGATTGTGGATCAAAAACAACAGAGAATTGGACACTCGGTATAAATTGGTGGACACTTGTTTTCTGTTTGAGTGTGTGCTACCAAACTGGACGGAAAACTGGATTTATGTGTCCTGAAATAGTAAAGAAATCATCCATTAATGTTTAAAGGCGATGGTATAGAAGTGCTTATGTGCTGATGATTTCAATTCTTGGATTAACATAAATTATATAAATAAGATAACCTAACCTTGGCGTAATAGTTTAGCAAAGGGAAAGAGGTGTTTGTGCTTAGCGTTTACCATTTCTTTCTATTAGCGAATAGTTTAGACTTTAGTGAATTCTTCTGTCTTATGTCAGGGTATCTTTCGGAAGCTTTTCATTACGGCTGTAGAAAGGCACTCACATAAGAATTAGTATGAAGCAGACTCATATCACCTGATTAAATATATATCCCACAGGTTCCAATACACCTCCTGACATATCAGAGAAGATAGAAAATTACGTCTCTTGTACAGAGAAAGCTTTGTTGATAAACCAGGGAAAGGACTTTCAATTTATAAAGGTACTTCACTTGTGCAGAGAAAGTTTAGAAAACCATGGAAAGAACTGTCATTGTAAAAAGGCAGGATGACCTATAACTAAATATATTGACACTGTAAATTAATATAAAGAAACAAATGAATAATTCACGAAGAGTTTCCATGCGTAAAAAAGGTGTTCATAAATTAACGGAAGACCGTGTGTAGAAAGTTTACAGTAACAATAGACAGTGCTGGACAGTAGCGATGTGTTTTCCATGAGGGATTTATTAACTAAATAATAATCAAAGAGAACTCGGTCTAGGCATAAGACTTACCGTGATCACATTAATTTACGGTGATCCAGCGGTGAACAGTTTTTCAATAACGGATTTACCTCCAGACTCAAGCAGAACGGAGCATCCAGGGTGAGAGCTGTCCAGTTATATGTGTGACGTCGTGTTGCATGGCCGTATGAAAACGGGAGAAAGTATACGGCACATACGAATTCCAGAGTCCTATCTTGCACTCACACTAGCAGACACTACCAACTACATATACACATTCAATACATACAGCTGACATAGTTTTCAACAATAAACATGTTATTAATTTTTGGAGGAAACTGTTGTCAGGGTATGTTATGAATGATTGAGAGAGGGAGAGAGAGAGAGAGAGAGAAAGAGAGAGAGATAGAGAGAGAGAGAGAGAGAGAGAGAGAGAGAGAGAGAGGAAGACAGAAAGGAGGAGTGTAGAAAAAAGTCATACAATAGTTCCAATAGTAGAAGGATATTAAAGGTGTGCTTGTCGAGTCCACTTTCCTCCAGGGTCGACAGGCGACATTAAATGGTGGAGCAGCGAGGTATTACATAATACCTACATTAGCTGGAGGGCAAGCGGGGTACCTGCATATATGTACATTAAATGGTAGATGCATAGCAGGGCATTTGCATAGCGGGGTACTTGCCTAATGGGGTACTTGAAGCGGGTTACTTACCTAGCGGGGTAACTGCCCAGAGGATTATTTGCCTAGCGGGGGAACTGCATATTGGTACCTACATATTGGGATATACATATGAGTATACATATTGATGACTTTTAATGGAAGGATGTCCATGGGATATATGGTGCCATTACATGTATGTTAGAGACATTACATGAATGTTGGGGACTTCACAGTGAGAAAGATCCAGTCAGGACGAATGTGGATAGGTGTTAAGACACAGTACCTATTTGGCACACTCTTACACGTCTGCATAAGTCTTTATCCTAATTCTCTTGTGGTTGAGAGAGTAGTTCTGGTGTGCTGTGTGGTGTCGTAGATAAATAAATATTTATATAACCATCGAACTAGATATATATATATATATATATATATATATATATATATATATATATATATATATATATATAATAGAGTAAATTGCTATAGTGAGTAATTCTTTACTGCCTTGAGGTGTCTTTACTCAGCCTGCTACCTTACCTTCTTTTAATATGGCCATTCATAAACTGGAGATGGAAGAATTGAGGGAAAGGGGTGAAGCGATGGGGTTGTCTGGACAAGCCCTATCAAAGTATATACAGGTGGTAGAAAGAGAGCGTCGTCAAGCAGAAAGAGATGATCGAAAGGCAGAGCTAGAGCTCAGAAAGATGGAACAGGAGGCCAAGAGACTGGAAATGGAACAGGAGGCCAAGAGACTGGAAATGGAACAGGAGGCCAAGAGACTGGAAATGGAACAGGAGGCCAAGGGACTGGGAATGGAACAGAACAACAAGAGGTTGCAAGCTGAAGAGGCCAACAAGATAAGAGAACATGAATACCGCATGCGCGAGCTAGAACTCAAAACACAAACTAAGGGAGAAATCGATGTAGCGGAAGGAGGACCAGCTTCACATGGTTCAAACAACATGAGTGGACATAGCTACCATGCCAAGAAGTTTCCCTTAGCTGTTTATGAAGAGTCGAAAGAATGCTTTGACCAGTACGCTAATCGTTTTGAAGCAATGGCAGTCGCTATGGGACTGGATAGAAGCAAATGGGCTCTTAAATTATCCCAGGGATTAAGAAGTTCGGGTTACGAGGTCTACACACGCCTATCACAAGGACATGAAAACAACTACGAAGAATTAAAAGCCACTTTGATGAAACATTATGAAATCACAGCACAAACGTATCGGAAGAAGTTTCGATCGGCAAGACGAGAGCCGGGAGAGCTATTCGCCACCTACAGTCTGCGCCTAAAATCATATCTCCAGAAATGGATGGACTTGGCAGAGTTCAAGCGGGACTATGAGAGTCTGGAAGAGATGATGGTAGTCGACCAGATGCGAAAGCAAATGTCGAAACCTCTCAGAACATTCTTGGGAGAGCAAGGGGCGGAACGGATTGATGTTGTGAATAAGCTGGCGGAAAGATTCGTAGAAGTACATGGGGAGGCTGCAGAACTAAATATACAACCCACAAAAGGTCAGGAGAAACAAGACCGAAAGAAATCTAAGAACTGGGAAGGAGAAAAAGTGGAACCTTATATAAAGACGTCAATGGAGAGTTCAGAGATGGTGAGGGAAGGAAACCAGAGCACCTCGAATTCTCCAGCGAAACGACCGTGGTCGGAGAAGTGGTGTTCGATCTGCAAGTCGCCCTCTCACAACACAAAGGACTGCAGATCGAAACCGAAAAGCTATCACTTCGCGGCATGCCAAGTGATTCCTAAAAAAGTGATCACAGACAAGGCTGAGGTCGGCGAAGAAGCTCGGACTAAAGAAAGCACACGGAAAGCTTGGAAGGGAAAATGGTGCACACACTGCAGGTTGAAAGCACATAATACTGTGGACTGCAGATGCAAGGAAAAGGTCGAGGAGGTGGAAGACACTCCGGACCAAGAGAGGCCACCTGTGGTTAAACTGATTGAAGCCAATGGCCAGCAGGTTGCTTGTCTCTACGATTCAGGTTTGGATGGGGAAGCTGTGATAGATGCCAGCCTGGTAAGCCCAGACCAACTTACAGGGGAGACCATAGAGATACAGCCGGCAATGAGGAGTGCTGTTACCATGACGCTGCCAATCGCCAAGGTGGAGTTTAAGTCCAGGTACGTCACGGGCATTATTCCCGCGGCTGTATTAGCTAATTCCCTATTCCCAGTGATCATTGGCACAAAATACGTGTTCTTGGGGGTGCCCAAACAGCCAGCCCAAAGGGGAACAGTAACCAGTGGATCTCAAGGGAAGGAAAAGAGGCAGAGACACTATGTGACAACTCAGTGATAGGGGAATTGCATACTGCCCAGAGGAAGGATACTACGTTGCGTCCTTGCTACAGGAAGCTGCAAAGGAGTGCTTACTCACCTGAACGGTGACAATACTTTCTGAGGAATCGGCTGCTTTACAGAAGAGTCGGAAGAGGAGACAACCTGCACGAGAAGTGGGTGGTTCCATAGACCTATCGTCCTCATATTCTTCAGAGTGGACACGCCATAGCAGAGAATCGACATATGGGTGTCAGAGAGACATTGCAGACAATTTTCGGCCATTATTGCTGGCCAGGAATGACCGGTGCTGTACACCGGTGGGTTAAGTCTTGTTCAGAGTGCCAGAAGGCACCACCCAACAAGCGGACTAAGAGGAAAATAGCTCTTAAGGTGGAAGACAAAGTGGAAGTATGGGGTCCAGAAGAGAATAATATACTCAAAGTTGGATGGAAAGGACCTTATCCTGTGGTAAAGGTGGTGTCCAAAACCTTCTACAAAATCCGGATCGGGGAAGAACTGAAAAATCTCCCTAGGCATCTCATTAAGAAATATGAGGAGAGATCCGAGAGCAAAGCTTCACACTTTATGGTGATTGCAGCCATTGGGAAAAAGGTTACAGGTCCAAACGAAGACCAGATATCGCCAGTACAACATAGGAGGGCATATGTGAAAGTACGTGATAGGTCAGATTTACCCAACGAAGGGAGGAGGGAAATCACACGTCAGGGAAAGGACAAGAGTGAAACCTTCACTAGTAACCAAGTTCAGAAGGGGTGGGTAACGTCGGGAAAGGCGAGAAATACCCAGGACTCCAACCAAAGATTGGTTGACCAGATCCAATATCGCCCGAGATGGTCCTGGAAAGAAAAGTCCAGGAGCTTTGGGAAAGACGATTCTGTCCAACGCGGACGAGGCGGAACATCCCCAGATGAAAAGCCTGGGGAAACCAAGAGAATATGGAGACAGTGTTACAGTCAGGATGGGACGATCCGTCTGTATTGTGAGCCGTCGCTTACGCAAGTCGAAAGTAGGTCGACGGACGTACAGGGGCGATGTGCCAACACTAGTGTCTGCCATGAGTAGTATAGTAGGCTGTCAGTGAGATCGCCTAATGGATGAGGAGGTGAGCCATGTGAGGATCCAATCATATTATGAACACGTGATGTTCATAGCTACTTCGCAGAAGATCAACGCACGGTGGAGGTGATGGTCGTTGTTGCTGCAGCAGTACAACTTCACAGTGGAATACATCCATGGTAAGGAGAATGTAGGAGCATATTTCCTATCTAGACATCCAACTCCAGAGGAAGAGGAATAGGTTGGTGGATCATAGGAATCAAAACTACAGTGAGGAAGAGTCGACGCGGTCAACTCTCTTAAGAGGGGGCTTATGTCACGGGAAACTGGGAGTTTAGTGATTCCTTGATAACTTACATATAAAATTGCAATATATGAGAATGGAAAATTATGGACCGTGAGTCAGAATAACAATCGAGTACTTCAGTCTGAGATGAGGATAAATTGAAGATCATTGACCGAATGGTATAAAAATAGGATACATTGTGAGGAGTCATTGACCAGCGATGTCAACGGACAAAACAACGCGGAGACGTCGGGAACGGGGAAACACACGAAGACGGTGATCAAAGAGTTAGAACTCTTTGATGTACCACGAGGGGTGAACGCGGGGACCAGCGGAGGAACGGAAGGGAGCGGGCAACTAACGACTACGTGACTTCACAGACTTTAGATGTGGGTAATTATGACAAATTTGATTGTGAATCAAAAACAACAGAGAATTGAACACTCGGAATAAATTGGTGGACACTTGTTTTCTGTTTGAGTGTGTGCTACCAAACTGGACGGAAAACTGGATTTATGTGTCCTGAAATAGTAAAGAAAATATCCCTTATTGTTTAAATGCGATGGGATAGAAGTGCTTATGTGCTGATGATTTCAATTCTTGGATTAACATAAATTATATATATAAGGTAACCTAACATTGGCGTAATAGTTTAGCATAGGGAAAGAGGTGTTTGTGCTTAGCGTTTACCATTTCTTTCTATTAGCGAATAGTTTAGACTTTAGTGAATTCTTCTGTCTTATGTCAGAGTATCTTTCGGAAGCTTTTCATTACGGCTGGAGAAAGGCACTCACATAAGAATTAGTATGAAGCAGACTCATATCACCTGATTAAATATATATCCCACAGGTTCCAATACACCCCCTGACATATCAGAGAAGATAGAAAATTACGTCTCTTGTACAGAGAAAGCTTTGTTGATAAACCAGGGAAAGGACTTTCAATTTATAAAGGCACTTCACTTGTGCAGAGAAAGTTTAGAAAACCATGGAAAGAACTGTCATTGTAAAAAGGCAGGATGACCTAAAACTGAATATATTGACACTGTAAATTAATATAAAGAAACAAATGAATAATTCACGAAGAGTTTTCATGCGTAAAAAAGGTGTTCATAAATTAACGGAAGACCGTGTGTAGAAAGTTTACAGTAACAATAGACAGTGCTGGACAGTAGCGATGTGTTTTCCATGAGGGATTTATTAACTAAATAATAATCAAAGAGAACTCGGTCTAGGCATAAGACTTACCGTGATCACATTAATTTACGGTGATCCAGCGGTGAACAGTTTTTCAATAACGGATTTACCTCCAGACTCAAGCAGAACGGAGCATTCAGGGTGAGAGCTGTCCAGTTATATGTGTGACGTCTTGTTGCACGGCCGTATGAAAACGGGAGAAAGTATACGGCACATACGAATTCCAGAGTCCTATCTTGCACTCACACTAGCAGACACTACCAACTACATATACACATTCAATACATACTGCTGACATAGTTTTAAACAATAAACATTTTATTAATTTTTGGAGGAAACTGTTGTCAGGGTATGTTATGAATGATTGAGAGAGAGAGAGAGAGAGAGAGAGAGAGAGAGAGAGAGAGAGAGAGAGAGAGAGAGAGAGAGAATGGAAGAAAGAAAGGAGGAGTGTAGACAAAAGTCATACAATAGTTCCAATAGTAGAAGGATATTAAAGGTGTGCTTGTCAAGTCCACTTTCCTCCAGGGACGACAAGCGACAGACCCCGAGGTAGACCAAGAAGGCGGTGGAGAGATAATACATGTACAGACCTACAAGCACTTGGAATCAACGACTGGCAGGAGAAGGTCCACCAGAGAGACGAATAGAGACGGATTGTATTTGCAGCAAAGAACCTCAATGGCTCGGAACGCTGAAGAAGAAGAAGAAGAAGAAGAAGAAGAAGAAGAAGAAGAAGAAGAAGAAGAAGAAGAAGAAGAAGAAGAAGAAGAAGAAGAAGAAGAAGAAGAAGAAGAAGAAGAAGAAGAAGAAGAAGATTCTACGACACAACGAATGGACGTTTCGGTTATAAGTCTTCCTCAGAAACAACACATAGATTTAAAGAAAATCAAGCTAGTTGATTCCCCCCCCCCTCTTTATTTTTCGCATATCCTTTACAGGACATCGCTGTCAACATCAGCATCTTTCAGCTAATTGTTGATTTCTTGGCAAGATTACGCTCAGTAGTTTGCCATTGCTTTCTGAGCGACCGGCTCACATACCCAATAAGTTACCGACGCGGAGAGAACCGTTACCGATTCTCGCAAACGTCACGTTACTCACGAGAGTATGAGTCTGGAAAAATTTAGTGACCAGACGACTGTACTTTACTAACTGATCACTGTTCTACGTATAACGATAACATTCTCTATCTTTACATAAAGGTTGTTTGTAAAGTCTCACTACACTTTGTATGTAGAACAGCTGTTTCTTGGAGAGTATGTTTTCCGTCTTGCAAACGGAGAACAATCAATCAGGTCCGTCTCCACAATAAAGATGGGTGCAATGGATCTCCAACACTGTCTGTTTCTCGCCCTGACTGTACGTTCTTTCAGACTGATGTTCGTCCATCTCTTGATGTTATCTTCCTACTTGTTTCGTTGTCTACCTCTTGCTATCTTGCCTTCAACCTTGCCCTCCAGTATGATTTTCATAAGAGTGTTATGTCTTTTAACGTCATCATCATCATCAAGTGCCCTGCCAACTGGCGTAGGCGTTCATGGCTCTCCACAGATGGTTTTTTGGATCAACTCTGCTGCTGATATTCCTCCGTGCCACCGTCTCAATCCATCCAGCATCATTTCTCTTGGTCTGCCTCTTCCCTTCGATCTTTCCAATTGTCACGATGTTCTCCAATGCCTTTTTTCTCATTACATGACCAAAGAAAGCTGTGTGTCTCTTTCTTATTGATGTATATAGTGTTCTAGTTTCATTAGCCTGTTTCAGGCAGTCGCCGTTAGTTACTTTGGCAGTCCAAGGAATTCTCAACATTCGTCTCAGGAACCACATTTCTGTTGCTTCTAATTTCTTCTTAATTTGTTCATTTACATTCCAAATTTCCAATAGTATATTTCCAAAGAAGCAAGTCTCGACAGACCAGATTCAGAAAATTTAGAACTCTTTACTCCAGATGAAACAACTGACCCACAGGGAATAAATGAACTTCTATTTGCAGATGATCAGTGCCTGTTTTACAGCGACGAGGGCAGACTACAAAATCATATTACTAATCTGAGTTCAACCTGCAGCAGATACAATATGAGTATAAACACAGCCAAAACCGAAGTAATGCAAGTTAGCAGATCGCCAGGCCCACTAAGTATACAGATAAATAACACACCTCTGAAACAAGTTAAAGAATTCAAATACCTTGGAAGTATGATCACAGAAGATGGCAGATTAGACAGAGAAATTGAAATCAGATGTCAAAAAGCTAGTGCACTTACATATCAACTGTCACCCTTACTGAAACATCCAAACATACCCATGTCCGCAAAACGACAGATAATAAACAGCATATTCACACCAACCCTATGCTACCAATCTCAAACCTGGACTTTATCCAAATTACACCTTCGCAAGATCAACACCTGCGAAATGAGATGCCTGAGGAGAGCTGCCAACTTAACAATCCGAGACCGAGTAAGAAATGTTACTATCAGACAGACTGTGGGATCAACACCTTGTGCCACATTTATTGAAAGACAGAAGATCAAGTGGTTTGGCCATGTTGTTAGAATGCAACATCAGCAACTACCATCACTGGCCTTACATCAAAGATCATCTGCGACGAGACCACGAGGACGTCCAAGAAGAAAATGGATTGACGACATCAGAGACATTGTACAACCACACGGAATGACACTATCCAGTGCCGTCCACCGGGCGCTGGAACGCAAATTATTCCTCCCCACGACGCTTGACGGCAGAAGTGGAAGATAATGATGATGATGATGATGATGATGACATTCCAAGATTCACTGCCATACAGCAAAACTGGTTCTACATAGCATTTCAGCACTCTCTTTCTTACACTCAGTGATAGTGACCTATTGCACAAGATACTCTTCATTTTCTGAAATGCGGCCTTTGCCTGGCCTATTCTGCCCTTAATCTTTTAACGTGGTCGAAATATTTAACTTACCTCTTTTTTTTTATTTATTTCATCAACTCTCTTTTCATTCCCAGTTTTTATAGAAGCTCAGTATTTGATTGTCTCTGTTTCCACATTTCCAGGGCATCTATTTGACTTTCTAGTTGCTTGTTCAGTATCCAGGCTTAAGGGCCACACAAAAGTGTTGAATATACGTAACATTTGACAATTCTCATTTTTAATGCTTTGTTAATATCTCTAGATGTTAATAATACTGATTCCACTCTGTTGAAAGCATTTTTGGCCATTCCTATTCTCTCCAACAAACAGCTGTTCTATATACAACGTGTAGTGAGACTTTACAAACAGCTTGTATAAGCAAACACATATAAAGTAGAACAAATAAAAGCATCTGTTCATCCAGTGCATCTGGCATACGGTGCTAGTATCATATATTTACAGAGGCATTTAACGGCTGATGTCGGCAATACTACGCCGGTAGCCATTGCTTTCCAGCACATTTTCTGATACCCATTTAAGGAGAGTTCGACCTGGACGTCTGGGTCAATTATTATAACAAAATGTTTAATGATGACAGAAACACATGGCCACTGGTACGGTATGCAAGCGACCCAGGGACTGTTCAACCGCTGTTTCATTCACACACACACACACACACACACACACACACACACACACACACACACACACAAACGCACACACACAAACACACACACACACACACACAGTGATTCTTAGGTGAACAATGAGGAGAACTCCCACAGGGCTAAACTCTATCTTATCGAAGGCTAACTTCAAATAGCCTCTATTTTTGTGTTTTCCAATCTTCAGCAAGGGCTCAATGAAATTAAGGTTCATAAGTATATATATATATATATATATATATATATATATATATATATATATATATATATATATATATATATATATATATATATATACAATTATCATCATCATGTGCCACGCCGGTAAGCGTGGGCGGTCATGTTTCGCCATCTCACTCGAACACCAGAGTCGTGGATCAGCTCTGTGTTCGTGTCTCGAAAATACAATATAGCCAAGCCATCCAGATATTTACTTCTCTGCCCTCGCCTTGTTCGCTTCCCCTCGATCTTGCCAGTTGTCGCCAAGTTCTCCAATATATTTCTTCCCATAACGTGACCAAAAAGTTGTGACTGTCTGCGTCTAATTTCTCTAATCATTTTACGGTTTTCATTTCTTTCTTGGCTATTCGTGATATCTTGGCAAGTTTACGTTCAGTATTGCGTCCGTAACTGTCTATCTAGTATATCTGTCTGTCTGTCAGTCTGTCTGTCTTCTGTCTGTCTGTCTGTCTAATATATATATATATATATATATATATATATATATATATATATATATATATATATATATTCTGTCTGTCTGTCTATTTGTCTGTCTGCCTAATATGTCTCTCTATTTGTATGTCTGTCTATGTGTCTATCTGTCCATCATCTCTCTGTCTAATATATCTGTCTATTTGTCTGTCTGTCCGTCTATTTGTCTGTCTGTCTGTCCAATATATTTGTCTATTTGTCTGTCTGTCCGTCTATTTGCTGTCTGTCTATCATTCTGTCTGTCTTTTATATATGTCTATTTGTCTGACTGACTATTTGTCTGTCTGTCTGTCTGTCTGTCTGTCTGTCTGTATGTCTGTCTGTCTGTCTGTCTGTCTGATATATCTGCCTATTTGTCTGACAGTCCTTACAGCTTTCCTACAGTGGAACCAGAACGTAAATTATGTACCACAGTTGTTTTTAGACAGAACAACCATTGAGGACAGGCACTGAACATCGCATAAAGCCGCGTCCTACTGACTGCGATGACTTATAAGTTCACACCCAGGGTATCAGTCTTCAAACCGCGAAGACCTGTCAGTGTTTGTTTTTAATGTTTGTTGTTAATTTTTGTTTTTAATCGTTGTTCGCGTGCACAAAGTTCAACCACACCTCACTAAAGTACATGACCATTTACGTTCCTCTTTGCCACAACCAGCATCACCCCCCGCCCCCCAAAACCCGATTACAGTCTTCAATTGAACTATGTCCTTGCTAGGAGCTGTTGCGCCTGGCAATTTAAAGCTCCTGTCACAGACATCAGGTTTTCAATTTAAATGGTAATTAGGCGTGCCATAACTTTGGCAAAATAAACATGTAATTTACATATCGGAAGTAAGCAGGACATATGCACAATGTCAACATGCATCCTGGATCAATAGTTCGTTCAAAATTGCAAATAAAATAATTATCCCACTAAATAAATACATAGTAATGATAACAAACACTTCGAGGAACTCGTATGTGAACCCTTCTATTTATAGTTCATGACATGCGCTATGGTTGATTTCTTTTTTGATTTGGGTCAGAAAAATAGAAGTAGTGGTTATTACAACAACACAAGTGTGTACCCAAATGAAATATCAAAGTGAATGGACCCAACCTGAAACAAGTCAATGTAGTTAAGTGTTTGGTTACTTTAATAACAGTGTATGGATGATGGATTAAAGAATTTAACTGTAGAATAACCCAACCAAATGCAGCATTTCACAAGATGAAGAATATTATCTGTAATTTATATTTTTTAATTAGAGTGAGAGCAAGAGGTCTTAAGAGCTATATTGAGCGAATTCTGATCTACAGATGCAAATCATGGACAATAAGCAGATACGTGAGGAATTATGTTGAAGCTGCAAATATGTGGTTTATAAAAGAATGAAGAGAACACCATGGACGAATAGAAAGAGCAATGATGTCAACGTTTCACACATATACAGGTATTCTTAGATCCTTCACATGCACTCAAGAAAATATCAGTCGTGCATGTGGTATTAAATATACGGTCAATTTATTATATCAACATTATATACATAAGTGCTGGCTAACAAACAATCACAGCACTCAGGCAATCACACAAAACCCTGCACTCAAATCCTCGCTATCTTCAACATGGCAACGCCAGCTAACACTCCCGCAAAATCCATACACTTGCTCCTGAAACACATGCGTCCTTCCCCTAAACAGTCGAGTCCCAGTCTGCCTTCTCCTCACGCTGGCCGGTTGGTCACGTGGTACTGGACCCCGTGTATCTCGGAACAGCCGGGCTGTCTCAACAGTCACGTCGTACTGCTGTCCGCCCGTGTTGTGTCGGGTCCTTCAGTGCGAGGCTGTCTGGTCAATCCAGGACGGAGTCCCGTAGACTTGTGTCCCCTTTTATAACTGGGTATTGTCCTGTTGTGGCGGGACAGCCCCGGCAGCATCATAATTACACAAGTTTTCAAGGAATTACAGTGCCCACAATATTTTTCTATCATTCTCTAAAAGCATAAACGTCCACCAGAAAATGATAGAAATGCAATCAACTTGAAAACAAGAGGAAAATACATTTTGACCACGCACGCCCCATCATTTCTGTAATGCTAGGTCTGAGAAAGCTTTGATGTCCAGATCAAAGTTAAAACCCAGACACCACGGCACCAGTCGGGGCGGGCGCTATCAAAGGTTGAAAACTCATTGTTTTCAGTACCAGGGGAGAGAAAGACCGAAAAGTGTGAAATCTAGGCTGGGGCCGACGGCGTTGATACATCGTGGAGCCAGTCAGTTGAGATTGACGTGTTAGTTTACAAGCCTGCGGTTGGAATAGACACCTAACACCTTAGTTCAACAGAACCCCGTGTGATCCAAAGACGGCAATTTAATGCAGGCCTAACACCTATCTAAAAGTCCAGACTGTGTGGAGCCGGGACGTCTGTAATTGCCACCACAAAGGAGCAATTAGGACCAGATGCTTAACACCTCTCCGCAATACTACGGGGCAAAGTAGAAACACATGGCTGACACATTCCTGCCAGCAACCGGGAAGGCTGGTGTTACCAGCCTATTGGAATGTAATGACGCAACTGCATTGCCGCCAAAGCAGGTTTCATTGTTTCAGGCGTGGGGGGCATCGGTCAATTTGATTGACAGATGAAACTACCCTTCACAGGAAAGGAGGAGGGGTGAAAAGAATTTGGCACTTAATCCATCTAGGTAAATCATCTTACATGGAAAAATAGGCGGAGTTAATGAAAAGGGGAATATTAATTAGCCAACCTGGAAACTAGCCAGGAATTGAATAGAATAAAACTACGAGCAGTGGCCAGCAAGACTTCAGACGCATTCACAATAGTGTACCAGGGAAGCCGGAATTTTAATTTCTGGTGAGAGATTACCCTCTCGTTTTGTTACTTCGATACAATGTCGTATGACAGGATTTCCTAGCTATAACCCAGGTAATACCATTACTCTGATTAGTTTGTCTGCTAGTCTGAAGGCTTGTGTAGTTTCTTGTTCTGCATATTCTCCAAAACTTTACACTTGTGGATTTTCTTTGTACTTAATGTTCCAGTTTCTAGATTTACTATTACACTGTGAACTTTATTTTCTTCTTTCATTCACCACTTGGTTGTCTGATTTGTTGTATGTGATAATTTGGAGAAATCCATTATCCAAGCTACATGAGCGTGTGGCTTATGCATGTACAGGAGATACATTTAGATTCATCCTGTATGATGTTAAACATTGGGGAGACTGACTACTTAGGAGAAATTCCTGAGAGCTACCAGTCTCTTGATAGCGTCCAATTAACATTGATTATTTGGACCAACACTTTGAGTGCCTACCAAGATTATGGTGAAACCACTTGGTTTGAGGAATGGCACCAGTTCACCTTGTCTGCATGATGTCTGCATGAGGACAGACATGACTTAGGACATTCAATATCCCAGACAGATTCAGGGAAGGCATTTAATGTTCGACAGGACTGTGCGACCAGCCCTTCAGACAAGACAGTATGAATGAATCAGAAAGGGAAAGAGTAAGTGAGGTGAACTTATATGGGAAACACTCCATTACACAAATGTATATGAATATGTATGTTTTGAGCTATAGATGTTCTAAATAGTTTTATTAATATATACATATATATTTATTTATTTAGAACTGATATATGTTTATGTAACATGCCATCATCTATCATCATACCATCATATATTATGACTTGAATGTATGTTTATATGAATGTATAGACATATGTGTTTGAGATGTGTAGACGTAGATACTACCCATCTCCGTTCGTTTCATTTCAGATCTCTTAGGAGCAATGGACAGTCAACAACCCATATCCGGAAGTGACTTAGCCTTGTGAGGGACCAATTTGGACTCCTTCAATCTGACAGTGAACTGCGTCTCACTGGGGGAAGCATGACCTATGTGCTTCTGAGCTTTTCAGCCAGATGAGTTACGTATACCATAATATAATCATCATCATCATATGATCATCAATAGCAATAATAAACACAGTTGTTGTATGTTTATAAATGTTTGTGTAGCGTAATCAAGTACACACATTATATCATTTAGTGGGGGTTCGCACATATTGTCCAGAAGTGGGAATCTATGTCCGGGAGGTATCTTGCCTATGCAGTCATAAGTAACCAGATTACGTTGCATGTCTTAACTCCTCCTTTCTCACTTCTGGTGATACCAAGTACAGCCAAAACTATATAGATATATTCTATCTTCAACGAGCCACTTCTTGGCTGTTTTCTTGAGTATCAGGGACAGTGTCTTAAATCAGCATAAAAGACATTAGTTCCACGTTTTCTCTCTGGGATCTGGGTGGTAATTAGTCCCTTCTGACAGTGTTAGGGGATCTTAAACTGCATCCAGAACTAAACACCAGTAGAAGAAAATGATTTTGGCTGAGTGGTTGCCCATCTGGGATCTAACCCCAGCCAGTTGGTGACATATTGGGACGGCTCGTCCGCTATAGAATCCGGGAGTAAACCCTAGAACCTATTGGTCTGCTCATCCGCTATAGAATCCGGGAGTAAACCCTAGAACCTATTGGTCTGCTCATCCGCTATAGAATCCGGGAGTAAACCCTAGAACACTTTGGTTCGCTCGCAAGGAACGAACCTATTTCAAATCTGTTAGTCTGGTATTATTCCGGTCTTGCCCATGGATAGAACCTAGGTCATTCTCACTTACATTCTTAGCAGCATTAGTTAGTTATAATATATTTCTAATGTAATAGCTTGCTTGATTGTAGGCAAGATTTTGACACATTAGGACTTCTTATCCATGATAGAATCAGAGAATAAATTCTAGACTATTGATTTTCATAAACCATTCTTTCATTCTTCACCCATTACATTTGCTAAGTATTAACTTAGGAATTTGTTTCTAGGGAAGTCTGTAGAATTTAAATAACTTGTTAAAAAGTTAATAACGGATAATATCATGAGTTAATATACATCATTCACCACTGTAGAATTAATAATCACAGTAATTAGTGATATTAATTAGTTTATTGATGATTTACTTGATGATTTTTTGATTACATGCTTTATCATTTGATTTAATCATGAATAATTTGATAATGCTTAGTTAATTCAGTGTATGACGGACTGCTTTGCATCAACTTTCCCTCTCAAATTCACTACTATCATTCTCATAGAAGTGTCTGTTCCTCTTGTCACTATCCTGCTCTATCATAAATCTAACTAGCTCTGTGTAGGGTAATATAATTACTTGCCTGAGTTAAGCTGAGAAGAGATCATGGATGCACGCACAGATTTCTTAGAGTCCGCTAGAGGATGGGGCATAAGGCTCGGCTTAGTAGGAGAGAAGCTAGAACTATTTATTAGAGAAGAAATGGATTGGTGGGACAAAGAAGATGAGCAGATGATGAAAAGAGTTGCAGAATTAGAAGCAGATATGCGTCACAAAGCTGAAGAAGATGAGATTAAGAAGAAGCAAATTGAAACACTGAACGTGGAGGAATCTACCAGCTCGACTGAGGAAAAGCCAAACACTCAAGCCGAAACTCTGATAGAAAGCGGGGAAGCTGACGGTCACAAAGAGGTATGCATTCCTTCGCAAATCCCCATGGCTCAGAAAAACAAAAACTTGCGCACAGAAAGGCAGATGCTACCCTCGCCTATTCCTAAAAATATTAAAAATAAACGGAATAGGAATAAATGTACCAAGCGTTCGGTAAACAGTCACAAACGTGATACATGTTTACACCGCAATGAAAGCGGATTAGCTGGCTTGGCAACCCAGCAATCTCAGGAGCTTCCTAAGACTTCCCAAAGGAGAAAAATCCAGGAGGAGGAGGACCTGAGGAAAACTATTAAAGAGATCGAAGGCGAGACCTTACCCGACTCTTTTATTCCTTTCAGTTCAGAGAAACTAAGAGTGGAAATGAATTCAACTGAGACCGGAATGGATGTAAAACAGGATTCCATTGTTTCTCACGGTGTGGCCACACAAGATGAAATAATTATCAGTATGAATTACTTATCTCAGGTGGGAGATGACATTGAAAATGACACCCCACAACATTCACTTCTATTGGATTTGGCACAAGAAAACCAGACCAGGGAGAGAATACCTCAATTGGACTTGGCACAAGAGAGCCCAGCCATGGTGGACAAACAAGACACGGAGGAGAATTCTTACGATGTCAGTATCTTGGAGTCTTTCGAAAAGGAAACTCAAGATACACAAAGCATTCATGTAGGTTATACCACGGACTCTGATTCAGGGACGATAAACATGTCTGCTAACAACAAAGAAGAAAATACTTCTTTGGACAGGATGAAGGTAATGCCTATCATCAACACAGCTGAAGCTAACAGGGGATCACAAATGATGGACTCTGCAGCGGAACAAAACCGGAGCGGTTGGTATACTCAACACTCAGGACCTTGTTTACCTTTCACTTCAACCAATGTTGGATGGGGAGAACAGCTGTTTATGTATACTTCTACAAGGAGTGATATAAATTCACAGTTCTTGGGGAACAACATGATTTCTCAAAGCTGGACAACTTCTACTAGCCTTATACTTTCAAACACAGATTCAAAATGGAACTCTGTTGAAGAGGAACGCACCTGGATAAATAATTATCGAAGGAAGAAAACTCTTAAATCAAGAGGTAGTAAACTGACATCCTACCAAGAAAGAGGCAAGTACGAGTTGAATGCACATCATAAAATTATGATGTTTAGCAAATTTCCTGCCAAAAGGAGGAGATTAAAGGATTTTATTATGATCTTTGGCCGACGGAGGAAAAGAAAATGGAGCAACAGTACTGCGACCAATTCTTTTAAGAAAATACTGATGGCACTTCCTCTGCTTATAGGACAAGGGCCAGAAATTGAGTGGACAATAGCAGTCTCTCTGCGGCGCAGGAGAATCTTGTTATACATTTTGCAATTTCCCGGCTGGGAAAAAGTAAAACCTCCAGAGGACAGTACATTACCGAGCAATAGCCCGGAAATCCGACACAACACCAGGAGCAAAGATTTGCACGATTTATCCTGGGAGAATGGACATGGGATATTTCTCTTGACTCATAGAACATCCCACTGCCACAAAGAATATTGGGAACCCAGACTTGGAGGCAGTTGGAGAACGGAGAGAACTTAGATACATTCTTGAATGCTGCCGAGGCTCTGTTATAGGCTTCATTAATGAACCTACTTAAATTGGAGAGCTATGTGGCGGGACAGCCCCGGCAGCATCATAATTACACAAGTTTTCAAGGAATTACAGTGCCCACAATATTTTTCTATCATTCTCTAAAAGCATAAACGTCCACCAGAAAATGATAGAAATGCAATCAACTTGAAAACAAGAGGAAAATACATTTTGACCACGCACGCCCCATCATTTCTGTAATGCTAGGTCTGAGAAAGCTTTGATGTCCAGATCAAAGTTAAAACCCAGACACCACGGCACCAGTCGGGGCGGGCGCTATCAAAGGTTGAAAACTCATTGTTTTCAGTACCAGGGGAGAGAAAGACCGAAAAGTGTGAAATCTAGGCTGGGGCCGACGGCGTTGATACATCGTGGAGCCAGTCAGTTGAGATTGACGTGTTAGTTTACAAGCCTGCGGTTGGAATAGACACCTAACACCTTAGTTCAACAGAACCCCGTGTGATCCAAAGACGGCAATTTAATGCAGGCCTAACACCTATCTAAAAGTCCAGACTGTGTGGAGCCGGGACGTCTGTAATTGCCACCACAAAGGAGCAATTAGGACCAGATGCTTAACACCTCTCCGCAATACTACGGGGCAAAGTAGAAACACATGGCTGACACATTCCTGCCAGCAACCGGGAAGGCTGGTGTTACCAGCCTATTGGAATGTAATGACGCAACTGCATTGCCGCCAAAGCAGGTTTCATTGTTTCAGGCGTGGGGGGCATCGGTCAATTTGATTGACAGATGAAACTACCCTTCACAGGAAAGGAGGAGGGGTGAAAAGAATTTGGCACTTAATCCATCTAGGTAAATCATCTTACATGGAAAAATAGGCGGAGTTAATGAAAAGGGGAATATTAATTAGCCAACCTGGAAACTAGCCAGGAATTGAATAGAATAAAACTACGAGCAGTGGCCAGCAAGACTTCAGACGCATTCACAATAGTGTACCAGGGAAGCCGGAATTTTAATTTCTGGTGAGAGATTACCCTCTCGTTTTGTTACTTCGATACAATGTCGTATGACAGGATTTCCTAGCTATAACCCAGGTAATACCATTACTCTGATTAGTTTGTCTGCTAGTCTGAAGGCTTGTGTAGTTTCTTGTTCTGCATATTCTCCAAAACTTTACACTTGTGGATTTTCTTTGTACTTAATGTTCCAGTTTCTAGATTTACTATTACACTGTGAACTTTATTTTCTTCTTTCATTCACCACTTGGTTGTCTGATTTGTTGTATGTGATAATTTGGAGAAATCCATTATCCAAGCTACATGAGCGTGTGGCTTATGCATGTACAGGAGATACATTTAGATTCATCCTGTATGATGTTAAACATTGGGGAGACTGACTACTTAGGAGAAATTCCTGAGAGCTACCAGTCTCTTGATAGCGTCCAATTAACATTGATTATTTGGACCAACACTTTGAGTGCCTACCAAGATTATGGTGAAACCACTTGGTTTGAGGAATGGCACCAGTTCACCTTGTCTGCATGATGTCTGCATGAGGACAGACATGACTTAGGACATTCAATATCCCAGACAGATTCAGGGAAGGCATTTAATGTTCGACAGGACTGTGCGACCAGCCCTTCAGACAAGACAGTATGAATGAATCAGAAAGGGAAAGAGTAAGTGAGGTGAACTTATATGGGAAACACTCCATTACACAAATGTATATGAATATGTATGTTTTGAGCTATAGATGTTCTAAATAGTTTTATTAATATATACATATATATTTATTTATTTAGAACTGATATATGTTTATGTAACATGCCATCATCTATCATCATACCATCATATATTATGACTTGAATGTATGTTTATATGAATGTATAGACATATGTGTTTGAGATGTGTAGACGTAGATACTACCCATCTCCGTTCGTTTCATTTCAGATCTCTTAGGAGCAATGGACAGTCAACAACCCATATCCGGAAGTGACTTAGCCTTGTGAGGGACCAATTTGGACTCCTTCAATCTGACAGTGAACTGCGTCTCACTGGGGGAAGCATGACCTATGTGCTTCTGAGCTTTTCAGCCAGATGAGTTACGTATACCATAATATAATCATCATCATCATATGATCATCAATAGCAATAATAAACACAGTTGTTGTATGTTTATAAATGTTTGTGTAGCGTAATCAAGTACACACATTATATCATTTAGTGGGGGTTCGCACATATTGTCCAGAAGTGGGAATCTATGTCCGGGAGGTATCTTGCCTATGCAGTCATAAGTAACCAGATTACGTTGCATGTCTTAACTCCTCCTTTCTCACTTCTGGTGATACCAAGTACAGCCAAAACTATATAGATATATTCTATCTTCAACGAGCCACTTCTTGGCTGTTTTCTTGAGTATCAGGGACAGTGTCTTAAATCAGCATAAAAGACATTAGTTCCACGTTTTCTCTCTGGGATCTGGGTGGTAATTAGTCCCTTCTGACAGTGTTAGGGGATCTTAAACTGCATCCAGAACTAAACACCAGTAGAAGAAAATGATTTTGGCTGAGTGGTTGCCCATCTGGGATCTAACCCCAGCCAGTTGGTGACACCTGTCTATGTCCTGTCTATGACATCTCTGTGTCCCTGCCTGTCCTGTCTCTGATATCTCTATTGTCCTGTAGATGTCCTGTCTATGACATCTCAGCGCTCTTACCTATGTCCTGTATATCATATCTCTGTGGTCCTGTATATGTCCTGTCAGTGACATCACTGCATCCCTACCTATGTTCTGTCTCTCTTATGTCCCTTGTCCTCTATATGTCCTGTCTCTATTCCCCAACATGCTGACATCCTCCTCTGCTCCCCCGGTATTGTGTCACCAAATTCCTTCCAAGGACTGTGACACAATGTTACATATAAAATTAGTCTGAACTAATTTGTCAATGGGTTGTGGGAATTCGTCAGTCGTGTCTCTGTTTGGGTACAACAGTGATTTATAAGGGTATGATACACTGTTGAAGCATCCACCCACTGGTGTATCAGCAGATTAACACTCTTGATATGTTGCCAAGAGTATATTACTCTCCTACATTTTACTACTGGAGGCTGTTGAACGAAGCAAGGTATCATTGACTTATATTCATGGTTGCCCATTAAAATGCAAAACCTCTCATACACCCGAATATGGTGCCCCGAAACAAATGTCTCTTTTAACGGAGAATAATCATGGATATATTATCCATGGCCTCCATAAAATGTTACCTCAACATCTTTGTTCAAGATCTGTGTTCACTGATTTATCCCTTTCTCGCTCTCGCTTGTTGGTAGATTTTCTCTTGTGGAATCATAACCTGTATTAATCCCTTATGTCCCTTGTATCAGTGTAATCACCCCTTCTTCTTAAGTGGTGTTTGCAAGTTATATGTTCGTATAATGTTAGTTTAACTGTTCTGTTTCTAATAATGTGTGTGTTAATTACAAGCATAGGTGTATGTTTATAATATGTGTAATTATATTCTTCAAGCGTCATCAGATATGTTACTACATCTCACAAATGAAGGTTTATTCTAAATATTTGAGATGGGTTACCGAAATGTGATTCTTGAATTTATAACTATATGTGTAATGCAATTCTAATGTAGACACGTATAAAAACAATGAACACTCACATGTGTTGCAAAAGACGAATGCAACATATTACGATAAAGCATATGTGCAAAAAAGTGCACCAATATTTACACGTCTTCTTTTAATACATTCAAGCCTTCTTTTATACACTATTTACTCAGTCATTCACACTATGTTTTGTTAAAAATGTTTATCATCTTTTTAAAATAAAATACGCACATCTTTAAGTTAACATACCGTGTTCTATTAATCTAATGAATTATATAATTACCATTAAATCTATCTTATAAATGAGATACTTTATGTACATGACTGCCTGATTGCGCTAGGCAATTGTAAGGCGAAACAAAATATTCTTGACTTAAGTTTTTGTAGTTTCCGTCAAATAGACGTTTTAAATTAAAGAAATGTAATTACGAAGAAACGAATGATTATGATGTAAGCTTTCTTACTTCCCTTATATCTAAACAATGTTTCTGTTTCCTATGGAATTTATAAATGCAATTATTTTAAGACTTTTGTAATTTGTTGCATGAGAAACTATTATTACTATCAATTACAAAATAGATTATTTTACTCACGAAATGTATAGTTATACTATATTAATTTGCTGTTATTTAACTTCTGAGGAAAATTTACATGAATATGCAACTTCAATAAAATAATACTAACTATTTAATCTAATCTAAACTACCTATTTAAAATAACTAATTAACAAGACGCTCTAGATGACTGGAGATGTTGACGTCCGGTTGATGTGCTCGACTGGAAGGTCCGAAAGTCTTGTAAGCAAGTCAGCAATAATGTTCTTCGAGCCCTTGATGTTTCTGATGGAGAACGAATAGTTCTGTAGGATAAGTACCCATAGATATATACGATTGTTTTTGGGCTGTCCTTTTTCGATCACCAGCAACGGAGAATTGTCTGTCTCGATGAGGAAGTGTGTCCCGGCGAGATATTTTGTCAATTTACTGACACAATATACAATTTCGAGGGCCTCAAGCTGAGAAACGCTATAGCGCGATTCTGCTGGGGTGATTTTCCTACTTACATAAACTATTGAATGGTTTACGTTATTGTAAGCCTGAAGTAACACGCCTGATATAGTCGTGGCACTGGCATCCGTCCTGAGGGTATACGAAATATCCTTATTAGGCAAGCGTAAAATAGGGATGTTTGAGAAGTAATATTTCAGTTGTGACATTGCATTTTTTAAAGTAGCACTCTGTACATCAATTTTCGAGTTTGATCTTAACAGATCCGAAAACCACTGGTGATTTGTGCTAAGTTCGGTATGAACTTGTTGTAATAACTCACCAGGCCTAATAGGCTTCTAATTTGCTTTTTAGTTGTAGACATCGTGAGATGTAAGATCTTGGTCACGATTTTGTCATCTGTGCTCAACTGGCCTTTGGATATTTAATTGACTAGAAATTCAATTACCTCAAACGCTAACTCAACTTTTGTAGGTTTCATAGTGAGTCCAAACAATCTTATTCTGTCATCAAAGACTTGTCTTAATGTCTGTATGTGGGACGTCCAGTCTTTGGTAATTTACACATATGCCATCTATATATGTCTGTGTATTAGGTACCCCATGGAGCAACTGTCTGGTGAGGCGGACAAAAGTGGCAGGAGCATTGCGTAGGCCAAAAGAGAGAAATCGCCACTCATATAGATCTAGAGGTGTAGCAAAGGTTGTGAGATGTATAGAGTTATCGTCCATTGGAATTTGCTAGTAGCCTTTGGTGAGATCTAACTTCCAAAATATGATTGACTGTGCCATGTTTAGTATGAGATCATCACAAGAGGGAATTGGCTCTGCGTCCGTTTCTGAGACGGCGTTCAGTTTTCAATAATTGACGCATAGGCGGATAGTGGCGCCTTATTTCTTCACTAGTACAATAGGAAAGGAATACTCTGTTTGGGATTTCTGAATTATCCCCTGAGATTCCAGGCTGAGAATTTCTTTGTCTAGGTTGTCTCTGTAATTTAAAGGGATGGAGTACGGTCTGCATGTGATGGGTGTGTTGTCGGTTAGGATGATAGAATGTGTGATTCTGTCTGTTCTACCAGGAATGTCTGAGAAGATTGTTTTGTAATATGTCAGTAATTCCATATTTTCCTGTCTTTGTTCGTCTGCCAGTTTAGGGCAAATGTGTATACTGACAATCGTCCCTGTGTCGTTGACTGTCGGTACTGGGAGTTCGTTGTCGTCATCGTCTGTCTGACTGATCACAGTGGTTGCAGCATTTTCGTCATCTGTTTCTTGTTCCTGTCTACAATAGTATGGTTTTAACATATTTACATGAAATATTTTACACTTGTCATGTAATGATATCTCATAATCAACATTTGAGATTCTCCCAAGTATCTTAAAAGGCCCTTGCCACGATGTTGACAACAAATCACTTTTATCAGGCAGTAATAGCAATACATTTTGCCCAGGTTCAAATTGCAAGGTTTTTGCTCCCTTGTTTGCGTACTGTCTGTACATGTACCCTTCTGTTCCAAAGATGTTTTCGCAATGCTACACGCTTTCATAATTTTATTGCGTGTATTAGTTACTACATTATAGGGAGATGATGGTGGTTGGTTATCTGTGGTATTCGTGAGAATCTCGTTGTAGATGTTAAGAGGGCATCGTGGTTTTGCGCCATAAATAAGTTCAAAGGATGAGAAGCCCGTGCTTGCTTGCGGAACTTCTCTGTAGGCAAACAACATTGTTGGTAACAGTGTGTCCCAGTCGGATGGGTTCTCTGCTGTTACCTTAAATAGCATGTGCTTCAAATCTCCGTTGATCTTTTCTACGATCCCATTTGCAACTGGTCGGTATGGGGTCGTGAAGCATTGCTTGATCCCTAATAATTTAGTAACAGCTTGCGTAGCAGCTGATATAAATTGTGTCTCGCTGTCAGATAAGATGGTTTGTGCAATCCGAACCGGGGAAAAACATGCAAAAAAACCTCGACTACATCTTTGGAACTGATGTACTTCAATGTGGCCGCTTCGGGCCACCGTGAACACAATCTACAAGAGTCAGTATAAATCTGTTACCTTTGTTAGATGTATGATTTAAAGGTCCAATTAAGTCGACAGTGACACATTCGAACGGTCTAGAGGCTAGTCTCGTAGACTGAACCTCTGCTGTGACATGCTTCCCTTTTTTAACCAAGTGTTGACAAATGGTGCATGATTGGCAATACTTTTTAATATCGCCACACAATTTCGGCAAGTAGAATTTTGAAAGGATTCTGGCTCTTGTTTTCTCATACGCAATGTGGCCTGCAAAAGGCGAATCGTGTGCGATTCGGAAAACTGTATCGTGGTATTTCTTTGGTAAGACAGTTCGCTGAATTTCATGGTTATCTCTCTTATATAGTCTTGTAAGTATGTCACTTTAAAGAATAAAACATCATGAAGCATTTTCCCCTTGCTTTGGTTTTCCCCCTATGAATCTAAAATACGGTGATAATGTTATATCTGCGCGTTGCGCATGTCTGAACTCTTCCGTGGTCTTACTGTTCGCAGTATCATTTGGTGAAATGATTTGCAATGTTTCATTGTGTAGGTCATCGCGTTCTTTTGCTGTTACAGACCTTGTTTTGCATTAGACTGGGCTATGTGGGTTTCTTCCCAGGCCCTAATTTCATTTGCGGTACAGTATTTTACATCTGGTAAGCAACCTACAATCAGATCTGTACACGGATTGTCTAGAATCGCACAAGTAAATGTGCCCGACAGGAAGGGTGTACAAATGTGAGCTGTCGCCAGTGGATACTTCTCCACATTGCCAGAAAATATTCGGCAATTTACAAACTCGCTTGTATAATCTTCTGCGTTTGCAAGCTCTTTCCTTAAGCCAATTAAAGTACTGCCAGAATCAATCAGTACCTGACAAGGTTTGTTATTAACTATACCATTGTGGAAGATTAATTTTCCTCTGGAGGAAGTCACTGCATTGTCGATTTTCCCCTGAAAACGGGACTGTATGGCCGCATTCTAATACACCATCCTCGTGAAATTTATGACATGTTTGACATTTATCATAATTTAGTATATCAATTGCTACAAGAGCATTATCTTCCATTCCATGATTTTCTTCAAACTCACTTTCGCTCTCAGAAGATGAATCAACAGGTACCGCATTCACACTCTTTAACCTCTGGCAACCAAGGCACTGAGCACTATAATGTCCCAGACTTTTACAAAAGAAGCATTTTACTGCCCGTCTGTAATCATTTCTCTTGCTCTGTTGCTTCTTAACCATCATATCTAGGTGAGCTGGATACTCTGGGTTTATGTTACACATTTGAAATTGAAAATGTGATAGTTTGCAATATGGACATTGTGTTGCATTTGATTTCTGTTTCTCTCTATATCTAAATGGTTTTGACGGTTTGATGTTTGCTGCAGCTACTATATTGTTGTCGTTGTTGTTTAAAGTGAAAATGTCCCTATTAGATGTGAAATAAGCGGAATCCTTTCTTTCTACCTGTTCTAAAGATTCAACATCAGCCTGTTGCAAAAATTTAACAAATGGGGTTGGAATCAATGAAATGATTTTGTCCATTATCATTAAATCTCTTAGTTTTTCAAAGCTTTTATTCATTTTTGTAAATATCCTGAACACGAGAAACGTAATCAATGAACGTTTGGTTAGCTTTAGGCTCTAATTTTGAGAATTGTACCTGATACCCTGGTGCATCTAACAAAAAGTGTTACATAATTCGTTGATGTATATAATCGCAGTCTTTCCTCATCTCTTGTGGAATCGATTCAATGACTTTTAAAGGCTCTGATGACATGTTTCGCATATAGATCATTGCCCAGTGTTCTTTCGGAACTTCTTGATATTGCATTTGAAATTCAAAGTTCTCTGACCATGCTGAAATGGAATCCCCTTGGCAGAAGGGTTTAAAAATGCCTTTATATTTGTTAAACTTCTTTTCTTCTTCTTTACTTTTTAGTTTACTAGCTGCAATATGCACCTGTGACTCAACCTCTAGTTCTTTCATCTTCAACTGGGTCTGCGACTCAATCTCTTATTGTTTTTCTTTCAACTTGGTTTCTTCTGATCTTTGCGCTAATTCTAATTCTTTGATTTTGGTAGCTTCAGCTAGTTCTAATTCTTTGAGTTTAGTTTGCCCTGCTAGCTGAGCTATTTCCATTTCTTTCTTATTATTAGCCTCAATTTCTGCTAATTCTTTTTATGCACACGTTCTTGTGCTCTTTCTTCCTTTTCTCTATCAGTATGTTCCGTATATTTCTTTCCTGCCCATTCTTCTAATTTATCTCCACTGTAACCTAAATCTTTCCCTGCCTCAATACACTCTTTTAGAGTTGACATTATTATAGGTTTTCTTATACAATATCAATGTACAATAATAGGACAATGGACAAAATCAAATGGCAATGATTATAGATGTTAACATACAGCAATTATAAAAAAATAGAGTGCTGCTTTAATTAGCAATATCAATAATGGGTTATTTATATGGACTTGGTAAATTTCTGTCTTCCCAGTGCGACTCGTGGATGACTTTATGATCGGGTTGTTATACCTTCTGGACAATTGACATTCAGTTCATATTACACATCAATTCTGTTGTTTAGACAAGCAAAAATTAGTATATGGACAAATTATGTCTGTCAATGTCAAAACTTTTAGAGAAAAGACTTATATGCGGTATTCATTTGTGAGTGTTGTCTTCTGTCTCATTGTCGTATTTAGCTATGTACTGTCTTCTTTAGCAGCAGTGCAACATCAACTCACACATTAACACCAAAATACTACACAAGTCAATTTTATCCGAATTAACTCATATGCTATATTCTAATTTAGCTTAACTTTGCAATAAAGGTGTGGTTTTCATTCATCTAATCTAACTCAAGCTGTGGGTTTCAATCATAAGATTGAACACTTCTGACACCATTAAATCTAAGCCTGTCAACGTTTCACACATATACAGGTATTCTTAGATCCTTCGCATGCACTCAAGAAAATATCAGTCTTGCATGTGGTATTAAATATACGGTCAATTTATTAAATCAACATTATATACATAAGTGCTGGCTAACAACCAATCATAGCACTCAGGCAATCACACAAAACCCTGCACTCAAATCCTCGCTATCTTCAACATGGCAACGCCAGCTAACACTCCCGCAAAATCCATACACTTGCTCCTGAAACACATCCGTCCTTCCCCTAAACAGTCGAGTCCCAATCTGCCTTCTCCTCACGCTGGCCGGTTGGTCACGTGGTACTGGACCCTGTGTATCTCGTAACAGCCGGGCTGTCTCAACAGTCACGTCGTACTGCTGTCCGCCCGTGTTGTGTCGGGTCCTTCAGTGCGAGGCTGTCTGGTCAATCCAGGACGGAGTTCCGTAGACTTGTGTCCCCTTTTATAACTGGGTATTGTCCTGTCTATGTCCTGTCTATGACATCTCTGTGTAACTGCCTATGTCATGTCTCTGATATCTCTATTGTCCTGTAGATGTCGTGTCTATGACATCTCTGCGCCCTTACCTATGTCCTGTCTATCATATCTCTGTGGTCCTGTAGATGTCCTGTTAATGACATCACTGCATCCCTACCTATGTCCTGTCTCTCTTATGTCCCTTGTCCTCTATATTTTCTGTCGCTATTCCCCAATACGCTGACAAATGAAGATATCTTGAAAGAAGTGAACTCACAAAGAGAACTGGTTACTCGCATCAGAAGACAGTTCACATTTTTTGGCCATGTCATGAGAAAGGGATTACTGGAGTATGTCATCACAAGGAAATGTTGCAGTGAAAAAGAAGCAGTTGGAGATCAAGGGAGAAGATGATGGAGAATTTGACATCATGGCACGAAGGAACGTCAGTATTAGAAATGATTGATAACACAATAGACTAAAAGGTGTGTACAGACATGATCATTAACGCCACACCATGGCATGAACTATTAGAAGATTGACAGTACATGAGACAAAAGTCTAGATAGACATGATCACCAACGCCACACGGCATGGACTATAAGAAGACTGGCAGTAAACGAGACAGAAGGCTGTTGACAGACATAATCACCAACGCCAAACGATATGGACTATAAGAAGATTAGCAGTACACGAGACAGAAGACCGTGGACAGACATGAGATCACCAATGCCACACGGCATGGACTACAAGAAGATTGGCAGTACACGAGACAGAAGGCTCGTGATCGTGTGAGATTGCTAACATGACAGCCCACGCTTATCAGCATAGCATATGATGATGATGATGGTGGTGATGATGATGATGATGATGATGATGATGATGATGATGATGCTGATGATGATGATGATGCTGCTGCTGCTGATGATGATGATGATGATGGTGGTGGTGGTGGTGGTGGTGGTGGTGGTGGTGGTGGTGGTGGTGGTGGTGGTGGTGGTGGTGGTGGTGGTGGTGGTGGTGGTGGTGATGATGATGATGATGATGATGATGATGATGATGAATGAGCAAACTAAGAATTTGTCATAATCAGCATCAAGTGCTTTCCAGACTGGCGTGGGCTATCATGCTTCTCCACAAATTGCGATATTTTCGATTGGACTATGAGAAGATTGGCAACATGAGACAGAAGGCCGTGGGTAGACATGATCACCAACACAACACGGCAAGGACTATAAGAAAATTGGCAGTACTAGAGACCGAAGGCTGGGGACAGACATGATCACCAACGCCACACGTCATGGACTATAAGAAAATTGGCAGTAACGCCACACGTCATGGACTATAAGAAAATTGGCAGTACTAGAGACCGAAGGCTGGGGACAGACATGATCACCAACGCCACACGGCATGGACTGTATAAAGAATGGAACAAAATGAAAGAAAACAATCATCTTCACATTGTAGAGTCATTAACTGGCAGATCAAAAGAGCTTTATTAACTTAGACTTGAAATACCGACGCAATGTATTACAGCAAGCAACTGTTTGCACTCTATATACCAACATTCACGGTTCTAATCCAAATATCTGACTTCACATTGTATGTCTCAGGGCTGCATATAGTTCTTTTATTGTCAGGGTTGCGGTATGTGACTTCTGTATAATCCGTATTTAATTTCTCTTGATGTATTACTACGTTTTCTATTGTCATTCTTTCTGCTATTCAGTTGTCTGTATTATTGATGTATTGTGTGTTTTCTTGTGATACTTACATTATTCTTTTCCCACGCACACAAAGTATCTTCTGGCCTAATCTTCTGAATTGGAACAGCGGCAGGTCAGTAACTTACACTCTTGTCTGTCGGTATGTGTGTTCGGATCTATATTGAGTGACTAGCTGCTGTGTGTCTGCCAGCCCTGTGTTCGGATCTATATTGAGTGACTAGCTGCGTGTCTGCCAGCCCTGTCTTCGGATCTATATTGAGTGACTAGCTGCTGTGTGTCTGCCAGCCCTGTGTTCGGATCTATATTGAGTGACTAGCTGCTGTGTGTCTGCCAGCCCTGTGTTCGGATCTATATTGAGTGACTAGCTGCTGTGTGTCTGCAAGCGCTTTGTTCGGATCTATATTGAGTGACTAGCTGCTGTGTGTCTGCCAGCCCTGTGTTCGGATCTATATTGAGTGACTAGCTGCTGTGTGTCTGCAAGCGCTTTGTTCGGATTTATATTGAGTGACTAGCTGCTGTGTGTCTGCCAGCCCTGTGTTCGGATCTATATTGAGTGACTAGCTGCTGTGTGTCTGCAAGCGCTTTGTTCGGATCTATATTGAGTGACTAGCTGCTGTGTGTCTGCCAGCCCTGTGTTCGGATCTATATTGAGTGACTAGCACGTGTATCTGCCAGCTGTGTGTTCGGATTTATATTGAGTGACTAGCTGCTGTGTGTCTGCCAGCCCTGTGTTCGGATCTATATTGAGTGACTAGCTGCTGTGTGTCTGCCAGCTGTGTGTTCGGATCTATATTGAGTGACTAGCTGCTGTGTGTCTGCCAGTTGTGTGTTCGGATCTATATTGAGTGACTAGCTGCTGTGTGTCTGCCAGCCCTGTGTTCGGATCTATATTGAGTGACTAGCTGCTGTGTGTCTGCCAGCCCTGTGTTCGGATCTATATTGAGTGACTAGCTGCTGTGTGTCTGCCAGCTGTGTGTTCGGATCTATATTGAGTGACTAGCTGCTGTGTGTCTGCCAGCCCTGTGTTCGGATCTATATTGAGTGACTAGCACGTGTATCTGCCAGCTGTGTGTTCGGATCTATATTGAGTGACTAGCTGCTGTGTGTATGCCAGCCCTGTGTTCGGATCTATATTGAGTGACTAGCACGTGTATCTGCCAGCTGTGTGTTCGGATCTATGTTGAGTGACTAGCTGCTGTGTGTCTGCCAGCCCTGTGTTCGGATCTATATTGAGTGACTAGCACGTGTATCTGCCAGCTGTGTGTTCGGATCTATATTGAGTGACTAGCTGCTGTGTGTCTGCCAGCCCTGTGTTCGGATCTATATTGAGTGACTAGCACGTGTATCTGCCAGCTGTGTGTTCGGATCTATATTGAGTGACTAGCTGCTGTGTGTATGCCAGCCCTGTGTTCGGATCTATATTGAGTGACTAGCACGTGTATCTGCCAGCTGTGTGTTCGGATCTATGTTGAGTGACTAGCTGCTGTGTGTCTGCCAGCCCTGTGTTCGGATCTATATTGAGTGACTAGCACGTGTATCTGCCAGCTGTGTGTTCGGATCTATATTGAGTGACTAGCTGCTGTGTGTCTGCCAGCCCTGTGTTCGGATCTATATTGAGTGACTAGCACGTGTATCTGCCAGCTGTGTGTTCGGATCTATATTGAGTGACTAGCTGCTGTGTGTATGCCAGCTGTGTGTTCGGATCTATATTGAGTGACTAGCTGCTGTGTGTATGCCAGCTGTGTGTTCGGGTCTATATTGAGTGACTAGCACGTGTGTCTGCCCGCTGTGTGTTCGGATCTGTATTGAAGAAATTTTGCTACATTTTAAAATGGGTATTAGGAAATGTCCTAACGGCCGTTGGTATAATACTGACCATATCATAAATCGAGTGACGATTGGTCTATGGAAATGGGGTTGGCACCATGTGCCAAATGTGCTTCAAGGTCTGTAAATGGGCCCTTTAATTTTACTGACGTTTTATTCTTCTTTATCATCATCGTCATAATCAATCTTGCTGCTGCTGTGGATGGGCGTGGGATGTGTGGGTTGGTGGGGGAATGTTTGTGGGTGGCGAGTGTGTTTTGGTTGGGGGATCAGGTGAGGGCAGTGTGTGTGGGAGGGGGATGTGCGGGAGGGGGATGGGTCGGTTGGTGGGGTATGTATGTGTCCCTTGGTGTGCGTGTGTGTCGGTAGGTGGGGATGTGTATGTGTCCCTTTGTGTGCGTGTGTGTGGGTAGGTGGGGGTGTGTGTGTGGGTGGTGTGATGTATGGGTAGATGGAAGTTGGACCTCATAACATGGTAATTTGCCTTTTTATGTTTACAACATTCATTTCACAATGTTTATTTTTCTTCCTATGTAAATGTATAATGCTCTTGATGAACGAAAGACGAGTGATTGGAAGGGCCGAATGTAAGACGGGCCTGCGCGCCCAATTTGTGACCCTAATAAAGTTGATTTGATTTGATTTGATTTGATTTGCCAGCTGGGGTAGGAGTTAGTCTTTTATCAGATCTCGAGCCTTGATCCTCTGGGTCATCTAATCTCATCTGATCTGATTACATCTCATCTCCTCATCTCACCTCACCTCACCTCATCTCATCTTATTCCTCTTGTACCTTGCGGTGTCGAGGTAAAGCATAAATAACGGGAGCGTGCCCGTTTATGGGAGTCATAGATAGCGACTCCTATGGACTCTGTTAATCCCTTTGTCCATATTTTACCTGATCGGCTTCTTCTTCTGATTACATTTGTCTGTAATCATAACTTGCTGTGGTATGCTTACAGTTGGTATCCCAGTTATGTGGCCGAACCATTTCAGCTGGTCACTATGTTCACTTCACGGAAAACTGTTTCTTCTGCCTCTCCTGACCTCCAACTGCCCCCTTCCCATGACAAGCGCAAAGAATGTGGACTGTCCTCTTCTGACACCAGCAACGAGCTCTCTTTGTGAATTAACTTCTTTCAGAATATCTTCATTGCTCTTTCTATCCCCTCACGGCGTTCTAGTCATCCTTCTTTAAAACATGTCTCAGCAGACTCGATTGGATTTCCCACATTGCTAATTATCTATGCGTCTTTCGAGGATTTGGGGATTTTGAGGACATGAGGATTTGCTCAATATAGCTCATAACAACTCTTTTCCTCATCAAGATGTCTAGCCGTTTTGGATAAGCGTGAAATACAACAGGACGCGTGTCCAATTTGTGCAAGGTAAAAATCCCACGGCAGTTTGAGGGTAACATGGTAACCATTCTGGCAAACTTGTTAAAGTAAACCTATCCACGGTAGATAGAGCCCGTTATTTTGTGTGGAGTCTATCTAGAGGAGGTCAAACTAAATCAAATGCATGCCGAATCCAGACATTCTCACCTAGGAGATCCATAACTTGGTGTGACGCATTCCCTTCGGTAGAGGTTCGAAAAAGAGGAAGAATGTCAGAAAGAGAGTAATGAAATGTTACATCAAACCTGTTCTATTGTATGACAGTGAATCATGGAACATGAACGAACAAATTACGAAGAGCTTGGAAACAGCCGAGCTGTGGTTTGTGAAGCGAAAATATAGTTTAAAAGACAATATGAGTGATTTCATTGCACTGGGTTTATCCCATATGGGTCGGTCTCTTTCCGCATGGCGGCCTGCCGAAAGCGCCGCACAAAGCACGAACTCGTGAACCGAACGACGAAGGCAGGAATCGAACCCACAACCTTCCAAGTAAGATTCAGGCAGCTTAACTACTTCACCAAAGAGACTCTTTTGTGAGGCGAATGTTGCGAAGACCTTGAATGGATAGAGCAACTAATAACAATTGCCTGGAAAAGACCAGAGTAACTAACAATTGCCTGGAAAATATCAGAGCAACTAAAATCTATTGCCTTGAAAAGACCACAGTAACTAACAATTGCCTGGAAAATATCAGAGCAACAAACAACAAATGTCTGGAAAATATCAACGCAACTAAACACAATTACCTGGAATATACAAGTGCAACTAACAATTGCTTAGAAAATATCACAGCAGCTAGCAACTATTGCATGGAAAATATCAGAGCAACTAACAACAATTGCCTGGAAATACCAGCGCACTAACAATAATTGCCTGGAAGATATCAGAGCAACTTACAACAATTGCTTGGAAAATACCAGAGCAGCTAACAACTATTGCCTGGAAAACACCAGAGCAACGAACAACAACATCTGGACAATATCAGAGCAACTAATAACAATTGTCTGGAAAAGATCAGAGCAACTAATAACAATTGTCTGGAAATTATCAGAGAAACTAACAACAATTGCCTGGAAAATATCAGAGCAACTAACAACAATTGGCTGGAAAATATCAGACAAACTAACATCAATTGCTTGGAAAATATCAGAGCAACTAACGAAAATTGCTTGGAAAATATCAGAGCAACTAACAACAATTGTCTGGAAAAGATCAGAGTTACTAATAACAATTATCTGGAAAATATCAGAGCAACTAACAACAATTGCCTGGGATATACAAATGCAACTAACAATTGCTTAGAAAATATCACAGCAACTAACAACTATTGCTTGGAAAATATCAGAGCAACTAACAACAATTGCCTGGAAATACCAGCTCACTAAAAAAATTGCCTGGACGATATCAGAGCAACTAACAACTATTACCTGGAAAACATCAGAGTAACGAACAACAATTGTTTGGAAAATATCAGAGCAACTAATAACAATTGTCTGGAAAAGATCAGAGCAACTAATAACAATTGTCTGGAAAATATCAGAGCAACAAACAAATTGCCTGGAAAATATCAGAGCAACTACCAACAATTGCCTAAAAGATATCAGACAAACTAACAACAATTTCTTGGAAAATATCAGAGCAACTAACAACAATTGCCTCGATAATATCAGAGCAACATACAACAAATGTCTGGAAAATATCAGAGCCAGTAACAATTCTCTGGGAAATATCAGAAATACTAACAATTGTTTGGAAAATACCAGAGCAACTAATAAGAATTGTCTGGAAAAGATCAGAGTAACTAACAACAATTGCCTGAAAAAGGCTAATGAAAATATAGCAATACGAGCACCTATAACAAAGAGGCAGACTGCATTCCTTGGTCCTGTAATGAGAAGAGAGGCATTATAGAACTTCGTGACGACTGGAAAGAGAATCATTAGAATGGATAAAGGTAGAGCGAGATAAATGATGGTGAGTGGTTTAAGATAACTTAGAGGGACATCATCACTAAACTTGAACCAGAACACCAAGGACCGGGGTGTATGGCCAGATATGGAAGCATACCCAGTCTGGCAAGGCACATGATGATGATGATGATGATGATGATGATGATGATGATGATGATGATGATGATGATGATGATGATGATGATGATGATGATGATGATGATGATGATAAGTAAATGGGGGGAAAAGGAGTGGGAGAATATTGACATGTTCCGGTGTATTTCAGGTTGCTATAAAGCGTAAACAATACACGTAGGTTTGGTGTTAAGATAATGAAGATATCAAGTTTGCTAATTAGAATGGCAGATGGCAATGACACATTCAGCATAGAAGAATGGGACAAGACTCGAACCTGTCAAACGCTACTCCCATCTATGTGAAAAGTTAAATGAGTCGGTAGCAAAGGTGAGATTTAAATTAAGCAGAAACGGGTGTGTTCCAGGTTGTTCTCTTTACTAAACAGGATGTTTTACAAAATAATTGCCAAAAGTGCACGGCTGGTCCATTACGGTCGTAATGACATTGGTAAATCTAGGTGATGGTCATCGTGTACCCTGCCATCTGGCGTAGGCGCACACACATGTCCACAGATCTTGGTTCTTGTCGTTGTGGGTGAATTCTGTTGATGGTATCTATCCATCTCCATCGGAAATATAAAAAAGTACAGGATCCTTTTTCACATCTCAAAATTGAAAAGTACAGAATCCTTTTTTACTCGTCTTAAAAAGTCGCTTAAAAGTCGACAGGATCGACTTCATTGCACCGGGTTTTATCCCATATGGCTCGGTCTCTTTCCGCAGCGCGGAAAGCGTCGCATAAAGCACGAACTCCGTAGCTCTAGCAACGACCCACAGGAGTCTCCGAAAAATGTAATTCGTGAACCAAAGGACGCGGCCCAGAATCGAATCCATCGAACGTCATGCCAATAAGCGTGGGCGGTCATGTTTTGCCCTCTCACGTGATCACCAGAGTCGTGGATCAGCTATGTGTTCTTGTCCCGATCATACGGCATGGCCAAACCATCTAGGTATTTACTTCTCTGTCTTCCCCCTTGTTCTTTTCCTCTCAATCTTGCCAGTTGCCACCAAGTTCTCCAATTTATTTCTTCTCATAACGTGTCCAAAAATGTGACTATCTGTGTCTAATTTTTCTAATCAGTTTACTGTTTATATTTTGTATTCCTTGGTCATTGGTTTTTGTCTGTCCATGGTATTCTTTGCATTTTGCCCAGAAACAACATTTCCACAGCCATCAGCTGTTTGTCAGCTTGTCTGTATTACGTCGACTGCTGCCTTTACTTTCTAAGACATATTCTGGATCAACCAGGGAGTCTGGACCAGCCCCAAACATCTGCCTCCATGAGACCAGGGAGTCTGGATCAGCCTCAAACATCTGCCTCCATGAGACCTGGGAGTTTGGATCAGCCTCAAACATCTACCTCCATGAGACCTGGGAGTCTGGATCAGCCTCAAACATCTGCCTCCATGAGACCTGTGAGTCTTGGCCAGCCTCAAACATCTGCCTCCATGAGACTAGGGAACGAACGAACGAACGAACGAACAAACTTTATTTTCAAAGGGTTAAGAATTGGGCACGCAGGCCCGTCCAACATTCTGCCCTTCTATCACTCTCTTTCATACATTATTTCATTCACACATCATTCAAGGCTAACAGAGAACAACAACAATATAAAGGATATGCATTATAAAGGCACGGGCAAAATGCGAACATCAAAACTACACGACACAGTAATATTAGATAATGGTCTGACACTTGTTGTTAGCCATGTGGAATATACTGGCCTACCAAAAGGGGACTGGCTGTTATACTAGGGTTTTGTTATTATTATTATTATCTCTATTATTAAGGGGGAAGGTAATCCATTTTGAGATAGTGTTCGAATAATTTGCGATTATATGAAAAGGGATTGGTGATGTCTTTGATTTCTTGTGGAAGATTGTTCCACAGCTGAGCTGCAGAGTACGTTAAGCTTGTTTTGTATAAGTCAATCCTAGGCTTCGGAATGTGTAATATATTTAAACGTTTACTGTGTCTAGCATTATATTTAAACAATGGCCAAAGGTAATTTGGGGCATTCCGATGCAGGATTTTGTGAATTAGTTTAGCTTTATTGAAAACAAGCGTTTACGGAGTGATAGTAACTGAAGGCGTTTATACAGGCTAGGATTGTCAGTTAAAGGTTTGCTATAAATTAGACTCATGGCCCGTTTCTGGAGTGAGTAAAGTCGCTTGGTGTTTGAATTAGAACAACCGTCCAAGATCGTAGAGCAGTAGTCAAAGTGTGTCTCTATATGAGAAGTATAGAATAGTTTCCTTGTGTCCTCATCAAGGAAGTTTTTAATTTTGGCGAGTTGGTAGACATTTTTCGCTGTTTGTTTAATGAGCACTTGAACGTGGGAGTTAAAGGTTAGGTTTCTATCAAAGATTAGGCCTCATGTTTTGTGCTCAATTACACTTTCTACTGGCATGTTATCGATGTGAAGTTGAAGTGTTGTGTGTGAGCTTAGAGTCTGAAGTCTTTGTCTGGTTGTTAATAACATTGATTTTGTTTCAGTGATGTTAATTTGCATACGGTTTGAATAGCTCCACCTAACTACATTATTTAATTCTTGTTGTAAAGACGACTCAAGTAAAATACAGTTTTCAGCGTTTGTGTACACTGTACAGTCGTCTGCAAATAGATCGCAGGACGACGAAAGATGCAAAGGTAGATCGTTAATATATATGGCAAATAGTAGAGGGCCAAGAATAGAGCCTTGCGGTACTCCAATATTGAAGGTAGTGGTTTGAGACAGAGATTTATTATGTGATACTACTTGCTTTCTGTTTGATAGAAAAGATGATATTAGAGTAACTACATTAGGGCCAATTTTCATTGTCTCAAGTTTTTTAATTAAAATAAGATGATCTATCATATCAAATGCTTTCTTGAAATCAATAAACACAGTTCCACATAGACTGTTGTTGTTTATATTCTCGTGCCAATTTTCTATCATGTTTGTTAGGGCCGTATGGCAAGAATATTTTGGTCGAAATCCTGATTGGCTGTCAACAATACGCTTGTTGCGAACTAAATACTGTAATGTTACTTTATGGATGTGTTTTTCTAGTGGCTTAGATAGTGATGATATTAAAGAAATGGGTCTGTAATTGTTCGGGAGGCCATTGTCTAATGAACCAGATTTAAGAAGATGGTACGCTTTGGCGATTTTGAGAGCTGATGGAAAGTGGCCTTTGGTGAGACACTGATTATATACATAGGTTAGTGATATACAGATCACTGGCGCAGCACAACGGAGAATCCGGTTGCTGATTCCATCTAACCCAGATGAGGTTGTGTTTTTTAGGTTACTGAGGTAAGTTAATACTTCAGTGATTGTCATTAGCGGTATGTCGGAAAGAATATCGCGGGAGCATCTATTCTCGCAAAACGATGACAATAAAGATAAGTTGCAAGGAGAATTAGGTATTGAAGCCTTCATCTGGTCTATGTCAGTTTGAAAAAAATCACTGAATTGGTCGCATGTAATATGATTTGATGGTAAAGAATTTCGGAAGTTATACTTGTTTGTCAAGGTGTTAATTGCCTTCCATATATCCTTACTATTTGTTTTATCCATTACTAAGTTCTTAAAGTAATTTTTCTTTTCCCGTCGTATGGTATATTGAACTTTGTTTCTAAGAGTACGGTATGCACTGAGATCCCGCTTTTTATGTGCTTTATCTCTATCTCTCATAATTTCAAGTATTTCCTGAGTGATCCAAGGTGGCTTGACGTGGTGTTTTACTCGAACTTCCTTGACTGACACATGTTTATCAAAAACATCAATAAAGGTTTTCATCCAGAATTCCAGAGCATCGTCCGGGTCAGAAAGCTGATAAACATTGTCTAGAGGTGAACTGAGCAAGTCCTGTAAAAATGCGTTTTGGTTGAAATTTTTGTAACTTCTATATTTTACACCTATGTGTTTATGTTTAGGAGTTTTAATTCCTTTTTTAGACCACGTGCAGCATATTGGGTAGTGATCGCTCATTGCACAAGTGGGTACGGTGCATTCTATGATGTTGTCTGAGCAAGTTACATAAATGTGATCTATGACTGTTGAAGATGACTTTGTTACTCTAGTAGCTTGTTGTACTATTTGTTGGAAATTGTATGATGCAATTATATTTCCCCATATTATGTTGGATTTGTTGGTGTCAATGTTAAAGTCTCCGAGTAGTATAATTTCCTTCCCGGAAGCGAAAACCACGTCCATCATGGTAGTGAAGTTTTCGTACCAGACGTGTCCAGTACTGGGATTTCGATAGAGGTAGCCAATTATCAGGGGTGTGCGGTTTTGAAGTTTCAGCTCTAACCAAATACATTCTATTTCGCAAGTTTCAAAGTCTAGCCTACGGTGAGCATTTAGTAAATTAGAAACATAGGTTACGATGCCTGTCTCTTGTTTCCTACAGGGATCCCTTCTAAAAACTGTGTACCCTTTAATAGAGATGTCCTTATCTGAAATTTTATCATTAAGCCTACTTTCACTAAGGCCGAATAAATGAAAATTTTGATTAAGAATAGAAGATAACTCTGGTAGCTTGTTAAATAAGCTGCAAATGTTTAAGTGTCCAATGCGTATTCCTGACTTATTGAGCCAGTGTTGCCACTTCTCAGACATTTTATCCACGAACAAAGTGTAAATTAGTCAAAGTTAAGCAAAAATACAAGATAATAAAAAATCACAATTACATTAACTTACAAAATATCAGTAATACAAATCGATAAGTAAATGACAGTATTATAACGATATAACTAATTAGACCAACGAATATAATGCAAACGCGGAACAAAACGAATTAAAGAACATACAACAAATAATTAAACTAAAATAAACTACTTCACAAGCTAAGTAACCAACTGTTATCCAAAAGAATTAATAAATGACTATACAAGTCAATGTCTCTGTTTAAAGCGGTGTATCCCACACGGGAAATAAAACGTTAAGCAGTAAGCGATTAAAGTTCAAGGAGGAAGCTCTGTTGCTGGTATCAATTCATATAGGGTTCCGTTTTTAATACGTATTCTATCACACAGGTCTGTATTGTAGAGACATCATAAGGGCTTGATTCAGTGCAGCAGGACTAAACCGCATCAAGTATAGAAGTTCTGGACTCCAATGATGCGGAACCTGTTGTTGTCCGCTTGGTCGCTCATTACTGGCGTGAATTTGGGGATGCGGAATCTGTTGTTGCCTACTTGTTCGCTCATTGCTGGCGTGAATTTGGTGATGCAGAACCTCTTGTTGTCTGCTATGTAGCCCATAGCTGTCTTGATCTTGGTGTGTCAAGGTGGTATTACTGCCGTGCGTGTGTACCGCTGCTTGCAACGAGGGTTCGTTGGAAGTGAGGTTAGGGAAATCTTCCTGGTAGTTATTTCCTTCACGAGTGAGGGTGGGGGTAGGAAGGAGAGGTTGATTTATTCTTGGTAGCATGTGTGCACCTTGAATAGCAGGCTTTCGGGGGTCAGACGTCAGCTGACGTTTATCCGGGGTGATGGGGATATTTCGACTGGCTTCAGTAGTCAATGTTCGTCGTGTTTGTGTGTTGGTCTTGTTTTGTGCCCTCTCCGGATACTTGATATTTGTAGCAAGGAAGCTATAACCTAATGTGGATGCGTGGATCTGGTCGCTGTACAGTCGTTTCTTTGGCGCGCCTCTTTGAGATGTAAAAAATGGTGTGTTGTTGATAAAGTGTACATTATACTGAGTACAGAATTTCTCTAGGGTGTTGTTGTTTATGTCGGCTAGTAGACGTTCGGTGCCATAACATGGTGGTATGATGGAAGAGAAAAACACTTTAGAATTTGGAAAATTATGGCGTAATAAGTCTAGTAGTTTTCGTAACTGAGAAAGGGTAATATTTTAGTTTCTCATAGTGTCATTAATTCCTATATGTATTGTAATCCTCTTCACGCTTTCGTTGATCTCCATTCTACGTATACTGTTTGTTAGACTGTCTAACCCTGCACCTGGAAGTGGAATTGTTGTAGCTATATCGGCGTGTGATAAGGACATACGATCACTGTATATGCCTTTCATCAAGGAGTCGCCAATTATCAAGTGGGTGTAGTCAGTTGGTAGTCTCGGTATGTACTGGCTTCTGGTACGTCTTGCACGTTGATTCTGCCATTGATAATTATCCGGCTGTGGACTGCCTTCTTGCCGGTTAACAGCCGTTTCTTGAATAGGCGGGTTGTCTGTCGGCAATGTCTCGTCGTACTGACTGCCGCTTACCAATTGCTGTTTTGGTAGTTCAAATCGATTGCTGACTTTCACTTCTATGGGAAATGTCGAGTCCTGTTCAATGGCTTTGTCTGTTTGTTGATGTGTATTCGTTGGCTGTATAGTTGGCGCTCCCAGGGATGGTTGTGTTGTTTCGAAGCTGTTAGTCTGTGCTGCCTGATCATTAGTGTGTTTCAGAATATCATTTTCCTCTCTCAGGAGAGCGACCTCTGACTTGAGGTTGATATAGTCATTAGTGATCCTGGCGATCTTGTCTGTGTTGTCAGAGGCGGCGTCTAAAAGTACCTTCAAACTTGCCTCTAACCTTTCAATGTGCTGCTGACAACCGCATGAGTGTTGATTTGTAGCTGGGCTTTCATCTAGTACCGATGGTGCAACCTCAAGTTGGTTTGAATTGTTTCCATTTGGTTGTATACTGTCCCCTATGCTCCCCATCGGGTATTCAATGGCTAGCAACACTGGTTGGTTAGAAGAAGCTGAGTTCGAGCTGCTGGTGTGTTGAGTCGTGGCATGTTGGAGTATGTTGTTACTATCGCCTGATGCTGTAACGACTGCCGCTGCAGGCTGTGTTGATTTTATGGTTCTGTCTGACAATAGCGTGACCGCTGTAGGCTGTGTTGGTTTTACGGCAGACACTAGCGTGCTGAAATCGGCAGGTGTGTTTAGTGAGCCACTTGCCAGTTTAATTGCTGCCTGTTCAATTTCGACGAATTGTGTCGCGAGCCACTCAGACATGACGGCGTTTGCCCCTTGTATTAAAATTTTATTTTGCGTGTTGTATAAATGCAATGTGTGTAGGGGAGATGATATTTTGACTTCCACCTCCGCTCCTTGTCGGTCTTTTCTATAATCAACTTTGGCTTCGTGGTAATAATTGATCAGGCATGTTCGAAATGCCTCGTAATGTATTGTATTGCTGAATGTGATAGAGATGCATTTACCGTCATCCATACATTTAACTGACAGCGATGGCGAGCTAAAACAGTTCTTAAGTTTGCTTTTCACTGCCCGTTCTTTGTTGAGTGTGTAGTTTCTTGTTACTGCAGATCGTAATCCACTTCGACCCTCAGATCTACTTCGGCCCCTTTCTCCCACTAACTCCAGCACAGAAATTCCCTCCTCGACAGACATGATATTTACATAATATTACGTGTTAAACACACACGGAAACATTGTAGCGCCGTCCACGGTTTAAATCCAAGTGATGTGATTGGCTAGTTCAAGCTATCACTGACGCGCCGCTGTTCCATGAATAATTTATCCATGGTGTCATTGAATACAATATTATTAGCACTTATATCTAACTTATATCTAACACTACACATATAGCAACTTTAAATCAAGTTCAACAGTTGAACGGCATCATTGTGATCACAACAATATAAAATCCATTGCGTACGAATGTAGATAAACAGGAAAATTAATCCAAAAAGGAGGAGACCACACAAACGCGTCCTTCCTCGTGGGAAACCGGAGAGTCTGGATCAGCCTCAAACGTCTGCCTCCATGAGACCTGGGAGTCTGGGCCAACCTCAAACATCTACCTCCATGAGACCTGGGAGTCTGGGCCAGCCTCAAACATCTGCATCCATGAGACCAGGGAGTCTGGACCAGCCTCAAACATCTGCCTCCATGAGACCTTGGAGTCTGGACCAGCCTCAAATATCTGCCTCCATGAGACCTGGGAGTCTGGGCCATCCTCAAACATCTGCCTCCATGAGACCTGGGAGTTTGGGCCAGCCTCAAACATCTGCCTCCATGAGACCTGGAACCACAATCTAGTTGCTTGTCAAAGCGTTCAGAACCATGGCTACATTTATTTGTTTCACTATAATAGTATAGGGATCGTACGTGAGCAAATCTAGCGAAGTTACAAACTTCAAACATCCTCACTGTTTCTGTTTTCATGAGATCTCTCTGTTCCTGTCTCTGTGACATCTCTCTGTTTTCTGTCTTGAGCAAAACCTCTTTATTTTCTGTTTTCACCTTTGCTTTGCTTGAGACGAATGGCCCCGTTTAACTAACCATCGACTACATTGAATTGGTTGTGATGGGGGATTTATAGTGTATCTCAGACTTTTTCTTCCGAAAATATTGATGCGAATATCTGCTTCCTTGAAAAAGTCAACTTGGTGTAATTGTGTTCGTTTCATCCTTGTGCATTTGCATGTCTGGCCAGAGTCGCGCACTTGTTGAGGTCTGGAGGTGTGCCCAGTCCGTCATTTGATGCTGTTTCCTTCAGGGATGATTACCAGTAGCCTCTCTCCCGGTGTTCCACCTACTTCCCCGTCTTGGTCTGTCTTCGTATTGTCTGGGTCTTCTCTGACACCTTGTATCGTGGACGGTTGGTACGCGGTCCGTGAGGTGAGTAGCAGTTTCTTCTCCTGACCCCCGTCCACTCTTGGTCTCAGTCGCTGTCGTTCTGTTATTTTTCCTCCTCTTCTATTTCTTCTTCGGTTGTTTCTTCTTCTGTCTGTTACTTAGCATCTTCTGATTCTGGTGTTTCGATCTTTGATTTGAGCAGTTGAAGTTGATCTCTTTCCTCTTGTATTTGTTTGAGAGTTTCTACGGTCTTTTCTCTCCCCTCTTGAATTTTTGCTAAAGTCTCTTCTGTTTCAGTCTTGATAGCAGCCATTTGAGGGACATCCTGCTCAATCTTCTGCTGAACTTGCTTTAGTTCGCCCAGGATGCGCTGAACGGCTGTTGTCTGTGTTTCTTGCGTCTTGTCTCTTTTTTCTTCCATGCTGTGGAACTTTGACCTCAGGTCCTTCAGTTGGCCTTCACATTGTGCCTTGCCACTTTTTGTGAGTCGATTGGTAGCCTCATACTGCCTCCAAGCAGGTTAGTTTTTATTGCAATCTTCATTGACTCTTTGCTGTCTTGGTGGCAGGGGCAGCCGAGGTACCTGGCGCCATGGTTGCCGATCAGTTGGTGCACTTTCTGTTGGTGTTAGGAATCCTGAAGTCCGTGTCGTTCTTTGCATGCTGGCACTGACTGTATGGATGAGGTCTAGAGCAGTACCTACACACCTCCGCATCACTTTTGCAGGTGGCACGGGTGTGCCATCATTTCTGCAATTAGAACACTGCAGCACTCTCGGTATGTAGTGCTCTGGAACTTGATCTTTCTTGTCCCATCAAATATACTGAGGGATCACTCGGTCCTCCGCTGTCATGATGACGACTGTGGAGGGAGTGTTGTTCTTGCCCATGATCCTCTCAGCGCTGGTGATCTTCAGATTTATGTTTTCCCGGGTCAGCATCTCCCTGATCTGGTCGTTGGTGAGATGGGTCTTGACTCGTTTCATGACCCATCGTTTACTTGTGCGGTGTCGGGTGGCTTCCAATAAGATGCCGTTGTGAAACTTGATGTCGGCCTTCTCTTCTGGTTAAATCTTCTGTATAAGTGCTGTGGTCCTTGGGTTTTTGTTGATGGAGACCACTACTCCATCAGGTGTCTTTGCGCAGCTGGTAGATGCTGTTTCTTCCCAGCTCGTTTCCCAACAGTCTGAGTATCTTGTCTGTTGGTAGCGTCGATAGTTTAGTTTCTCCATCGCTTGTCTGTTTGAGCAGTATTGTGCCGGTGAAGTCCTCAGTTGTTGTTGTTGTTTCCTCCTGTGTGGAGGTCTCTGGTAGATTGTGCTGCATCACCTTAGTGCTGTAGAGAACTTCCCGGCTGCTGCTGACTTCAGTTGTGGTTTCTTCAGCGACGGGAACGACTTCAGCTGGTGTAGGAGTTGTTTGTAGATATGGGCACAGCAGTCGCCGCGACCTTCTTCGCCTCTGCCTTCTTCTTCCCGGCTGCATATAGTGCATGATTCTGTGCGGCACTTTTAATGCGAGGCAAAACCTCTGTTTCCTGTCTTCATCAAAACTTCTGCTTTCTGTTTCCAGCAACACTTCTCTGTTTGCTCTCTTCAGCAAAACCTCTCTGTTTTCTGTTTTCATTACAACTTCCGTTTTCTCTCTTGCAAAAATCTCTGTTTCTGTCTTCAAGGAACATCTCCGTTTTTTTCTTCCACGAGACATTCTCTTTCTTTCTTTAGACGTGTCTCTCTGTTTCTGTCTGTATGAAACCTATCGTTTCTGTCTTTAGACAAATACCTCTATTTGTGTCTCCAGGAAACCTCTCTGTTTCAGCTTTCAGGCAATCTCCGTGTTTATCTCTCTGAGATATTTTTATAATTCTGCTTTCAGGTTCGGTCACTGTTACACGGAGGGAAACGAAGGAAGGAAGGAAGGAAGGAAGGAAGGAAGGAAGTGAGGAAGGAAGGAAGGAAGGAAGGAAGGGAGGGAGGAAGGAAGGAAGGAAGGGAGGAAGGAAGGAAGGAAGGAAGGAAGGAAGGAAGGAAGGAAGGAAGGAAGGAAGGAAGGAAGGAAGGAAGGAAGGAAAAGAGAAAATAGACATATACTGTATCAGACAAAAGAGAACTACAGGAGGACACTTTTAAAAGTAGAAATGAAAGATAATTGGAAGAGGGGATGAAAGGTGACAAAGAAGAGTGGATTGGAAGTGACAAACAAAAGTGGAAAGATTGAAATATATACAAAAGCAGAGAGAACTAGTATGAGAAAACCCTCATGAACAGACAGACAGACAGACAGACAGACAGACAGACAGACAGACAGACAGACAGACAGCTATACAGATTGAAAGATATGGAAACTATTATACCGACAGACGAGTCGCCAGCACATAAATGAATAGGCAGACATAGAGAGACAGACAAAATGTAGACACACATACAAAGATGCAGACTCGTAGACAAAGAAGCTGACTGTCCGACAATGAAACTTTCAAACAACAGACATCCAAACATTCAGTCAGACAGACAGACAGACAGACAGACAGACAGACAGACAGACAGACAGACACCCAGACATTCATATATCCAGACATCCATATATCCAGACATCCATACATCCAGACATCTAGACATCCATACATCCATACATCCATACATCCAGACATCCATACATCCAGACAGACAGACATCCAGACAGACAGACAGACAGACAGACAGACAGACAGACATACTTTCAGACATCCATATATCCAGACAGACAGACATCTAGACAGACAGACATCCAGATAGACAGACATCCAGACATCCATACATCCATACATCCAGACATCCAGACATCCATAAACATAACCCAATTCTCGATGGAGATTTGAACACATGTCCGCCAGACCTGCATGTAAACAATTTAGTGACTTGGCTACCACGACTACACGTATGGGTGTATTTTTAATGACTGTGGGGTGTTTGAAAATATTGCCGTTCCAAGATGTGTATTTACCTTTTATGTTGCATGAATTCACAGAGGGTGAATACAAAACTTGGAACGGCAATATTAAAAAAAAAAAAACTCCACAGTCAATAAAAAATACTGATGCGAAGAGCGATAATCCAGGTTTCCTTGTTGTTTCCTTTCGTTCCATAAAACGACGTTTATCAAAACAGTAGTTAATTCCCTTCTTGATCTAGTCGCTGTTATAAAACTAGTGGCAGTTACTGTACAGACGTCACTAACAACCCCAGCATTTGATTCATCATCATCATAATGTGCCATTGCCGATAATCATGGACAGTCATGTTTCGCCATCTGACGTGATCACCAAAGTCGTGGATCAGCTCTGTGTTCTTGTCTCTACCATATCATGTGGCCAAACCATCCATATTTTTACTTCTCTGCCTTTCTTTTCTTCTCTTACCTTCAATCTTGCCAGTTGTCACCAGGTTCTCCAATTTATTTTTTATCATAGCGTGTCCAGAAAATTTGCCACTCTAATTTGTTGATGGTTTTCATTTGTTTGTTGTAGGACTTGCATATTTGATTATTTCTGATTTACCAGGCAATTATTACGCTTACTAGTTTGCCATCGCCGGTCTCCCTGGCTAAGGCGTTAACGACTTTCCCCGTAATCCCGTATACTCACGTGGGTAACGCAGCTGGGCGAGATTCGGTAGCGTATCGCGTCGCGTTGGTTACTTACGGGGGTATGTGAGCAGGTTGCTCAGAAAGCAATGGCAAACTACTGAGCGTAATCTTGCCAAGACATCAACAGCAGCTGAAAAATGCTGGTATTGACTGAAATGTCCTGTAAAAGGATATGCGAAAAAACAAAGTTTGCCATCGCTTTCTGAAAGAACGAGGGTAATTCCATCGAAATCAATACAAGGCAGTCGGCTTCCAAATCATATGTGGCAGATTTCGAACCCTCGATTCCGTATGCCGAGGAATTGTGAATCATGTTCACTGCCTCGCAGCCACTGCGGGATGTTGCTATTTATTCCCCAAAAGACGCGGGTTCATTTATTCTAATCAGCACGGCCTGGGGGTCCATCCAACCTGATCAAGCCGGAGCTGGGTACTTTGCCTCCTCTGAAAAGAGCTCGGGGGGAGGGTGGGGTGTGTGTGTGTTAAAAGCACAACGATCGACTTCATTGCACTGAGTGTTATCCCAGAAAGTTCGGTCTCTCTCCACAGAGCAGTTATTCGGCTGGCTGAAAAATGCTGGTGTTGACTGCAATGTCTTGTAAAGGTTATGCGGGAAAAAAATCATTACACTGCCGGCTCCGTGACGAATAGGTTACGGGCGCAGTTCGTGATCCCGTATGTCCTCGTTCGAAAGACAGCTGCAGGCGATTTGGCAGAAGACCGTCTTGCGTTGGTTTTTTACGAAATGGTGTGTGTGCCGGTTGTTCATAAAGCAATGTCTAACTACTGAACACAAACTTGCCAAGAGATCTCAACAGCACAAAATGTTAGTGTTGACTGCGACGTCATGTAGAGGTATATGCAACTAATTATTATCATTACACTAGCAAGATCATCAATATCTGACATGGTTTAAATGTAGTTGGTATCATTAGACTAGCGAGATAATAAATATCTGACATGGTTTAAATGTAGTTGGTATCATTAGACTAGCGAGATCATAAATATCTGACATTGTTTAAATGTAGTTGCTATCATTAGACTAACGAGATCTTAAATATCTGACATGGTTTAAATATAGTTGGAATCATTAGACTAGCGAGATCATAAATATCTGACATTGTTTAAATGTAGTTGGTATCATTAGACTAGCGAGATCATAAATATCTGACATTGTTTAAATGTAGTTGCTATCATTAGACTAGCGAGATCATAAATATCTCACATGGTTTAAATGTAGTTGGTATCATTAGACTAGCGAGATCATAAATATCTGACATTATTTAAATGTAGTTGGTATCATTAGACTAACAAGATCTTAAATATCTGACATGGTTTAAATGTAGTTGGTATCATTAGACTAGCGAGATCATAAATATCTGACATTGTTTAAATGTAGTTGGTATCATTAGACTAACGAGATCTTAAATATCTGACATGGTTTAAATGTAGTTGGTATCATTAGACTAACGAGATCTTAAATATCTGACATGGTTTAAATGTAGTTGCTATCATTAGACTAACGAGATCTTAAATATCTGACATGGTTTAAATGTAGTTGGTATCATTAGACTAACGAGATCTTAAATATCTGACATGGTTTAAATGTAGTTGGTATCATTAGACTAACGAGATCTTAAATATCTGACATGGTTTAAATGTAGTTGGTATCATTAGACTAACGAGATCTTAAATATCTGACATGGTTTAAATGTAGTTGGTATCATTAGACTAACGAGATCTTAAATATCTGACATGGTTTAAATGTAGTTGGTATCATTAGACTAACGAGATCTTAAATATCTGAAATGGTTTAAATGTAGTTGGTATCATTAGACTAACGAGATCTTAAATATCTGACATGGTTTAAATGTAGTTGGTTGTCAAGGTCTCACATAGAGTAGATATGGACATAAAGCTAGATGGGATTTATAGAACGGATATAACACCAATATAAGGGAAGTAAACGTAACAACTCGAACGCCCGAACAATCTCGAGCCTTCGAGAATGATGGGTCAGTTTGCCTACTGCTCCCTGGACACAGGTGGAACCCGCCTACAGCGTGCCAGGACCATTTCCACGAGAAGCTCGAAGAGAGTCACACTCCGTGTCCGCCCGACGCACGTCGAAAGGCAGACGGCGACTAGACACCGAACACGAAGCAGGGTTTAGCTTAAGGGGGACTTGATAGATAGAAACCAATTTGTATTTAAGGATTGTTGATTATAAGATAGTTGATAGAGTTTTGCTGTGATGGTTATGTGTACGATTGATTTGTTATGAACTCCTGTGATATTGTAAATATTGTAACTGGCTGCGAAAACCATTCTTCGCCAGATTACTGTGAATAAATTAAAGTACCAGTACCAGAAGGGAGTTTGTTGCCCGTCTGAACCCGAGTTTCATTTCCCTAGGTCTTTACGACGTTGACAGGCTAGTTGGGGGGCTCAAGCCGGTTTTGGCAAGCTCAAGACGATTAAATTCTACTTAAATTTCTCGACAGCGCTTGGTTTTGCCAAGTAAAATATATTAACATTCATACACGACAAAGTCTTAAGTTTACAACGACTATCTTCTCATCTGCTCATAAAGTATCTTAGTCCCTCTAGAAAGTTACTTAGAAACCATGCTTATAAAATTTAACATTGACATGACTGTACAATAACTGTGACAAAATACTAATCTTTTTCATTCCAACGACAGATTGTTCCGCGAAAAAGTTGTGTGCATTTAAATTGTTCTCCAACAGTAGCGAAAGAACCGGAGAACCAAACAACAACACTACAGAAAAGAAACCAGCAAATCAGATAAGTCCCATAGGTTTCATGCTTATTGTATCTCTAAACGATACTCATTTGTTTTCCTTTATGTAACACTTTTTCTATATATTTCAATTTATTATATGTACATGCAAATTTCATGTCCATTTGAAATTATTTGATAGAAAGTGTATAGATAAACATTAAGGGACATAACCAATTGTTGTACTCCCGAAATCTTTTTCCAGGGGATTTAATTTCTAAAAATTTTAATTTAGTTAAACTTACAAAATGTCAACACTGGAACAGTGTATTGAGTTAGGACTTAAATTAGGCTATACTGCAGATAAACTGTCAGAATGGGCGCAAAACACGCATTCAGAAAACATAGCGAGAGAAGACAGGGCAGCCGAAAGAGAAGATAAAAAGATGCAGATGCAAATGGAGGCTGAAAATAAAAGAATGGAGCTCGAAGCTGCTAACAAACAAGCGGAAAATAAAAAACTAGAAATCGAGGCTGCTAGCAAACAAGCTCAATTAAATGCAGAAACCAAGAAATTAGAAATAGAATCAGCTCTAAAACAAAAGGAAATTGAAACGCAAACACAATTAAAAGTCAAACAAATGGTGATTGACTCCAACATGGAAATTTCCGTAAATAAATTAAGGAGTAAAGAAAAGGAGCAAAAATACAACAAATATAAAGGCTTAGTCAAACCTTTCTGTTCCTGAGACTCCATAAGTGCATATTTAGAGAACTTTTAGTGTTTAATGTCATATCATAGCATTCTAAAAATCCACTGGGCATTTATCTTCACGAGAAACTTCGCATTAGAGCCCTTAAAAGTGATTGAAACAATTCCACAAGACATGAGAAAAAAATACGACTATCTAAAACACAGAATATTGCAACATTTTTCATTAGACACAGCAGGTTACCAACTGCAGTTTTCAAAATTGTCACCATCACCCAAACAAACGTTCATAGACTGCGTCTCTTCAGTTCAGGATATTTTCACTAAATGGATTACCTCAGCGAACACATACAACAGCTATGATAAACTAAAAGATCTAATAATAATTGACAAGATTATGAACTCAATACCCACTCCTTTCTCTAAATTTCTAAGACAGAGTGATTGTAGGACTATTCATGAAGTTGAGCAACAAGGAAGTGCTTATTTTACAGCAAATCGTGACATTTTTCAATTAAACACTAGTCAGAATGAAACAGCAGCTGTTACAAACATCAAATATTCTAAACCAAGTGATAACAAATTCAAACAACGCTCTAAACTCGCAAAGCCAGTCCTATGTCAATATTGTCATTTAACCCATGAACAGTATACTATATGTGACAAAGCACCGACCTACCCACACCACCTCCAGATGATGGTGGAAAAACTAAGAAACAAAAGAAACGCCTATAGGAGAGCGGTTAAGTGCTCCTTTTGTTCAGCGTACGGCCACTATAGCGGACGTTGTGACGGCCGCAAGATGATGAAACAGGCCAATGCAGCATTGATAGATACATCTACGGGTGAAGAAATTGAAGAGCTTAATCAGTGTGACATCAAGAATGAAAGTGAGAATGAATCAGTGAATGCCCTAGAAGTCATCAATACCAACAATAACACCTGTAACATATATAAAAATTTCCAGTTGGATACCACCCTTGAATGTGGCCATACAATTCCTATATCCAACTAAATGGCCAACGCAGCCTTAGCGTCAAAAGGCAAGTTACAATTTGTAAAAGGTATTGTAAATAACAAACTTTGTACAATCATGCGGGACAGCGGAGCGACTCTGGTTGGCATTAAAAAGACTTTAATTAATGACAGAGACTACACACACGACTATGTGGCATGTCGCACATTCGCAGGTACCATCGAAAGATACCCCTTGGCACTGGCCGAAATTCAAAGACCTTTTGTGTCAGGACAAGTGCTGTGTGCGGTTTTAGAAAACCCGTGCGCGGACAACCAAGTTCCCAACCCAGTTGGGAATCTTCCCAACATAAAATCATGTTCTGAAAAAGATATCCAAGAATGGGAACGGAAAAACTGCATTCAAACATCAAGCAGCGATCCCGAAACATAATAACACAATTGTATGTCTCCAACTGCCAAAAGCATAAGGGAGACCACCAATGACGGAATTCCAAACGAATTTACAGAGGTGCACAGCACAGGGGCTGTTGAATCTTTCAATTACACTATCAGCATAAAACCTCGAATTGAGGATGCCATCAAAGAACAAAATTGTGAACCTGTAAATGTGCAACAACAGACAGAAGACGCCAACGTAGTGACCAGACAAATGACTCACAAAACCCACGACGAACAACTTCACGAGTCGCTACAAATTATTTCACCCGAAATTACCACCACTGAATTTACCCAAGAACAGAAAACTGATCCAACTCTTTCGAATTATTTCCGACTGGTAGGATTAAAACCAAAATTGACGAAAAACGCCTCTTGGACTTTCCCACTAAATAACAATATTTTAACCAGGTTATATACCAGAAATCAAACCACAATACAGCAAGTGGTATTACCTAAGATACATCGTAATAAAGTGCTTCACATGGCCCACGACTCACCTTTCGGTGGACACATGGGATACGAAAAAACCAGAGCCAGAGTCCTGAGCCAATTTTATTGGCCTAAATTTTGCCAGCACATAAAAAACTATTGTAAGTCCTGCGACATTTGTCAGAAATTAATTAAAAAGGGCAAGAACCCTACTGCAGAAGTTCAATCAACCACAACTGCCTCAAGACCATTTCAAATAGTTGCAGTTGATTTAGTGGGACCTTTAAACCACATTTCAAACAGAGGAAATCGTTACATTTTTACACTCGTTGATCTTTGTTCAAGATGGGCAGAAATGATTCCTTTAAAATCAATCTCCTCTAAAGATGTGACGGATGTATTTTTACAAATATTCTCCCGTTTTGGCTTTCCGGATAAATAATATCGGATAGAGGGACACAATTCATCTCTAATGCCACTCAATCGGTAACTAAGTTACTCGGCATAAAACAATGTTTTACAAGCCCCTACAGACCAGCCGCGAATGGAATTTGCGAAAAAGTAAATGGGGACTTAAAACATGTGTTAGCAAAAGTACCAGCTGAAAATTCAGCCGATTGGGATACACTTCTCCCAACGGTGCTGTTCGCTTATAGAGAAGTGCCGCATTCGAGCACTGGGTTCTCTCCCTTTGAATTAATATATGGAGCAAATCCAAGAGGACCTACTCTATTTACATAGATATTATATCACAACCCGTAAACACCCAATTACCTGTTTCCATCTATGATTTAGTCACTAACACCAGAGACAAAATCATCAGATCCTGTATAATTGCCAGAACATCTTACAGGAGAAAGGTTTTATATACAGGCAATACGCCAATAAGGGTGCAATAACTATTGTACTACAACCCAACCAAGAGGTGTTGTTATTATTACCTGACAAGAGAGATTTACTCTCAACCTCTTGGCAAGGACCATTTAGAATTACTAGAAGAATTTCTGAAGTTGATTACGAAATTTCTTTAAATGACAAATTGAAAATTTTCCATGTAAACATGTTAAAACCGTATTATTCCAGAAACGACAGCGACATGAACAACCAGACAGAGAGAACAGGGGACACAAACCAGACTGACAAGAATGACAACCAAAACAAAACCACAGCTCCAACCGAACTTCTGAACGACACTTCTACCAACGGAAACATAGACAATTCTACGTTAGCGACACATTCTCTTGACAACGAAGACGATGAAGACAATTTCACATTAGCGACAATTTTTCTTGACGACGAAGACGACGAAGTCAACGACACATTAGCAATAATTCTTCTTAACGACGACGACAGTGACATTGAGGACAATCTACAAACAGTGGCATCAGTAATAAATCAGACCGACATAGACAACATTGAAATTCCTGTACCTATCACAAACGACAACGGTACAATACAGGACATAAAAATCTCTGACACTGTAACACAACAGCAACCACAAGACATTATGTCTCTTCTCAACGACTATAAAACTATTTTCTCAAACCGACCTGGACGTACTGACAAAATAACGCACTCTATCATCTTGACTGATTTAACACCTATCAAGTGTAGACCATACTCGATTCCACTACATTATAGGACAAATCTTGACAAGGAAATACTGGACTTAGAACGAAACGAAATAATCCAAAAATCTATGTCCGAGTACTCTTCACCAATCGTACTCGTGAAGAAAAAGGACCAAACAATCCGCTTATGCATAGATTACAGGAAAGTTAACGTAGTAACAACGACCGACGCGGAACCGATGTATAGTTGTGAAGATCTGATTTTAAATATGTCCAAATCATCTATTTTTTCTAAACTTGATTTGACGAAAGGATACTGGCAGATACCATTATCTCCCTCTTCAATGCATATAACCGCATTTTCAACACCGTTGGGCTTATATGAATGGAGATATCTTCCTTTTGGCTTAAAAAACGCACCTGCCACATTTGTTAGGTTAACCAGACTCTTATTACATGGCATCAAGGATGTAAAGTCTTATATAGATGATCTCTGTGTCCATTCTACGGACATGACTTCTCATTTAGAAACACTTCGACAAGTCTTCAATCAAATTCTTCTTTTTGGACTAACTGTCAAACCTTCCAAGGTTGAAATAGCTTATAGACAGATCGACTTCTTAGGTCATAGAATTTCAGAAGGTAAACTACTCACAGATGACAAAATTGTATCGAAAATCCTAAACCTGCAAGTACCAACAACTAAATAACAGGTCAGGAGTCTTTTAGGTCTCGTGAACTATTATGCCAAATTTATACCGAACTGGACAGAAATCAAATCAGTTTTTTCAAATTTGTTGACAAAAAGTCAACCAAATAAACTATGTAAGAGTATCAGTTTAGAGGATACAATTTGCAAACTGAAATCTATTTTTTCCAATCCACCCATACTCAGATTACGAAACATAGATTTACCATTTATATTAACCACAGATTCAAGTGCTATCGCGATCGGAGGATGTCTAATGCAAGAATATGAGGGCGTGAAACATCCAATCCTGTACGTGAGCCGGAAGTTGAAAGCGGCGGAAACCAGGTATTCCACAGCTGAGTTGGAAGCCTTAAGTTTGGTTTTCTGTGTTCTCCGACTACTAAGTTCCTTCTTGGCACCCACTACGTTGTCCTCACAGATAATTCGCCACTGCTGGTCATTGGAGAGGGTAAGCCCAAAAATCACAGATTTGCATGATGGTGCCTTTTGCTGCAAGATTTTGACTTCGAAATTCATCATATTAAAGGCACAGATACCTTAATTCCTGATATTTTATCAAGATCATCCAATGCACCAGCAGATTGACACTATTTACGCTGATTAGTTGCCATATGACAAGCTGTGATATTTTATTCTGATGCATGAAATCCAGTGTACCTCTACACTTACTGTAGAACTGCAGAAATATCGACAGGCTATTCGATACTCTAGGTATATCTATCACAAACACTAAATGTTAAATTATTCAAAATTATAGAACCACTAGTGTTGTATCATGCCACATTGGCAATTAACAGTGCAGCATAAACAATCCGAACTGTGCAGATTAAGAGTTGTGAATTTACTTCATCAACCACAGAACATAACGATACTATGTGAACATTACGAACTTTGCATACTAGTGAATTTGATGCACTTCACCAACCTACCTACTAGAACAGAACATCGGACATAACCGCAACGATATATTATTACTATAACGGCATGTGCGAAACAACTATCCGAAAATGTGACACCAATGCGTTACCTATGAACTGTAACAGCACTTGAAAGACACACGGACAAAGAACGACAACACACGGATCGTCGATGGATTTAATTAGTTTAATTTGATTAGTTAAATATGTATTAAATTGTTGTATTATTATATGCATAAAATATGTGAACATGTCAATTTTTCATTTTCTATCATAATATGTCATAAATATTTTCATTCATGTTCAACATTTTCTATCTAAAACTATTCCAATGTAACTTATAAACCATTTTGTTACCACCAGTACAAACAGTACTTGGTGCTTTCAACATAATATATCGCCGAAGTTTTTTCTAAGGGCGACAACATTTACCTCAACTTAATTTGTATATTTTAACAAAATACTATGTTGAATGAAAGGTGTACGAATCAGAGAGTAAATGAATTAAATGAGGGAGCGATATACTGAGAGGACAAATTGTACGCAAAAAGTATTCATTTTAATTTGTCTGCGTTTTGATGTAAAATGTAACACTTGTCTAAATTTTTCATACATGTTTAGTATTAAATATAATAGGTTTATTCTAAGAATCACTGTTTGAATACCCTGTTCATGCGTTACACAAATAGCGTAGTTCATGATAAAGGATATTCCAACTCGTGACGCTTAGAAATATACTACACACCACATACACACTTTATACATTAGGTAAAACATACACTCACAAAACTAAACAATAACAAGTAAATCACATACACTTTATTACAGCAAATAAAGAGGGAGTAGACACACTAACAGGCAAACAAGAACATAAGTAGTTACTTGGGAGAAAACAAAAGTGATCATATATTGGGCACTATAAAACATACGGAAGTAAAAGTGTATCAAAATACACATTCAGGACAAGAATTGCAGGTGTTCCTAAATAAGCCAAGACAATTTGTCATGATGAAACTCTCTAATACAGAGTTCATTGTCCTGGTATCATATGGATACTTGAGAAGGGCGCGGTTGCGAATACAACTGGAAGCGTCAGGGAACTTCGGTCGGATAGCAGGTTTAGGAATATGGAAGATATTGGAACTCTTCAGCAATCACCCTGAATTGTTGTACTGGGAAATACATGAGTTATTAGTGCAAGGATATAGATTACTAAGTTCCCATCCACGAAACTACAACCACCAACTTCATGTGATCCCATGACAGAATTAGTTCAGACTAATTAGCATATAGTAACCCACACGGACGACGGGGAGGGGAACCCTGTCAAGGTCTCACATAGAGTAGGCATGGACATAAAGCTAGATGGGATTTATAGAACGGATATAACACCAATATAAGGGAAGTAAACGTAACAACCCGAACGCCCAAACAATCTCGAGCCTTCGAGAATGATGGGTCAGTTTGCCTACTGCTCCCTGGATACAGGTGGAACCCGCCTACAGCGTGCCAGGACCATTTCCACGAGAAGCTCGAAGAGAGTTACACTCCGTGTCCGCCCGACGCACGTCGAAGGGCAGACGGCGACTGGACACCGAACACGAAGCAGGGTTTATCTTAAGGGGGACTTGATAGATAGAAACCAAGTTGTATTTAAGGATTGTTGATTATAAGATAGTTGATAGAGTTTTGCTGTGATGGTTATGTGTACGATTGATTTGTTATGAACTCCTGTGATATTGTAAATATTGTAACTGGCTGCGAAAACCATTCTTCGCCAGATTACTGTGAATAAATTAGAGTACCAGTACCAGAATGGAGTTTGTTGCCTGTCTGAACCCGAGTTTCATTTCCCTAGGTCTTTAGGTCATTGACATTGGTATCATTAGACTAGCGAGATCATAAATATCTGACATTGTTTAAATGTAGTTGGTATCATTAGACTAGCTATATCATAAATATCTGACATGGTTTAAATGTAGTTGGTTTCATTAGACTAGCGAGATCATAAATATCTGACATGGTTTAAATGTAGTTGGTATCATTAGACTGCCGGTCTCTCTGGTCGAGGGGTTACAACACTTTCTCCGTAATCCCGTTTATCACGCAGAGTCTCGTAGCGGGCGAGAACTGGAAGCGTATCGACCCCCGCTGGTGACTTGCGGGATAATGAGCCGGCCGCTCAGAAAGCAATGGCAAACTACTGAGCGTAATCTTGCCAAGAGATCAACATACAGCTGAAAGATACTGATGTTGACATCGATGTCCTGTAAAGGATATGCAGAAAAACAAACATCATTAAACTAACGAGATCTTAAATATCAGAGATGGTTTAAATGTAGTTGGTATCATTAGACTAGCGAGATCTTAAATATCTGACATTGTTTAAATGTAGTTGCTATCATTAGACTAACGAGATCTTAAATATATCTTCTCTTCTTCTTCAGCGTTCCGAGCCATTGAGGTTCTTTGCTGCAAATACAATCCGTCTCCATTCGTCTCTCTGGTGGACCTTCTCTTGCCAGTCGTTGATTCCAAGTGCTTGTAGGTCTGTACATGTATTATCTCTCCACCGCCTTCTTGGTCTACCTCGGGCTCTACGGTCATTTATTTCCTGAGTGTAAGCGAGTTTTGTTTCCCTATTATCTTCCATTCTTTCTATATGCCCCAGCCATTGTAGTCTATTAGCCTTCATGATACCAGTGATTAGCGGGGACTTAAACAGATCATAAATGTCTTTGTTACTTCTTCTTTTCCACTCTCCACTTTGTGTATCCCTAATGGGTCCAAAGATGCGTCTTAAAATTTTGTTCTCAAAGGTTTGTAACAAGGCTTCGTCTCCTTTCGTTGTACTCCAGGTTTCAGAGCCATACAGCACAACTGGTCTGATCAGTGTTTTGTATATTGTGATTTTGGTGTTACGAGATGGCGCCTTTGATTTTAGTAGATGTTGTAGTGCATAGTATATCTTATTTCCAGAGTTGATTCTAGTTTGTATTTCTTCCCTTATGATGTTGGAGCAGTTGAAGATTGTACCCAGGTATTTGTATGTTTCCGTTCTTTTAATGGTCATATTATCTATTTGTATGTGGCCAGAGTTTCTAGCCATTCCGTCTCTTGAAATTACCATATATTCTGTCTTATCTTGGTTGATAACCAGCCCCATCTGTTGGGCTTTTCCCTTTAAGTGAGTCAATATTTCCAATGTCTTTTGTTCACTTTGCCCTATAATATCTATATCATCTGCATAACCAAGCAGCTTGGATGTTCCTCCAATATCACATTCCTCCTTTACCTTCCTTACAACTTTCTCTAGAGCCAGATTGAAGAGTAGCGGCGATAGTGCATCACCCTGTTTCAAGCCAGATGTTATTTGGAAGGGGTCTGATTTCCTGCCTTTATATGTTACTATATTATAAGTATCTTCCATGCACAGTCTGGTCATGTTGATTAACTTCCTTGGTATTCCAAATTCCTGCATAGCATTCCATAGACTATTCCTATGGACACTATCATAAGCCTTTTTAAAATCCACAAAAATGTTATGGAGATATCTTTTATATTCCCAATGTTTCTCGGCTATTTGTCGTAAGATAAATATCTGATCTATTGTTGATCTGTTTTGTCTAAAACCCGCCTGGTAGTCACCTAATATGTCTTCTGAATATGGTTTTAGTCTATTTAGTAATACTGCGGATAGTATCTTATAGCTTGTGGACAGTAGTGATATTCCTCTATAATTTCCACATTGGAACTTGTCTCCTTTCTTAAAGATAGGTATCAATAATGACTCTTTCCAGTCATGGGGTAATTCTTCTGTCCTCCAGATTTTTATTATTAGTTCGTATAGCTTTAGATGTAATGCATGGCCACCAGCCTTTATAAATTCAGCAGCAATTCCATCAGTCCCAGTTGCCTTATTGTTTTTAAGTCGTGTGATTACATATACAATTTCTTCAAATGTAGGTTCTTCAATTTGTGGTTCGCATGTTAGAACCTCTTCCTGTGGGAAAATGTGACTTGGAGCTTCACAATTCAGTAATTCAATAAAATATTATTTCCATGTGTTGCACATTTCCTCATTAGTATTTATCATATTCCCATTTTTGTCTTTTAAACCATATGTGTTTTGTTGGTGCCCTCGTTTCATTGACTTCAGTTCTTTAAAAAATATTCTGGATTCATTTTTCTGGTGATTAGTTTCCATATCTTTGATTATATTACTCATATATTCTCGCTTCTGCTGTCTGACTATTTTTGTAGCCTCTTTACATTCATTTCTATAATGCTCTTCCTTTTGGATGTTATTGATGTCATTTAACCATACATGTCTGGCATTCTTCTTCCTAATGACTGCTTCTTTACATTTTTGATTGAACCATCTGTTCTTTCTATGCGTGGTTAACACACCGAGACATTCTTCTGCGGTAGACTGAATTGTATTCTTGATGTTCAACCAAGTTTGGTCAACGCTTTCCTCCAAAGGGTTTTGCAGAGTTTCAAGTTTACATTTTATTTCATCTGTAAATTTCTCTTTGACTGTAATGTCTTGCAGTTTTTCTCTGTTATATGTTGGGTGTAATCTTTGTAATTTAGTATAGAAAGCTCTCTTAAGTTTTATTTTAAATTTTGCTCCAACGAGGAAGTGGTCACTGTGGCACTCAGCTCCTCTATAACTTCTGACTTGCTGTATGTTTGATGCATTTCTGTTGTTAATTAAAATGTGATCTATTTGATTATAGGTTCTCTTGTCACATGATTTCCAAGTTTGTTTGTGTATATCCTTTCTTTGTAGTCTGGTACTGCTAATCTGCAGTCCTTTGGCTTCTGCCAGGTTGATGACTCTCCATCCATTATCATTTGAAGTTGTATGTAGGCTTTCCATACCGGCCACTTTTTTATTAGTTTGCTCTCTACCTATTTTTGCATTGAAGTCTCCCAGCACAATCAGGATGTCCTGTTTGGGGGTTTCTTCTATGACATCTTCCAGATCATTACAAAAGTCTTCTTTAATATCATCTTCTTTCTCTTCAGTAGGTGCATGTACATTAATCATCGTTATATTTTTCCATTTACCTTTTATTCGTAATTTACTAATCCTGTCATTAAAAGCTTTAAAGTTTAATACGTTCCCCCATAACTCTTTTTTGATGACAAATCCTGTTCCTAATTCATGTTTATTTTGGGTGTTTCCTCCATATATTATAATCATTCCATTTTGCTCTAAAGTACCCTCTCCTGGCCACCTTATTTCTTGAATTGCTGTTATATCCATTTGATATTCACCCAGCTCCCGGGTTAGTTCCTCGGCCGCTCCATCTCGATATAGTGTCCGTACATTCCATGTTCCAAATCTCAAAAGTCCTTTAACGTTCCAAGGTCGTTGTCCAGATAAGTCAGTCCGATATCGAGGCTTATGTATTTGTTTCGTAACAAAGAAAGGTTTTTACAAAGGTGGGGGTGTTAACCCCACGCTTCAACCCCCAACCTGGAGGACCAGGGTGTTTCTCTTTGTCTGTTCTCTACCCTTTGACCTGTCCGGCTTGGGAGGCCCTGCTGGTAGCTACGCTACCGCCGGCATAGCTCTCAGGGTCATTGAGAAACTCAAGCTCCCCCACCACGACAAGGTGGAAACACCATCGGGGGAGATCTTAAATATATGACATGGTTTAAATGTAGTTGGTATCATTAGACTAGCGAGATCTTAAATATCTGACATTGTTTAAATGTAGTTGGTATCATTAGACTAACGAGATCTTAAATATCTGACATGGTTTAAATGTAGTTGGTATCAATAGACTAGCAAGATCATAAATATCTGACTTTGTTTAAATGTAGTTGCTATCATTAGACTAACGAGATCTTAAATATCTGACATAGTTTAAATGTAGTTGGTATCATTAGACTAGCGAGATCATAAATATCTGACATTGTTTAAATGTAGTTGGTATCATTAGACTAGCGAGATCATAAATATCTGACATTGTTTAAATGTAGTTGGTATCATTAGACTAGCGAGATCATAAATATCTGACATGGTTTATATGTAGTTGGTATCATTACACTGCCGGTCTCTCTGGCTGTGGGGTTACAACACTTTCTCTCTGTAATCCCGTTTATCACACAGAGTCTCGTAGCGGAGCGAGAGCTGAGGCGGTTAGACCCCCGCTCGTGACTTGCGGGATACTGAGCCGGCCGCTCAGAAAGCAATGGCAAACTACTGAGCGTAATCTTGCCAAGAGATCAACATACAGCTGAAAGATGCTGGTGTTGACAGCTAAGTCCTGTAAAGGATATGCTAAAAAAAAAATAAAAAAAATAAAAATCATTACACTAGCGAGATCATAAATATGACATTGTTTAAATGTAGTTGCTATCATTAGACTAACGAGATCTCAAATATCTGACATGGTTTAAATGTAGTTGGTATCATTAGACTAGCGAGATCATAAATACCTGACATTGTTTAAATGTAGTTGGTATCATTAGACTAGCGAGATAATAAATATCTGACATTGTTTAAATGTAGTTGCTATCATTAGACTAACGAGATCTTAAATATCAGACATTGTTTAAATGTAATTGGTATCATTAGACTAGCGAGGTCTTAATTATCAGACATAGTTTAAATGTAGTTGGTATCATTAGACTAGCTATATCATAAATATCTGACATGGTTTAAATGTAGTTGGTATCATTAGACTAGCGAGATCTTAAATATCTGACATGGTTTAAATGTAGTTAGTATCATTAGACTAAGAAGATCTTAAATATCAGACATTGTTTAAATGTAATTGGTATCATTAGACTAGCGAGGTCTTAATTATCAGACATAGTTTAAATGTAGTTGCTATCATTATACTAGCGAGATCATAAATATCTGACATGGTTTAATTGTAGTTGGTATCATTAGACTAACGAGATCTTAAATATCAGACATTGTTTAAATGTAATTGGTATCATTAGACTAGCGAGGTCTTAATTATCAGACATAGTTTAAATGTAGTTGGTATCATTAGACTAGCGAGATCTTAAATATCTGACATTGTTTAAATGTAGTTGCTATCATTAGACTAGCGAGATAATAAATATCAGACATGGTTTAAATTAAGTTGTTACCATTACAAGATTCATTCTGGTAAAATATATGTCGCTGGACTGGCCTCCGTTACGAATTATGATGTAATCAGCCACTTTTCGAATGTTATAATAATATTATTGGTTCAACTTCGCGGAAGAGAAGTTATAATAAGGGCCAATCCCAGCCTCAGATTAATAATCCTGCGACCGAATCGGTGAATCAGTCACACTTCGAATATTAATTTAAAAATGAATGTTGCCTTTAGGTGTCAGTGGATTCAATTTATATTTAATTCTACCCTTACACCCTACCGCATTCAAAACTCAGAAGAGTAGTTATATTAGGTTTCATCTCCAGGTGTGTGTGTGTGTGTGTGTGTGTGTGTGTGTGTGTGTGTGTGTGTGTCTGTGGTGGGGGTGTGTGTTTGTGTGTGTGTGTGAGTGTGTGTGTGAGTGTGTGTGTGGGTATGTGTGTGGTTTGGTGGTGGATGTGTTTGTGTGGGGGACATGCGGATGGACTGGGGATGGGTGGTTGGGTGTCGGATTTGTCTCATAACATGGTAATGTGCATTGTTTATGTTTACAACACTCCCTCCACACATACATCCATTACACACGTATCCCCCGCACACACACGTCCCCTACACACATTTTCTCACATCTAGACATGATGCCTTACATAATCACTCAAACTAGTATGAACAATCTCCCGCACTTTACACACGCACATACACTGACGACTGTCGTGAGCATTCTCACAAAAATGGTAAAACATTTGAGACAAAATTGTACATATACATAGTGTAGCATTAAAAATAGTGATGCAATTCAACTCTCTCATTTTTCTTACACACACACACACGCACGCATGCACACACACACGCGCGCGCGCGCACGCACACACACTTACACACGCACTCACTAACTCTCTCACTCACTCTACAGTAATGTACATGTGTTCATATTAAAGGTGATGCAATAAAGCGGCATTTAAAATTATAATATGAAGATGAAAATACACATAAAATATGTAATAGTAATAGCATGTTACATGACATGCGTGCGTTCAACTCTATCTCTCTCTTACACACACACACACACACACACACACACACACACACACACTCACAAACACCACTCACTAACACATCCATTCTCCCACTGCCCCCTGATAATATAACCTTTGTGGCTGATTCTAAGTGCTTGTATTTTTGTTTGTATGTTCTGAAATGCTATTCCTCCTTATTTCTAGTCCAGTATTATTGTTTTGTGCTGTATGCCGCGTGTTGTTTTGCTAAAGATAGATCGTTTAATTTATTTATTTATGTCTGTGATTGTCTGTTTCGGTGGATTTAACACTGTTACTGAGTATATTACTTTTGGTATGATGTATGTGTTAACTATGATGCTTCTACCAAATATTGTTGCTGTTTTGTATTTATACCTCTGTACCATATCTGTGATCTGTTGTGTCAGTTTTAGCCATGTTTCTTTTTGTGTTGTTCTGGGGTCACATGGAAATGCGATCCCATACAGTTTCACATTGTCTGAGTGTGTGTGTGTCAGATATTCATTCAAGGCTAGAGACAGGCAGTGTTATAGATCCATTGTAGTCAGCCTTTATTGTGGAGACGGCACCTGAATGGTTGATTGACAAAATTCGAAAGAAATATTCACTATCAAGCCACACCTCTACTGTTTTATAGCAGAATGCTGATGTAAAGAAAAACAATAAATTAAATCCCTTGTTGTAATTATTTTAACCAGTTGATTCCCCTTATTTTTAATTTATGCATTTCTCGAGAATGAGCGGTGATAAAATGACACAACATGTTTCAGTTTGGTATTATATCACCTATATTGCATCTGAATATGTCCATTGGTGCGTTAGTGCCCCCCCCCCCGCCCTTTTTAATTAACCCAAATAGAGTTTAATAATTAGTCATTAATCATTAGTCGCGGTTCCAAATTCACGGCACCGGGTCGTCCCCATTATGCTCCGTTCCTGTGCCAGTGAATATCACACAAAGTGCTCCCCACTGCCCCATGTGAAAAGTGGAACAAACAGGAGTTACCATTGTTACCATTCATCCAGAGTTTAATCACAGTACATGAAATCTTACAATCGCAGGGCGGCAATTTGTGGATACCTAAATCCATATAATCTGATGTAAAGATCAAGGTCGCTAGCCACATAACAGACCTACAGTTAGAAGGGAAGTGTTACATTCATGTTGTATTTTTAATGACTTGTAGTGTTTGAAAATATTGCAGGTCCAAGTTTTGTATTTACCTATTATGTTGCATAAACTTTACAGAGGGTGAATACAAAACATGGACCGCCAATATTTTCAAACACTGCAGTCAGTAAAAATACACTGTATTTGTTCTTTTAAATTGTCCGGAAGCTGTTTCCTGCTACGGGTCTATGATATGACAGGGACATTATATTTTGTGGGGCTGGATGTTAGGTAGTATAGGGTGTTTCTTTTAATGACGGTGGGTTTTATTTTCGTTTTAAAAAAAAATTAAACATTGCCTTTCCAAGTTCTGTATTTACCTGTCATGTTGCATATGTTCACAGAGGTTAAATACAAAACTTAGAACGGCAATATTTTCAAATATCCCAGTCGTTAAAAATACACCCTATATAACTGACCTGTCTTTCCCTCCCGTAGGGAACGATTACAGCTTGCATCGAACCGCATTCATGATACTGTCAGCGTAACAACCCAACCATTTCATCAATGTATTCCACACATTTTCGGCAACGTTAAAAGACATAATAGGCTTATACAAACCATACAGGATGGTAAGATTGAGGGCAAGAGAGCAAGCGGTAGACAATGATACAAGTGGGAAGATAACATCAAGAGATGACAGAATGTACAATCAAGGCTAGAGACAGACAGTGTTAGAGATACATTGCAGCCAACATTCATTGTGGAGACGACACATAATTTATTGGTTGGTTGATTAGTTCCTTTAAAAAAGAATGTAGGTGCATATCCTTTACAGGACGTTGCAGTCAACCCCAGCATTTCTTTGACTGTTTGTGATTTCCTGACAAGAATACGTTCAG
>OY992876.1:443973396-443993396 GCA_963921405.1 Cepaea hortensis
TGTAGGTAGACTCGCACGTGCATGTGAATTGGTAAATGCAGTTGGATTTGGCGTACAGAGGGGATGATTCTTTTACTGCTTGGGTGGGAATAGCTGTAGTTGCAGCACAGAATGTTCGGTCGACTGCTGTATTGAGCCGGTCCTGTAGACGTTGCGTTACGTCATCCCCTCGAAAGGTTAGCTGGATAAATACCTTGAGTTTAGGGACTGTAGTTACGTCTGGATTTGGTTTGGGCTGTTGGCAGTGGCGCTTTATAAATCCTGTGGAGTACCCATTCAGGTGTAAGACATTCTTCAGAGATTCAATTTCCTCTGTCAGTGTGTCCTGGTGCATATCTTCCTAGCACGATAAAACAGGTCCGTACTGAGCCCCGTTTGTACTGGACAGGTGCGAAGCTATGACAATTTAAGTATTGGCCATTCCATGTTACTTTGCGGTACACCGATCTTTGAATTGTGCCGTCTGCTCTAAGTCTCATTAGGATATCCAGAAACGGCAACGCTTCGTTGTGTTCGTGTTCCACAGATAGGAGATGTTTTTATGCGTCTTGTTCATTATGACCCGGAAAGATGTTGCTTGTAGCTTGTCTGAGGTGATAATTAATACATCGTCCACAAAACGACGGTAGAAGACCAAGTTTTTAATGTCTGAGGATCTCGTTTCTTCTAAATTTACCAATTCACTTGCAGGTGCGAGTCTACCTACATCGGCAAAACCGAGCGGCAGTTACACAGCAGTGTTGTTGAACACATAGACAGCTGGATTTATAAAATACTACACACAGGTGATGAGATCATTGGAAGGCTGACACACCACAATTACAAACTTCAGGCGTCGTTCATTGCACGTCATGTCTTGGAAACCAGTTATGTAATTGAAAGAGACAGTGCTTTTCGCGTGTTTTTCATACACAAAATAGTCGTTTGATAAAGTTCTCAGAAGCCATAATGTTTCGTCTACATAGGCCATTTTTGTGCAAAGAGAAAGACGTGATAGTCAGTTTAAAATTACCATGGTAAACAATTGATATTACTGTGCGAACATGTGTATATTTCAGCTTGAAAGATGTATCTAGGTATTTTACTCTATGTTGTGTGACTTCTGCAGTATGAACCTGGCGAGATTCAGCGAAATATGCCAGGCAATAAATCGTACAATCTATGTTTTGTGACTTTAATGTAATGTTTAGATAGAATAGTAATAAGTAAAACTGAAGAAAGTAGCAGTAAATATGGAGCAATTTATAGTAATTTTAAGATGATACATGTATTGGTTAGTTGAAACAAGATATTCATAGATTCTTGTCTTTTCAGATTTCTAGAGGTAGTTCCACATACCGACAAGATAAATTAAGCTAACTAGACATTATTGAACTACTGAGCGTAATCTTGCCAAGAGATCAACAGACAGCTGAAAGATGCTGCTGTTGACAGCTAAGTCCTGTAAAAGGATACGCAAAAAAAAAAAAAAAAAAAAAAAAAAAAAAAAAAAAAAAAAAGACATTATTGACCGAATTTAGAATTGTATATTTGGGAAAAACAAAATATCCTTCACATTTTTTTTTCTGTGGGCGGCGGTGAGTGCCTGATCCTATGCCAGGTGCATACAGTGCAGAGCTTCACCCAATTCAGCGTGAAGATCGAGCAAGTCACAGATTCACGCTTTGCATGAAGAGAGCAAAGCGAGTCGCTGAGCAGGGGACTGCGTCTCCTCCAAGGCGTCATTCAAGTTTGGACCGAGTTCGGGGTCGGACTGAATATGGCTATGGCAGAATCTCACCTTGCCGCCACTTTTAGTGTGAATGCAGATGTTTTTTGAAAGAGCCTATGTCGACAGAGTTTGAATGCAGATGTCGTTTGAGAGATTCTACGTCGACAGAGTTTGACTGCAGATGTCGGTTGCAAGTATATCAGATTGAAGATTTTAGAGAAGTGTTCTTTTTTTAAAATTTTATTAATTACAAATTAAAATTTTAATTAAATTAATTAAAATTACCGACATTGCTTCAGACTATTGTGAAGTGTTTTAAAGAGTTGACAAGATAATGTATCAAAACTGAGTGGCTGTTATGTTATGATGAATTCATTGTGCAGTAGTGTCATTCGACCTTTGGTAAGGATGACTCTCATGTCCTTTTCAGGACCCATCCTCCACTAGTCCAAGCCTGACACCCAGCTCGTGCCTGTCGCTCCTAGTAGCTGTCAGCATGCGACAGCCGCCACCCCCGGGCAACAGCTGTGAGAGGCTGGCTAAACCAGGCATGGGTAGCCGATTTGGTGTCAAACCAAGCGGTAAACAAGGGTATGCCTACCCAGCATGTGAAGACAGGATTCGGCAGACTGCGCGGAAGAAATCATTCCTGATTCAACGGGCAAGACGGCGTTTACCTGCAAAGCGTTGTGGAACGTAATGAGCACGGCAAGGCACGTAGAGCGCCCTGGTCATCCACTGCACCTGTATTCATCTCCAGTCGTCTGGACTTGTCTTGCAACTTGACTCAGATGGACTCAGGCGAGAGAGTGAGGTCGACGAATTGCGCAACTCTTCCTCACTTTAATCCAAGTCATCGCGCAAGTCATTCTTCATCCAACGTCATATATCACCTTCAAGCCCTGTGGCGATGGGCGAGCGGCGAAGCGGCAGGCGAGGTCGCAGACCTGCACACAGGCGGCTCAGGCCATATGGTCGTCTTCTACTGACCGGAGCAGCAGTGGGATTCGGCAGCTTCCTGAGCGACTGAGCAGCCCTCTATAGGAACACACTGCTCACCTCCATAGCGTGAGGAAGGGGCTAGAAAAGGTGCCCTAAACATTGTCTGCTCCATCACTAAACAAGCAAAGCTAAAAGAGTAAACCATATTCCCTTAAGAATTGGAACTTGGAATGTAAGCACCCTACTTGACAGAGACGGCGCGTCGGGTCCAGAGAGACGAACAGCACTGATTGGAAGAGAGCTGTGCAGGTACAACATCGACATTGCAGCCTTGAGCGAGACACGAATTGCAGAAGAAGGCCATATCTGTGAAATAGGTGCCGGCTACACATTTTTCTGGAGTGGAAGGAAAAGCGAGGAAAGACGCCAATCCGGTGTGGGATTTGCCATTAAGTCTGCCCTGGTCAGCAAATTAGCTGGATTTCCAAAGGCTATAAACGACAGGCTCATGACCACTAAGTTGCCCCTGCTGAATGGAAGGAAGCATGTAACGATTGTGAGTGTCTACGCACCAACTATGACCAACGAAGATGATGTCAAGAACAAGTTCTATGAGGACCTGAACAATGTATTAACATATGTTCCCAAAGGAGACAAACTTATACTCCTTGGGGATTTCAATGCCAGAGTAGGCACGGACACCACCTCTTGGAGTGGCATTAATGGAAAGCATGGAGTCGGAAATTGTAACAGCAATGTACTCCTCCTCCTTCAGACATGTGCCGAACATGATCTCCTGATTACGAACACAATTTTCCGTCTCCCCATGAGAAATAGGACATCGTGGATGCACCCTCGCTCGAAACACTCATTGACTATGTCATCGTCAGGAGGAGTGACAGACAAGACGTTCGAGTGACAAAATCCATGTGTGGTGCCGAATGTTAGACAGACCATCGTCGCATTGTCTCAAAAATAAACATTCACATCAGGCCACCACGGCGTCCTCAAGGGATGAAAATGCAAAAAAAAAACTAAATGTCACCCGCCTAAACAGCATAAATAAATGCAGCAGTCGTTTGAAAATATGCTGGAAGACCGCCTCAAGTCCAATGCCTCAGCTAAACAGGATACAGAAATAGAATGGAGAGCCCTAAAGGACATAATTTACAACACTGCCATGGAAATCCTGGGACCAGCCCCACGAAAGCATAAAGACTGGATTGATGAAAATTCCGAAGACATCAACCAATTGCTGGCCGAGAAACATTTTCTCCTCAAGGCATATTTGAATGACCCGAAGTCAACATAAAAAATAAGATGCCTTCAAGAACATTCAGAGAGTATTGCAGCAGAAACTTCGGCACATGCGGGACTCCTGGCTGAGCAGCACAGCTGATGAAATTCAGGGCTTTGCTGACAGACATGATATGAAAAACTTCTACGACTCACTGAAAGTGGTCTATGGTCCTACATCACCAGGCATAGCTCCCCTCCACAGTGCAGATGGGGGAACATTGGTCACCGATAAGAAAGAAATCCTTCAACGCTGGGCAGAGCATTTCAGCAACATCCTAAATGCAACTTCCTTCTTCGATGATGAAACCATCAACTGCCTTCCTCAAGTTTCCACCAATGAGACACTTGATGACCTGCTAACCATAGTGGAAGTAAACAAAGCCATCCAGCAACTCTCCAGCGGCAAGGTGTGTGGTCCTGACTCCATCCCAGCAGAGATATACAAGGCAGGTGGGCCGGTCCTAACAGAGCAGCTTCACCAAATCTTTACAAACATATGGGTAAACGAGACCATGCCACAAGATTTCAAGGACGCGTCAATAGTCCACCTTTACAAACGTAAAGGAAACCGCCAATCCTGTGACAACCACCGAGGCATCTCCTTGCTTTCAATTGCAGGGAAGACACTCGCCAGAATTCTTCTCAATCGCCTCACAGCCCATCTCGATCAAGGTCTTCTTCCTGAGAGTCAATGTGGCTTCAGAAAAGAACGTGGAATTGTTGACATGATTTTCGCTGCAAGGCAGCTGCAAGAGAAATGTCAGGAACAGAACTGCGAAATGTTCTCCACTTACATTGACCTTACCAAGGCTTTTGATACAGTCAGCAGAGAAGGACTGTGGAAGATTATGGCAAAATATGGCTGTCCACGAAAGTTTGTCCAAATAGTGCGGCTATTTCATGATGGCATGCAGGCAAGAGTACAGGAAAATGGTGAACTCTCTGAACCCTTTCCTGTCACCAATGGAGTGAAGCAAGGTTGTGTCCTGGCACCAACACTGTTCAGCCTCATGTTTTCAGCCATGTTGATGAATGCCTTCGAGAACGACGACATTGGAATAGATATCAACTATCGTATGGATGGAAAGTTATTCAATCTCAGAAGGCTGAGAAAGCTAAAACCACAATTAAAAGCGACACCGTCAGAGAGGTCCTGTGTAGCGACTTGTTCGCTACAGAGTTCTCAGGACTCCCCTACTTTCGCACTGCACGAAATAATAACTCGTGACATTTGCAAAAGGAATGCAATTTATTTAGAGCTGATAATTCAATAGCTCTGCGAGCGTTATGCTTCATCATCATTATACAACACGAATGCAATGAAGTGGTGAGAAATGATGCTAATAATCACAATCTATATCTACAGCCTAATATTTGACTATTGCCTAGAAACTATAGCATTTGTCCAGGACACGTCTACTCTCTACCGTCTCCAGTCGGGTCTGTCCCCACGCTACACATTGCGTGGTCAAGCACGGAGGCTGTCCTCTTCGTGCAGTAGCGGGTCTGGCGTGCATAGAGTCTCAAGCACGCTGGCTTGTGAGCTTCAGTAACCGGGCACTTCACGGTTACTCGCAAGGCCAAGCTTCCCAATGGCTTGGGGAAAGCCCTTGCTCACTTGTACGCGTTGGCCCCTGGTCTGACACAAATGTGTCTCCTTGTGAGGCTATTTATAGCGCTGGTGTCTCTCCTGTCTGGTGTCTCCCTACTAGACTAGTATTAACTCTTATACACTCTCTAACTCCTTATTGGGGATCCTGACAGGCTCCCCTCCTCTCTGTGAAGTGTTACTTCCCTTTTACTAATGTTTGTAACACGTCTGGTCACAAAGAAAAATTGGTTGTTCCAATTTTGTCAGATCTCCAATAAGTTATAAATCTCTCGTTTAGGGATAGAACAACTCTCTTCTTCCTTTACTCACACTGTTCTATCTTTTCACTTGGCTAATTAAGTAGCCCATGTATCACTATAGTTGGCTCTATAGATATCTTTGGGAATTGTTTTGAACCGGAACCGTTGTCTTATGACTTATGTCCTGGCTTCCGTCTTTTGACCCTTTGTCTTTTGACTTTCACCTATTGACTTCTGTCTCGACCTGTCCTCCATTTGCCCGAAATGACAACCCAAATACAAGTTGACTCTGTTATGAGTGCAACACATGAGCATAAAATGTTCATGTTCCCATTAATATCCCCTCCAACTTATATACACACAGTTCTACTTTTCACCTTCTCGCTTCCGTTTGTGAAAAGCTATTTTCAATGTTACATTAAGGTTTCTAAGACGTTATTGTGTCCCCTGAATTTAAAGTTGTAATTCTTTGAACCAAAATAGTGTGTGCAACTTTTATGTGTTTGTTTTCCTGTTTGTTTGTGTGTTTTCTAATAAACTACAGTGTACTTACATTGCTAGCATGTGTATGCGTTAGTGTACTAAATGTGTGTGTTCCTTCGAGCGCCGTAAATCGGTTTATTGTGGTTACAAACGTTTGTTATGCTTATTTGTGACCACAACTCCGCTTTCTGAAACTCGAAGTACATTCCCTATCTACTCTATTAAAGTATGGCAGTAACACACATAAAAACTTGACAACACATTGGATACATAGATGACACAAACAAGTCAAAATAAGACGTTTCCAGCGGTGGAAAACTTTTCCGCTATCTTTCTCTCTCGCTCTCTTTCTTTCAACGTTTACTAATTTTTCCTCCCATTCTCTCCTCGCATTCTTTCCTCTTGGATACATCTTTTACTCGCTTTCATACCTGTCTTTTTCTCACTCATTCACTCGTCATTAAAATATGTTTCATAGAATCAAATACATGAACATTACATATTTACAATAAATGATTGGCTGAATTATAACAGTAATCACGCCAAATGACTGTGCGTTTTGTTTGCACGTGTCATGTCTATACACAATATACACAGTTATGAGGATGGTTTGTTACCGATCCTGTAATAGTAACTAATACGATTTGGTGTGCTGGCCTGAATTATCCTCAAGGGAAATAATCTAACTACTTACTTTCATTTAAGAGAATTGGGTTAACTACCTTAAAGTATTATTTGTAAAAAATGATGTTAATTCCTAAATGGTTGGGTTAGTTTCGAAATGATATTATAGATAAATGACTTTATAAATGGTTATGATTATGAGGTGATAAACTAATGTAATATCTAACAATTATATTTCTATAATTGGTGTTATCTTAAATGGTTTATTAACTAAATGATGGTGGTTTCTAACTAACACATGACCTAAATAAAGTTATATATGCATTTGAACAATTTGCAATGCAATTATTCACAGAAAAATGAAGTTATGTGTACTGTTATTAAAATTATATATATATATATATATATATATATATATATATATATATATATATATATATATATATATATATATATATATATATATCACAGTTACATTTCTATATCTAATTACACTAACTGAAGTCCTCCGTTCCAGTGTGAAGATGGAGCAATGTTCTTTGTAGACTATTATAACATAATTCATTTCGGCAAAGTCTTTTATGCTCTCCTTCACGGGTCGTGTATAAATATAGTTCCCTACTAACATATGTAGGTTCATAGCTGACACTTCAATGTTCATCTAGCTTATCTATGTGTCAGCGCATGTTACTTCTGCGTCTGTTTGTTACACTTTTCATAGCACTGTTAATTTCACACAGTTACATGTTTGGCGATGATAACGCACTTACAGTGTATCTTAATCACCACATACGGCACTGAGTTACTTAATATTTACAGTGTCACTGTTTCCGGTGATGGGTGGTCGATCCCTTCGTACCAATCAGGTACTTCAATGGTCGACTCAAAATGTCTGCAACAGTGTTCAATCTCCCCTTTAAGTGCTGAATGGTGAATGTGTAATTTTGGAGAATTCAAGCCCACCTGTAAACTCTGTTGTTGTGGGGAACGCCTGATTGCATCACCGACAGCGGAGAATTATCGGTTTCAATTACAAACTGTGCTCCTGCCAAAAATCTATGAAATTTCTTCAAACAATAGATCAAACTGAGGCCCTCCAGTTCTGATGCTGAGTATCTAGATTCAGCAGGGCTAATCTTGCGACTTACGTACATTACTGGGTGGAACTTCCCTTCGTAGAACTGTCCTAGTATCCCAGATATGGAGATGGCACTCGCATCTATGCGTAAGAAATAGGTAAGTTTTGGATTAGGCATACGAAGGATAGGTGGAACGCTGAAAAGATGTTTTAATTTTGATAACGCGCTAATTAATCCTGCATCTTGTACAGATAATTTAGCCGAAGCTTTTAAGATGTTAGAAAAAAACACTGGTAATTTCTGCCAGATTTGGGATAAATTTACTATAGTAGTTTACCAGACCCAGTAAACTTCGGACCTGTTTCTTGGTCATTGGCATGGTCAAATTCAGAATCTTGGTGACGATTCTGTCATCAGTTCTTAATTGACCTCTGCAGATGGTATGACCCAGAAAGTCAATTTGTTCCATGCCCAACTCTACTTTGGTCGGCTTCGATGTGAGCCCAAATACTCGCAACCTATCGAAGACTTGTCGCAGTTTCAGTAGGTGTGTTGTCCAGTCTTCTGTATGGATGCATATGTCGTCTATATATGTAGCATCCCATGGAGAAGATCCCTAGTTAGACGGACGAAAGTTGCTGGAGCGTTACGAAAGCCAAAAGGAAGAAAGCGCCACTCATAGAGACCTAAAGGAGTGGAGAAAGCTGTTAAATGAATCGAATTTACTTCCATCGGGACTTGCCAATAACCTTTCGTGAGGTCAATCTTGCTAAATATGCGAGATGTAGACATGTCCAAGATCAAATCCTCGCATGATGGAATCGGTTCAGCGTCAATTTTGGTTATTTTGTTTAAACGGCGATAATCGACGCAGAGTCGAATAGTAGAGTCCTTTTTGGCGACAAGGACAATAGGGAAAGAATACTCTGACTGAGATTTCTGAATAATTTCGCTCGACTCAATAGATATAATTTCTTTGTCGAGGTTCGACCTATAGTTTAGAGGGATAGAATAAGGTCGACACTTGATTGGTGCGTTGTCAGTAATAATGATAGAATGTTCTATTCTATCTGTCTTTCCTGGGATGTCGGAGAAAATGTCTCTGTATTCCGTTACTAGCTCTATGATTTGTCGTCGTTGGTCGTCTGTCAGTTTAGTTTCTATCTTTATGCTGTCAATGGTCGCAGTCGTGTCTACAATAGGGACTGGTAGTTCCATCTCGTCTTCGTCTGTCTCGTTCAATATTGTTGTGGTGCTAGCTGTGTGTGCTGTTACCTGGCTAATTGTGTTTGCATTGTCGCTGTCGTGCGTCGCCCTACCTAGTGGAGTTGTGTTGTGTACGTCTGTCGTCTCATTACTTGGTGTTGGTGCAATTTGTTCGTCTGTCTGTTGTTCTTGTCGTGAGAAGTATGGTTTCAACATGTTGATATGAAATATCTTTAAGTGTCCTTTTATCGATATTTCATAATCCACATCTGATATTTTACGTTCAACGTTGAATGGCCCTTGCCAAGATGTTAGTAACAAATTTCGTTTATCAGGTAGTAGAAGCAAAACCTTCTGGTTTGGTTCAAGGTGGATAGTTTTAGCACCTTTATTTGCATAGTCGAGGTTTCCATTGCTCGACACCTGCTGTAGGGGTCCAGCAATATCGACCGCTATACTCTCATGTGGTCTAGATGCTAATACTGACCTAACTTCGGCCGTCACATGCTTCCCCTTTCGTACAAGATGTTGACAAATAGTACAAGATCGACAGAACAATTTTATGTCGGAACAGAATTTAGGCCAGTAAAATTGTGACAGTACTCTGGCTCTTGTCTTATCATAGGCCAAATGTCTAGCAAACGGTGACTCATGTGCGATTTCGGCACATTTTGTCGGTATGTTACAGGTAACACCGTCTGCTGAATTTCATGGTTATTATTTGTGTAATAACGCATGAGAATTCCGTTAAATATTTTAAAGTACCAAGATGCATTCTTAGTTATTTTCGCTCGTTCACCCAACAATTTAAAATAAGGTGTAATTGTTTGGTCGGTGCTTTGTGCCTCGATAAAATTTTGTCGAGTAGTGTTGGTATCTGCACCACTTGGTGTTAATAGCTGTAGCATTTCATTTTGTAGGTCAGTATAGTTTGTTTCTGTATCTAACCTTGTTACAGCGTTAGCCATATGTGTATGTTTCCAGGCTCTTATGTCGTCGTCTGTACATTCTTTCAATGAATTTAGGCATCCTAAAATGAGATCCGTGCATGGATCTTGCAGGATCGCGCAAGTAAATGTGCCGGTAAGGAATGGGGTATTGATATGCGCTTTTGCCAGTGGATATTTCTCAATGGTTCCAGAGAAAGTACGGCATTTGACAAATTCACCCGTATAATCTTCTGGTCTAGCAAGTTCTTTCCTTAATCCCAGTAGAGTGCTCCCGCCATCGAGCAAACATTGGCATGGCTGATCATTGACCAGTGCATCGTAGAACTTAAGTTTACCTCTGGAGGCACTTGCTGCGTTAGCATCTTCATTTGAACATGGTATTACGTGCCCACATTCTAATTTACCAGTCGCATGAAATTGGTGGCATACATTACATTTCTTAAAGTCTAAAATGTCTGTTACTAATGCTACACTCTCACATTCACTCGTTGGCAACACATTCACAAGTTCCGGATCAATGTCACTCTCATCGTCTGATGATGTATCGATAAGTGCTGCATTATTTGCCTTCATTCGTTGTCTACCAATACATTTATTGCTATAATGGCCATAACTGGAACAAAAATAACAGTTAACAGCACATTTGAATGATGATCTTCTGCTTTCTTGCTTCTTTAACACTGCTTCTAAGTGTGACGGATATGCGGGGTTTTTATCACACATCGAGTAAGTCGGGTGAAAAAGACTACAATAGTTACATCGAGGTGGTTTTTGGTATGGTTTGTCCTTCTTACGGTAATCTTTTTGGTTGTAAGATCTATCAGGAACTTTGTTTGCAAAAGCAGTAATTTCTGTATCATGTGTTGTAGATTTAAATATGTCCCTATTAGATGAAAAATATGCTGACCCCCGTTTCTCTAATTGTTGAATGGACTCAATATCTGACTGTTGTAAAAACTTCGCAAAAGGGGTGGGAACGGTAGATATTACCTTGTCCATTACCATAAGTTCTTCTAGTTTTTCATAGTTGTTACCCACTTTCGCCGCCCTAGTACACTTTTTAAATGTGCTCTGCACGTTAGAGATGTAGTCTAAAAAGGTTTCAGTTGCTTTTGGCTTAATTTGGGAGAATTGAATTTGGTACCCTGTAGCGTCTAAAAGAAAATGTTGCATTATCCTATCGTGTATGTACTGATAATTGTTCCTTAGCTCTGTAGGTATGGATTCTATTATTTTTAACGGCTCCCCACTGAGGTTTCTCATGTAGATCATTGCCCAGTCATTTAAAGGTATTTTCTGCGTTTTTAGTTGGAATTATATGTTCTCAGTCCATGCGCTAATTGAATCCCCTACGCTGTATGGTTTTATAAGGCCTTTGTACTTACTAAATCTGTTCTGTTCTTCTTGGCTCTTTTGTTTGCTAGAGGCTATTTGTATGTTAGAATCTACCTCCATTTCCTTCATCTTTAATTTAGTTTCTGAATCTACTTGTATCTGCTGTTGTTTGGTGGCATGATCTAATTCTAACTGTTTCTGTTTGGTAGCCTCTTCGATCTCTTTCATTTCTTTTTGGTGTTGTCTTTCTAGTGCTCTTTCGTCTCTCTCTAGAGCCGCTTTTCTTTCTGTTTCTTCTCTGTATTTTTGATCTACCCACTTTTCTAACTTTTCACCAGTATGGCCCATTTCCTTGCCTGCCTGGATACACTCATTTAGTGACGCCATTTTATGGCTTTATGTTAGTTCAAAAATGATATCACAATAATATTCACACAATAATTTGTAATAATGTGTTAGTAAATATACATCTTTACTGAAAAAGAAGATGCATGATTAATTTAGAGCATACCAAAATATTCTGCAAATATACTCATCTAATTCTTTGGAAAATACGGTTCTTGGGATGTTCCACCGCTGTCTTCCACACTCACAAAATGTTTGACTTGATAACACAATGACTGCTTCTGTTTAGTAGAGCATCAAAAATTAGACACACGCTTATGTTGTACATACAAACTTATCTTTCATGCGAATAATGAATGAAAAAATGTGATAGATAGTGATAAATGGTGTTAATGAATGAATGATATGATTGTCTGAATGATATGTTAGATGATATGTGAGATGATTCGTCGTATGGCAGTCAATGTCGTCTTGTCTTCACTTTCCGACTATGCTGTAACTTCGTTCTAGGCTTCAGTTCAGTCGCTAATCTATTTAGTGACTTCGTAGAATGGTGACATTGATGGCTGTATCACACAAAATGACATGTACACGATGGTGACGTTGGTAATATTCACTGATGATTGTATACATTTCTATAGATTTCTGTATAATAACACACTTTCAAAATTAATTTCCGTAGAATTTCACAATTTATCGATTTAATTTGGCTTTATTGTGGTACACGCTCCACAAATGGTATGATCGTATAATTACCAAAGAAAATTATTTCAGCCATGTATGGAAACAAATTTACATTATTTTCACATATATAACACGGCAATGATGTTGAATCGTGCAATTCACTGATGCTGGTTCAGAACTTCCTGATACCAATTGATAGGTGGCGTTTGTCCAGTGGTTTATAACACCACTTGCCTACTGACGTTGGTTCACTGGTTTCTGACACCAATTGGCTACTGGCGTTGGTTCACTGTTTTCTGACACCAATTGGGGTCCTGCCTGTCAGCGACTTGTTCGCTACAGAGTTCTCAGGACTCCCCTACTTTCGCACTGCACAAAATAATAACTTGTGACATTTGCAAAAGGAATGCAATTTATTTAGAGCTGATAATTCAATAGCTCTGCGAGCGTTATGCTTCATCATCATTATACAACACGAATGCAATGAAGTGGTGAGAAATGATGCTAATAATCACAATCTATATCTACAGCCTAATATTTGACTATTGTCTAGAAACTATAGCATTTGTCCAGGACACGTCTACTCTCTACCGTCTCCAGTCGGGTCTGTCCCCACGCTACACATTGCGTGGTCAAGCACGGAGGCTGTGCTCTTCGTGCAGTAGCGGGTCTGGCGTGCATAGAGTCTCAAGCACGCTGGCTTGTGAGCTTCAGTAACCGGGCACTTCACGGTTACTCGCAAGGCCAAGCTTCCCAATGGCTTGGGGAAAGCCCTTGCTCACTTGTACGCGTTGGCCCCTGGTCTGACACAAATGTGTCTCCTTGTGAGGCTATTTATAGCGCTGGTGTCTCTCCTGTCTGGTGTCTCCCTACTAGACTAGTATTAACTCTTATACACTCTCTAACTCCTTATTGGGGATCCTGACAATTGCGCTCTATACGCCAACTCAGAGGCGGACATGCAACATAATGTTTCAGCTTCCTCACATGCCTGTGCCAACTTTGGGCTCAATATCAACTTGGAGAAGACTAGTTATGTACCAGCCAGCTCCAATGAATAATCACACTGTGCCAAATAATATCAAAGTAAATGATCATAGACTAAGTGTTGTGGATAAATTCACCTATCTTGGCAGCACTGTGTCACAAGCTGCCACAATTGATGACGAAGAGAATGCAAGAATCTCCAAGGCCAGTTCGGCCTTTGGCAGACTGTACAAGAATGTATGGGACAGAACTGGAATAAGCCTGCAAACAAAGCTAAAAGTCTACAAAGCAGTTGTATTATCCACACTGCTATATGCTTGTGAAGCCTGGACTGTTTATCAGCGACACGCTAGGAAATTAAACCACTTCCACACAGTCTGCCTAAGGAAGCTACTGAAGATTAAATGGCAAGACAAGATTTCAGACACTGAAGTCCTAGAAAGAGCGTCCATGCCCAATATCCACACTCTACTGATGAAGAATCAGATTCGCTGGGCTGGTCACTTGACTCGCATGCCATATCACAGGCTCCCTAAACGAATTTTTTACAGCGAACTGCGTTGTGGTAAACGCTCCCAAGGTGGCCAGAGGAAACGCTTTAAAGACACTCTGAAAATCTCACTTAATGCTTTTGGAATTCATCATGACACCTGGGAGGCTGCAGCCAGAGACCGAAATTCGTGGCGTGCATCATTACGCAAGGGTGCAGTCATATGTGAGGCAACCAGGACTGCAAGAGCTGTGAAGAAAAGGCAGGACAGAAAACCAGTGCAGGAAACCCTCCTCCAGAAACGTCAAGCATTCTTTGCCCACATTGTCAAAGAACATTTCGAGCCAAAATAGGCCTTATCAGCCATCTTAGAACCCACGGCTCCATACCTTCAACCCCACTGGATGAAATGAATGGTCATCATCATTCTTGATGGACAAACAACAACATAACATAACAGTATCATTCGCCACGTAATATATGTAAAAAGATTAATATTCAATAAGACAATTAAGAATCACCCCTGGACAACAGAAGTAAAAGAGAATATAGTCAGTCGTCAACATTTAACCAGTCTTGGAGAATGTAACAAGTATATGTTCCAGCTCAAGCAGCTATCCAAGTTATGTCACCTATAATATGAGGGCCCAATTAAATTCCCTCTTCCATTAACGAATGAGAAGTCAACCACAATAATTACACAATTAAGCTCGTTCGCTGGTGGTGGCGACGAGGATAACGGTGATGGTGGTGGTGACGAGGATGATGGTGATGGTAGTTGTGACGGGGATGATGATGATTATAATGGTGATGATGATAGTGAATATGATGTTGATGGTGAGGAAGAGGAGAAGTGGAAAGTTGAAAATAAAGACGATGATTGTTGTGATGATATAAATTATAAGGATGTGATAATTATAATGATTAAGAGGAGGGGGGAATATGGTGATAAAGATGATAACAGTGGTGATAATATACACAATAATGATACGATAGTGATAATGGTGATGATGATGATGATGATGATGATGATGATGATGAGGAGGAGGAGGAGGAGGAGGAGGAGGAGGAGGAGGAGGAGGAGGAGAGGAGGAGGAGAGGAGGAGCATGTTAATGATAAAGACGATGATTGTGGTGATGATATAAATTATAATGATCTGATATTGATAATGATGATGAGGCGAAGGAGAAGAAGGAGAAGGATGTTGATGATGACCATGTCGAGGATGATAACGTTAGTGTTGATGATCTTTTTCAGTTGAGGATATTGTCGTCTGAGACCTTAGGCATACCAAATGATGATGATGATGATTATGATGATGATGATGATGATGATGATGATGATGATGATGATGATGATGATGATGATGATGATGATGATGATGATGATGATGATGGCGACGACGATGATAGTCAGTCGAGACATCGTCTTATACCAAAGATAATACAACTCCTACATACACACAAAACAACAATGAGATCACAGTGAATCACACTAATTGTGAAATGAGATCACGGTGAATCACATTAATTGTCAAACACGATTACGGTACCTGGAGAAAATCTACTCCCTCAAAAAAAAAAGTACCCGATGTAGACTATTGTGTTGCAAGTCAAAAGCATGAATACAGTCAAAGCTTTGACACATTGAGTAGGATATTTGTCGTTAGGGTTATTGCCACCGTATCCCAACTGGTAATGTTCTGTTATGCTACGTCGAACGACGTCACTGCACATTGGGCAATTCCATGCGTGCTCAGTCCTCCGATGCAGTAGCCATCTTAAAGGATTTATGCTCACTGTTCCCGTGAGAAGTTGGTTATGATATCTCCTCTTTTTCCATCGAAGGCGGAATTGAAGTTCTTGACCAGGCTTTACTCCAGATTCGTGCAGCCGGGATAGAGTCAGTGTCTCGTCAGTATCCGTCAACTGAGTCCGTACTCATCATCATCATCAAGTGCCGTGTCAGCTTGCGCAGGCGTTCATGACACTCCACATATCTCGGTCTATGATTTTCTGGATCAACTCTGCTGATGATATTCCTCCATGCCACTATCTCAACCCGTCCAGCATCATTTCTCTTGGTCTGCCTCTGCCTCTCTTTCCCTCGATCTTTCCAGTTGTAACGATGTTCTCCAATGCCTCTCTTCTCATCACATGACCACATAAAGCTTTTTGTCTCTTCCTTATTATTGTATACAATGTTGTAGTTTCATTAGCCTTTTTCATGCAATCGTTGGTAGTTACTTTGGCAGTCCAAGGAGTTGCAACATTCGTCTCGGGAACCACATCTCTGTAGCTTCCAAGTTCTTCCTAATTTGTTCATTTACATTTCAAGATTCACTGCCATACAACAAAACAGATTTTATAGCATTTCAGCACTCTTTTTCCGTACTGTATTGATTATATCCGCCCTGCCCATGATCTTTCCGCGTGTACTGGTGCATTATTTGCCAGCTGATCTGCGCTTTCATTACTTGTAACTCTGGCATGTCCTGGTGCGTACCTCCAGATAAGTGACGTCAAGAGCAACTTCCAAATGTTGTCTATCCATTCGGAGCGGAGACTGCCGGTTGAGATTTCCCATGGTACGTTCATGGAGACTGTGTGATTATTGCGTGTGTGACTTTCCCTTCTGCTGCCCGTGCGAGTTCTCTGGGTGTAGCGGTGATCTCCATAGTCAACTTAATGTGCGAGGGTGCTTCACATGAAAACCTTAAAAGTGTGATAGAAATTACAATAACCATGTCATTGTCTTGTAACCTGTCAATGTTGTTGTTAAGGATGTCAAGAGGGTTAAGTACACTATATCACGCTACAGACGAACATGGTGACGTCATAGGGACAGTTTAAAGATCGCCGCCCCACTTTTGACACGCACCAAAGAGGAACATTTCTGTTGTGTTTTTTTATTTAATCAGTGAAGGTGTGACACCTATAGACATTCGTTGGCATATGAAGGTCCAGTATGGTGATACATGCCTGTCAGTCCAGCAAGTGTATGAGTGGAGTAGGAGGTTTCAAAATGGCTTGACTTCTATGATAGACATTTCGGTCTGATGAAGAGGTACAGCAGGTGGTGGATGAGTGGTTACACACACGATCAAGAGAATTTTGTTTTTTTTTTAAAGTAATCCAAGCACTTTATCGGGGCTGAGGGATTTGCATTGAACGGTGACTACATCGAAAACTGATACATTCGTTTTTTATTTATTTATTTATTTATTTATTTATTTATTTATTTATTTATTTATTTATTTATTTATTCAGAATATATTCACACACACTCGACAAAAATATTCAAGGTTTTCATTTTAAGCTCCCTCGTAGTTATCTTGAGCTTGGTAAACATAGTTTTGCTTCGATGTTTGAATTAGTCTAAGGGAAATATATTCTACAAATTAATGAAAACAGACTGTTTAACTTTCTCACACGCATTCAATTTATTGTTTCTAATACAAAGACTACGGCTGAACGCGTCGTTGCTACCTCGTCTTAAAGCAGAATCTTATGGTACGTTATGAAAACAAATAAATTGGATAACTTGGTGACAACTGGCAAGATTGAGGGGGAAAGAACAAGGGGAAGGCAGAAGTAAATACCAAGATGGCTTTGCCACGTGCCATGGTGGAGACAAGAACACAGAGCTGATCCACGACTCTGGTGATCGAGTTAGATGGCCAAACATAACCGCCCACGCTTAGCGGCACGGCACATTATGATGATGAGTAGAACAGGTACTGTGGCATAGGGGGGTAGTGAGAGGCGGGGTGTCATAACTCCTCGACATACCAAGTCCGTGGTTCGAAATCTGCTGCGGGTGATTTGAAAATAGACCGCTTAACGTTGATTTCGTTTGTAAGAGTTGTCTGCCGTTCGGAAAGTAATGGCAAGCTACAGAACACTGCCATGTAAATCACAAACAGCCAATAAATACTGGGATTGACTGCATCATCATCATGGTCGTTATGATGCCTTGCCGGCTGGCGGGTGAAATCATGCTTTTCCACAAATTGCGATCTCCGACGGCATGGAGCAATTCGTGTGTTGACCCCTTCTGTGCCATGACGCAAGACTGTCAAGAATCTTCTCTCGTTGTCTTCCTCTATCTCTCTTTCAAGAAATATGTTTGTTTGTCATAACATGTTCATGTTTTCTTTTTTTACTTATCATAATGTGGTTCACCCTTCTCTCTCTCCCCCCCCCCCCCCCCACAGACTGTGCAGTTGGTTGGTTGATCGGTCGGTCCATCCGTTCGATTGGCGCGTTGATTGCTTGCTTGGTCGATTAGTATGTTATTTAGTTAGTTGCTTGGTTAGTGAATCCTCTTTGATGCGAGTTTCAACTCCCAAGTCAGACGCGCTAACTGTCAGGTCATTTGATACCTGCAAACAGCTGGCGTCTTTCAGAGCCTTGTTACTGTAAAGACTTCCCTCCCGACTAGTTAAGAAAGCAATGTCGCCATGTAGATTGTCGTGCAAAACTTTCTTTTCCGTCGTGAAGCTCAAAAACTAACAGAGGTGTGCTAAAACGGAACTAGAATTAGACATCTGCCGAAAGTCATATTATGATGCAGCCAGACAGTGTTTCAGTAAAGTAAAAGTGGACTGGTTGAGATTAGTTCCAGGTGGGTAATGATTCCTACCGGAGTTTTAGGTTCTTCATTGTCAATAGTTATAAACCCCTATTGGTAAGGTAGAAAAGATTTATAATTGCTTTATTCTTGCGATTATGTGGAGATTAATTAACAAAGGGAGGTAGTGAACCCACGCAGACATTAACAAACGATGGTGATGTCAGATGTGTTGGTCTGTTGTGTCCCAGTCTATAGAATCAATTAATTGAACAATGTATGTTTCCAAGTTTGTATGTAGAGGAGTACTTGAATTGTTGCTGGCGTTTGTGTTATATTAATCATGAAATTGCTACTTCTGTTGTTGTTGTTGTTGTTGTTGATTTTATTGTTGTTGATTTTATTGTTGTTGATTATATTGTTGTTTGTATTGTTGTGCTTGTTGTTGTTTGTATTGTTGTTGTTGTTTCTATTGTTGTTGTTGTTGTTTATATTGCTGTTGTGGTTGTTGTTGTTTGTATTGTTGTTGTGGTGGTTGTTATTTTTATTGTTGTCGTTGTTGTTTGAATTGTTGTTGTTGTTTAAATTGTTGTTGTTGTTTATGTTGTTGATGTTGTTGCTGTTGTTTGTATTATTATTGTTGTTGTTTGTATTGTTGTTTTTATTGTTGTTGTTGTTTGTATTGATGTTGCTGTTGTTTGTATGTTGTTGTTGTCGTTGTTGTTGGTGTTGTTGTTTGTATTATTGTTGTTTGTATTATTATTGTTGTTGTTGTTGTTTTTGTTGTAGTTGTTGTTGTTGTTGTTGGTCTTCTTCTTCTTCTTCTTCTTCTTCTTCTTCTTCTTCTTCTTCTTCTTCTTCTTCTTCTTCTTCTTCTTCTTCTTCTTCTTCTTCTTCTTCTTCTTCTTCTTCTTCTTCTTCTTCTTCTTCTACTTCCACTACTACTACTACTACTACTACTACTTCTACTACTACTAATATCACTACTAATACCACAGCTGCTACACCTACTATTACCACTACTACTACCACCACTACTACTACTTCTACTACTACTACTACTATATTACTACTACTACTACTACTACTACTACTACTACTACTACTACTACTACTACTACTACTTCTACTACTACTACTACTACTACTACCACCACTACTATTGCTGCTCCAGCTGCTGCTACGACTACTTTTACTACTACTACTGATGCTGCTGCAGCTGTTGTTACTATTGCTACTACTATTACTTCTACTGCTACTGACGGGGGATACGGGGTGTCAGGCAATGGTAGCACCTTTGGTAAGGATGACTCTCATGTCCTTTTCAGGACCCATGCCCCACTGGTCCAAGCCTGACACCCAACTCACGCCTGTGGCTCCTAGTAGCTGTCAGCATGCGACAGCGGCCACCCCCCCCCCCCCCCGGGCAACAGCTGTGAGA
>OY992876.1:443998396-444120896 GCA_963921405.1 Cepaea hortensis
AATCTAATAAATTTAACATAATATTGCTGGATTTTAATTTGCAGTCATATCTAATTGTATTATTAAGACAGAACTGTCATTAAGTTGCATATCCACCCATCATGCGTCATGCCTATAAGCGTGGGCAGTCATGTTTTGCCATCTCACTTGATCACCAGAGTCGTGGATCAGCTCCGTGTTCCTGTCTCGACCATACCACGTGGTCAAGCCATCCAGGTATTTACTTCTCGGCCTTCCACTTGGTCTCTTCCCCTCGATTTTGCCAGTTGTCACTAAGTTCTCCAATTCATTTCTTCTCATAACATGTCCAAACAAATTTTGGCTGCCTGCGTATAATGTCTCTAATCAGTTTAAGATCTTCATCTGTTTCTTGAAGGACTTGGTCATTGGTTTTTCTGTCTGTCCATGGTATTCGTTGCATTTTCCTCAGAAACCACATCCCCACAGCAATCAGATGTTTTTCAGCTTGTCTGCTGATTGTCCACACTTCACATCCATACAAAAGTTTAGGTTCTATGTAGCACCGCAACACTCTTTTTCTGGTTTGCAACTGACAACATTTTATTGGTCTGTATGTTTTTCATCGTGCAAAAGGCTACCTTCACCATGGCGATTCTTGTTCTAATCTCTTCAAAGCATCTCCCAATAGATGTTATAACTGTTCCGAGATAATTGTACCGATTCACTTGTTTAAGAATATTCCCATTTACTTCTATATTATATGTGGCATAATCGGGTCAAAACACGTATCTTATCAATGACTCTGCTGATTGTGTGAGATCATGATCTGTAACCGTTGATGCATATCGCCAAGGCATGTGATGATGATTTTAAGCATGCCAGTACTTTTCTTCTTTTTTTAAACTTGCATTTGTATTTTAATAATTTAATAACACGATTTCACACATTTGTTTATTTTCTTTCGCAGGAGCCAACAACAAAATGTTTCGTTACTAAAGATTCCAACAACATAGTTAGGCCTAACTGTTATATACAAACAATGGCGATTAGATATTTAGTAACCATAGTGATGGTCGGTCTTCTGTCACAAAGTTCCCAAGCAAGTAAGTTAGTGGTTCCCTTTCTTTGATTTCAAACGTCATTAAAATACATCATCATTATCTCGTGCCGTGCCACTTGGCGTAACTGTTCTTATATTTCCACAGATCTCTTTTTTGGTTTTTTTTTTTTTTATTCTGGAACAATTGTATTGATGAGCCTCCACGCAACATGAAAAATGTTAATTTAAATACGGAACAAACACGCAATATGTTGCATGATTTATTGCATGGCGTACATTGCTGATACTCACTCATACACACAAACAACCATTAATTATTTTACTCACTCATCCACAATTACAACCATTAATTGTGTTACTTACTTACTCACACACACACACACACACACAACAATTAATATTGCCACCCACTCACCCGACCATGTGACCACTAATATTGCTACTCACTCACCCACACACACACAACCATTAATATTGCTACCCACTCACCCACACATACAACCACTAATATTGCTACTCAATCAAGCACACGCACATACACAGACACAATCATTAATGTTAATACCCACTCACCCACACATATAACCACTAATGTTTCTACGCACTCACCCACAGATTCAACAATAGCCCCAGCCCCAACTAAATACAGCGGGAAGGCAAGCATCCTCTTCATTATAGACGCATCTAGAAACACTATCAAACGTGACTACCAAGCTCATCTTCAGACAATTGCCAATTTGCCAGATTTTTTCAGTGTTGGTGCCAACGATACCCTGTTCTCTGCCATAATATTCAGCACAAATCCGTACAACATTTTCAGTTTTATCGCCTATCCGACAAATGTGCGGATCAAATGGGTAAGTGAGCATTCATTTTTATCATCTTTAGAGAATTAACAAATGAGAGAGGGAAAATAGTTCTTGAGAGCTATATCGAGCTAATCCTGAGATATGGAGATGAATCAAGAACACGTATACGAGGAAATGCCCAAGGACATATAATCAGATTGCAGGTGGTACCAATTTTTTGGGACTCTCTCTTTGTTGTTGACGATGTGGACAGAGCTATTATGCGAACGTCGATAGGGCTGTGATGTCGGTTTTTGACTCATCTCAACCAAACCCAACTCAACCCAACTCAACTCAACCCAGCTCAACTCAACTCAGCCCTACTCAACTCAACCCAACTCAAATGAATCCAACTCAACTTAACCCAACTCACCTCAACCCAACATTAACCCAGCCCAACCCAACTCAACTCATCTCAACTCAATCAACTCATCCCAGTCCAACTTAACTCAGCCTTACTCAACTAAACACAACTCAACTCAACACAACTCAACTCAAGTGAACCAAACTCTACTCAACCTAACTCACGGTCAAGTAGCAGGCAATTGAGAAATTATGTGAAAGCCGCGGAGATTTGGTTTTTATTAGAAGTATGATGAGAACGCAGACGACGGATAAAAAGAGCAAGGATGATGATATCTTGACGGAATTTAACTCACAAATTTAGTTGGTTAGAAGACAGTTCACATTCTTTGGGCATGTCAGGAGAAGGAGAAAACTGAAGTACGTTGTGACAACAAGAAAACTGGAGTGTGGAGAAGCATGGGGAGACAAAGGGAGAGACAGTGGGCAGTCTGATGCCATGCATGGAGTAACGGCAGTATCAGAAATGATTTAATGTTTATTCATGTCATACCTAAGCGAATGCAGTATATCTCGCTCGTATTTATGGTGTTCCTTTTATGACAAAGAAAATGAGTTTATCATATAGAGGTTTATTTTTCGTGTTATGACAATGAGTTCACCATGCTCATGTCTATTTCATTAATGACACAGTGAATTAGTTAATCATGCTCGGGTTAATCCATCTTCTAACAATTAAGTAAATGAGTAAATAATTAGTCATCAGTCGCAATTCCAACATCACGACAAGGGATCATCCCATTATGCTCCGTTCCTGTGCCAGCGAATATCAAATAAAAAGCTCCTCACTGTCCCATGTGAAAAGTGGAACAGACAGCAGTCCCGACAAAACCAACATCACTTATAGGCACACATGTATATGGCCGCTGCCAGCCAACACAACGCAGGCCGACACTAGTACTACAGTGCACAGCCTATGGAAGTAGTAGTCACTAGAAAAATCGCCAGTTGCGCAAGCATTAATGCATAAGGCAAACCATTCGATCAGCAACCAACCACAAACCATTTTCCTGACATGAATTTTACAACACAAATCACCGCGGAAAGATGAACAAGCATTTCACATGAAACCCACAGCTCTTAATGTCGCACGAAGCACTAAGCTAAGTAGCTTGGCGATGGAATCATCTATTATCAGTCCAAAATTAGGAAACTGCGTAAGCAAATCGTAGCCAGAAGCAAATACACTAAGGCCTTAATCGATCGCCTATATGTCCTATTGAACTGTAAGTCCAATGAGCTAGCAACACTCCAGTTTATTTCCGTTATGACATCAAGTGAGTTAATGTATCCCGTTCGAAGTTAGCTGCATGCGATTTGGAATCAGACCGCCTAGTGTTGATTATTAACAATATTTTGAGCTTCGGGAATTCATAAAAAAATACGGCAGACTAGTCAAAGTAAACTTGCCTTGCAAATATCAAACAGCCGAATATGATTGAGTTGATTGCGACTTCATGAACAGAACATGCAACAAACTATATTTAACTATCAATTTATCTCGTCCTTGACTAAGGGACGTAAATTACATGTATATGAGAAGTCGAAGTGGGTTCGCCTGATTGCGAGGGACACTGATAATAGAGAAAGCTAATCCATACGCGAAAATCAGCCCAGAGCACTGGACGTTAATGGACTACACTTGAGTTCAATGCTAGCGAACGCAAAAGTAAAAAAAGAAAAAGACACAACTAATGTTTGTATTGTTCTTGGGGAAGATATAGTCTAATGGAACATCAGATAAATTGTTTTGTGTTTTATTCATTCTTGTTTCATTCATACTTGTTTCATTCACATTTGTTTCATTCATGCTTGTTTCATTCATACTCGTTTCATTTATAATTGTTTTATTGATACTTGTTTTAATTTTAATTATGTTATTATTTAATTTTCATCTACTTAAGTTGAGTTGAGTTGAAATGAGTTGAACTGAGACGAGTTCAGCTGAGTTGAGTCAGGAAACGACATCACAACACTCAGAACATTCAAATGTCTTCCTCTAGTCCCCCCCCCCCCCAACCCTACTCCTGGTCATTCTGTTTAAGTTACGCTGTTCGATATCTTAGTCCGGTATGTACAAGTGCTTGTTTCTTAATGTTTTTAAAAAGAATCTAATATTGCTGTGGTTTATTATATGTCTTCTTGCAGGCTCTTTCAAACCTGGGCTACCTCGGAGGCCTGACCAACACGGCAGCAGCCTTACGGCTGGCCAGACAATACTCATTCACCCCAGTCAATGGAGTCAGACCCAGTGTGCCCAAAATTGCTGTTGTTTTCCTGTTTGGTCCGTCCTCTGATGGTTGGTGGTTGTTTTATATGTCGTCATCATATCATCATCATCATCATCATCATCATCATCATCATCATCATCATCATCATCATCATCATCGTCGTCGTCGTCATCATCCTCATCGTCATCATCATCATCATCATCATCATCATTATTATCATCATCATTATCATCATCATTATCATCATCATTATCGTCATCATCATCATGTCTTGTCGTCCGGGGTGGCGATCATGCCCAAAAGCATATTGATGTACGCATTAACTTTTAGTTTTTGGGTAATTAATAACAGCAGATGGAAGATGTAATAAGCAAGTTAACAGTAGAATCATCAGCCATTATCATAGTGTGCAGTCTCGATAAGCATGAGTGGTCATGGTTCGATATCTCACACGATCACCAGAGCCTTGGATCAGCTAGGTGTTTTTGTCTCGACCATACAACGTGGCCAAGCCATTCAGATATTTATCTCATTGCCTTCTCCTTGCTCTTATCCCCTCAATCTTGCCAGTTGTTACTTGGTTTTACTGTTTATTTCTACCCATAACATGACTAAACAAGTTTAACTGTCTGCGCCTAATTTTACGAATCAATTTACGGATTTTATTTATTTCTCGTAGGACTCCCCACACCCATCCCCTCTTTGTTTCCTTACCCTCCATCTCTGTGATACCTCTATGATGTCGCTGTAATACCTCTGTAAAATCTGTGTGATATCTCTGTAATGTGTGGGGGAGCAGTGAGGAGCATTTTGTGTGATATTCACTGACACAGGAAAGTAGCATTGTGGGGCAACCCTTTGCCGTAAAGTTGGAATTGCGACTAAGTAACTAACCTCCAAAATATGTAAAATAATATATGTAATACGTAATATCTCTGTAATATCTCGTTGATGCCTCTGAAACACCTTTGTGATAACCCTATCCTGATTTTGTAATACCTCTGTCTTGACTTTGTGATGCCTCTGTCTTTACTTTGTGATACTTCTGTCCTGACATTATGATGCCTCTGTCCTGACTCTGTGATACCTATATCCTGACTTTGTGATACCTCTGTCCTAACTTGTGATACCTCTGCACTGCCTTTGTGATAACTCTGTACTGACTTTGTGATACCTCTGTCCTGTTTGATACCTCTGTCTTGACTTTGTGATACTCTGTTCTAACTTTGCAATACCTCTGTCCTAACTATGTGATACCTCTGTACTGACTTTGTGATACCTCTGTACTGACTTTGTAATACCTCTGTACTGACTTTGCGATACCTCTGTAATGCATCTCCAATATCTCCGTCCTGTTTCCGTGATACCTCTGTGAAGTCTCTGTGATACCTCGTTGTCTATGTGATGTTGATGATTCTGTAATACCTCAATACTGTCTACAATATAAAATTACACACAGTAGTGCAACTTTACATAACAGAATTGCGACACATACAGGACGTTGCGGCGATTAGCCTTCATCAGCAAACAAACACATACACCAAACACAACTTATAGTCACGGAGATCTCCTGTGATTACATTAAGACGTGACGCCAGAATGAGAAGAATAAAAAGATGAAAAAATGAAAGCAATGAGGAGAAAATCAAAATTGGAAAACATGTTCCTACTTACCTCAGAATTCCGAGCTGTATATAGCCCCGTATGCCACAGATGTCTTATTTTATACCCAACCGAGGTGGTGGGATGTAGAATGATGACGGGGTGGTGGGTGTAACAGTTCAGTGAGCATTCCAGGTATTGGAGTGGAAGTGGTACAATATAAGAAGGGGGTTAGGGCAGGAAGGTAGGAATCTGAAGAATCCCAGTGGATGTAGTTACAAAGCATGAGTGGGTTGGATATTGAAGAGCATTGAAGTGTGCACCCAAGTATGATGGTTATACTAACGACACTCACACTATGTACTCTTTTATGTTATTGGAAGGCGAGTCCTAAAGTATGGGTAGACTGTGTATGAGTGCACATACATACATCTACACCGCTCAACAGACATTCATACAATAGTGTACATGGACATGTGCAAGGCATATATCAGAAGAGAGAGAGAGAGAGAGAGAGAGAGAGAGAGAGAGAGAGAGAGAGAGAGAGAGAGAGAGAGAGAGAGAGAGAGAGAGAGAGAGAGAGAGAGAGAGAGAGAGAGGTTTGGTGTCTCTGTGATATGTCTGCAAAGCCTCGGTGAAGATTCTGCGAAATCTCTGTGATGTTTCTGCATTATCTCTGTGATGTTTCTGCAGTACCGCGTTATCTCTGTGATGTATCTGCAATGTCTTTATGCTGTTTATGTGATGTTTCTGCAATGCCTCTGTGCTGTTTCAGCGATATCTCGTTGTCTCTGTGATATTTCTACAATTTTAGTGTGATTTTTCTGTGATACCTGTCACCGACCGTTAGGGTGTTTCTATTGAAATAGACAGAAATCCCTATCCAAGAGTTTGCCGACAGTCTCTAGAAATTATGGCTCGTTACAAGAATGTCTAAAGGGATGGTCCCGATAGAAGAGACTGGGATTCACTTGGTAGACAAAGGCAGAAGGTGAAGAACACTCGTGTATGTAGGAAGCCCTAACACGAATGCCTAGTTTATCTGTCGGTGATCCTTCGTCAATTGATGGAGCCCCCTGTTTTAAATACTTTCACGCACTCACGCGCACACCTTGCGTTCAAAATGATCACTAGTGGAGTACGTTGGTGAAAGTATAAAACAATAATACTCTTTAATAATAAAAGAGAAAATGAAAATTGTGGTTCAACTGGTAAACTATGATAGTTACATTTATGTTACAGGTACAAAAATAAAATAGTTTTCTTATGCTTAGACAGATAGCATGTCATCATTCACACCATCCAGACAGTGATACACTCAGAACACATGTAGACACAGAGTCACCTGAGATAATCTGATCTCTGTTAGGAATAGTGCTGGCTTTCGGTTGTATTATGTCTTGGAGTCGACCCTGGCATTCGACAGGTGTACGATGCTCCTCCGGATTCCAGGTTCCGTCTCCACTAGTTGGTGGCTCAAAGTTTCGGTAACCGGACCGGTTAGGTGTCAGCAGTATCAGCAGCGAGGCTCCTTAAATCAAAGAAACAGTTGCAGACTCCTTAGTGTCTTGACAATAACAATGTGTCTGAGTGTTGGTGTTGTGTGTCTGTTGTGTATGTGTCAGATGCAGAACAGGAATAAAACAATTCCTCTCTGCTATTCTGTATCAAAAGCAAAGGCCAATAGTTCTTATCAGCTTGGCTATACCTTGTATGACATGATGATACAAGGTGAAAAAGGGTCCAGAAGTGGACACATTCTAAGACCACATGGTCCATTGGAATAGAACATGTAGACAAATCTTTGTTTGAAAAAAACATTACAAAATGTACATGGTTGTAAAACTTGAAGTGACTCATATGCAATAATTACTGGTGTATTCCTTAACACCATGGTGAGGAAGTCCTGGGCAGCCAGGATGTTTCCCTAGATAGCTAAGGAAGGGCCAACAATAATTCAACCTAATCCCACATCAGTCATTAGGCATACAGCAATCAAGTGTCGCCATGAAGTCGTGAGGTATACCCCACAGAATATACGAGCTAAAAGATAAGAAGAAGGCCAGCAGGCAAGCAAGGGGGCTGAGATATTCCAGGCATTGGGCTTTAGGATGTCTCAGTTATCCCTTGTTGAGTTATTTACTCCCCAAATTCTGATTCCTCACCACATGGTATTTGCTTTGAACTTATGACCGTCAGTGTCATGTAGTTCGGCATGGCGGTGAATCAGGGGTAAGCAAATTTATGTTTGAATATATATCGCCTAGTAACATTGCTGGCATGTGAGAATCATGTTCCACATGTCTCTTCTACTTCTGCCCACATGGCAAAATCATGTCATCATATTTTCAACAAAATATACATGTAAATACATTCACAAAATGCATATGAAAATAATCAGTAAGGTTCATACATTATATCTATATATATTTTTATCTATAAATATATCTAGGCCTCACATGTTTTCTCTCAATGTCTCCCCTTTCAACTACCACGTTTCATAAATATACATGGTCAGGACAGTTTTGGGTTTTCCCAATATCAGAATATAAATGTGTACACACTTCTTATTATAATCATAATTATTATGTTACTACACTCACCCCCAGTCTTATTGCAGCACTTAAGATAGGTTTTGGTATAATCTACCAAGGATGCAATTGGATATGGCAGCTCACTTCATATAAGGTCTGCTTAGCACAGCAGCTATGGTCGTTGTGTACCGGACGGAAGTTGTTAGTCACAATTTCCGGTGCAGCCGTACTAATAGCATATCGCCGCATTCCCGTTGCTAGGGAGTGACGGACCTATATCCCCAGTCATTAGACTTGATATTAATAAGGGTTGAAGACAGGGGATTTCCCTTGTGACATCATTTGAATAGATGACGTGAAAATACACGCTGTCCCCAATGCACTGTGTAGTTTTAGTGCAGAAAATGTCTGTGTAGTCATTCTGACGTCATTATTAGTAATTTAGCTGCGTACTGAATCCAGAATGTAAATTATGAATTCCCCTAACGTAGTAGTGGTGTTGTTTGCATAGTGATCTAGACTCATCCCGTCACATATGCCGTCCCTAGAGAAAAGTACGGCTCAGCGAACTTTTAGGGTGGATGAGCCTAGATCGACTATGCATTCTCACCAGATTATATCTGAACCAATTGTTCCCCTCTAGAGAAGGATCTATTAGACTTCTTTCGACTCCGGGGCTGGCTTGGTACTTTGGTATGACCTGGCATTTCTCCAGATAAGTTTAGTGAGGATCCAGTCAGAGGTTGGTATGGAAAGCTAAGAGGTTCTTCCCTCCTCCCTACTTTCTGAACAACATTTAGAGCTACCAGATGTACTGGTCGTTCTTTTGCTCTGTCATAATATTTGCGGAGCAATTTAATGTGGTAGATTTTCATCTTACCTTTCATGAAGATTTTATATTTGGTGTTGGACACTTTCTCCATTATGGGGAATGGTCCTTGCCACTCAGTCTCCTTATTAGTCCCACTAGATCTTAAGAGTAACACTTTGTCCCCTACCGCTAGCGAACGTTTTGAGGAAAAACATTTCCCTCTCTGGAGAGTCTTCCTATCACTAGGAAGTTGGTTACAGCCAGGTGTTAGAGTTGGGACTTGGGTCAGTGCACTCCCTACTATCATGGGAGTGGATGGTTCCCCTAAATAGACATATTTACTTCCCAGTATCATGTCATAGATAGGATCAGTCATCACTGCTGCCGATATAGTTCCCTTTACAAATCTAGAGTTAACTAACACTTGGGCTATTGGTAAAGTTAGGGTAGGCGAACTTCTTGTCGCACCCATAACTTCAACCATGTTTTGCGTCAACTGACCAGGTTTTACTAAGTGTGATGCTATTATGGCATCATACGTTAAACCCGTATCATGCAGACACTCGACCACCTGTCCATTGACATTGATCTTCTCTACCACTCGATGTCCTCTCATTTCGGGAGGCGGTGGTAGTGTAGTGGTTTTCTTCCCTATCGAGAAGCAAGCCGCAATCTGGGGTTTTGCTCTGCGCTTGCAGTCTGCCGTACTGTGGGAATTATTATGACAATTCGTGCAGTATGGTTTTCTAGCCCCAGATGTGGTTTGTTTTTTGTTATGCTGCTGCTGAGGTTGCCTCTGGTCTGCTGGTATATTGCTAAGGGTTTGTCCCTGATTGTTTGGAGGTGGGTTCTGTTGAAGTTGGGGAGGTTGCGTTGGGACCGAGTCCCCATGGGCAGTCAAATATCTTTCAGCCAAGACTATCATTTCCCCCAGTGTTTGTGCCCCTTGTTCAATGATGAAAGTTTCCATTGGCTTCGACATACAGTTCCTCAGCTGCTCACACAAAACCATCTCCCGCAAGCCCGCATAGGAGTGTTCATACTCTCCCAAGGTCTCCCATTTACAGAGATAACTCTGCAGACGAGCGGACAATTGTGAGAATGACTCACCCCTCAGACGTCTTGCGGTTCGGAATTTCCGCTGATAAGCAGCTGAGGTTAACTCATATCTCTTCAATAAAGCCGATTTCAAACTTTCATAAGAATGTTCATGGCCTGGAGGTAGTCCCTGAAAGACTACATACGCTTGTCCCCTCAGTGCCTGAGAAAGCTTCAAGTTCCAGTGTTCCCTAGCCAACCCAAATGACTCAGCTAATTTCTCGAATTTCTGAAGGTAACTATCCAATTGTTCCTGAGTTTCCTCGAACGGCATCAAAGGAAAACTCATAGGACCCACATGAGAAGTCGAATGTAGCTGGGTTTCAATGCTGGGTGCCGGGGAGCTGGCGTTAGAACAGGTTGCTGATAGAGCTTGGTTTTCTAGCTCTTTCATCCTAAACTCATGCTGTCGGATTTTTTCGTTTTCCTGTAACTGCCTAAGTTCTTTCTCAGCCTCGGCCTCGATTTTCTTAAGCTCTGTCTCTGCTTCCAGTTTCTTAAGCTCGAGTTCATGCCTACGTATTTTATCTTCCCTGTCTTCTTTCCTTAACTCCCTCTCCATATCATGGACATATTTGGCTGCTTCGGGCTCCGATAACCCCATAGCTACCGCTGCTGCGTGCAAATCTGCTGATGAACTCATGACTGAGTTTTGACTGAGAGGGTGAGTGATCAGTGGACTACAATTTCTATATCAATATTATACTACTTCCCAATTCAAGTTATACTAATACAATTGCAATAATTTACAAATCTTATTAGTACATACACAAAAATGGTTAGTACAAACAATGATACAAACACACTTTCACTCTCTCAATCGAATGGAAACAACTAATTACAGAGTTTCCTAAACTACTCTACCCTTTACTGAGATGAGAAAAATATTTTTTTTTTTTTTTTTTTACCAAGTAACACAATTTATTAGAAATATTTCTAATTAGCTGGGTAGAACCCGGACCGAGACCACAGTTGTCACCGACCGTTAGGGTATTTCTATTGAAATAGACAGAAATCCCTATCCAAGAGTTTGCCGACAGTCTCTAGAAATTATGGCTCGTTACAAGAATGTCTAAAGGGATGGTCCCGATAGAAGAGACTGGGATTCACTTGGTAGACAAAGGCAGAAGGTGAAGAACACTCGTGTATGTAGGAAGCCCTAACACGAATGCCTAGTTTATCTGTCGGTGATCCTTCGTCAATTGATGGAGCCCCCTGTTTTAAATACTTTCACGCACTCACGCGCACACCTTGCGTTCAAAATGATCACTAGTGGAGTACGTTGGTGAAAGTATAAAACAATAATACTCTTTAATAATAAAAGAGAAAATGAAAATTGTGGTTCAACTGGTGAACTATGATAGTTACATTTATGTTACAGGTTAAATTAAAAATGTTTGCGTATCCTTTTTACAGGACTTAGCTGTCAACAGCAGCATCTTTCAGCTGTCTGTTGATCTCTTGGCAAGATTACGCTCAGTAGTTTGCCATTGCTTTCTGAGCGGCCGGCTCAGTATCCGCAAGTCACGAGCGGGGGTCGAACCACCTCAGTTCTCGCTCCGCTGCGAGACTCTGCGTGATAAACGGGATTACAGAGAGAAAGTGTTGTAGCCCCACAGCCAGAGAGACCGGCATGTTACAGGTACAAAAATAAAATAGTTTTCTTATGCTTAGACAGATAGCATGTCATCATTCACACCATCCAGACAGTGATACACTCAGAACACATGTAGACACAGAGTCACCTGAGATAATCTGATCTCTGTTAGGAATAGTGCTGGCTTTCGGTTGTATTATGTCTTGGAGTCGACCCTGGCATTCGACAGGTGTACGATGCTCCTCCGGATTCCAGGTTCCGTCTCCACTAGTTGGTGGCTCAAAGTTTCGGTAACCGGACCGGTTAGGTGTCAGCAGTATCAGCAGCGAGGCTCCTTAAATCAAAGAAACAGTTGCAGACTCCTTAGTGTCTTGACAATAACAATGTGTCTGAGTGTTGGTGTTGTGTGTCTGTTGTGTATGTGTCAGATGCAGAACAGGAATAAAACAATTCCTCTCTGCTATTCTGTATCAAAAGCAAAGGCCAATAGTTCTTATCAGCTTGGCTATACCTTGTATGACATGATGATACAAGGTGAAAAAGGGTCCAGAAGTGGACACATTCTAAGACCACATGGTCCATTGGAATAGAACATGTAGACAAATCTTTGTTTGAAAAAAACATTACAAAATGTACATGGTTGTAAAACTTGAAGTGACTCATATGCAATAATTACTGGTGTATTCCTTAACACCATGGTGAGGAAGTTCTGGGCAGCCAGGATGTTTCCCTAGATAGCTAAGGAAGGGCCAACAATAATTCAACCTAATCCCACATCAGTCATTAGGCATACAGCAATCAAGTGTCGCCATGAAGTCGTGAGGTATACCCCACAGAATATACGAGCTAAAAGATAAGAAGAAGGCCAGCAGGCAAGCAAGGGGGCTGAGATATTCCAGGCATTGGGCTTTAGGATGTCTCAGTTATCCCTTGTTGAGTTATTTACTCCCCAAATTCTGATTCCTCACCACATGGTATTTGCTTTGAACTTATGACCGTCAGTGTCATGTAGTTCGGCATGGCGGTGAATCAGGGGTAAGCAAATTTATGTTTGAATATATATCGCCTAGTAACATTGCTGGCATGTGAGAATCATGTTCCACATGTCTCTTCTACTTCTGCCCACATGGCAAAATCATGTTATCATATTTTTAACAAAATATACATGTAAATACATTCACAAAATGCATATGAAAATAATCAGTAAGGTTCATACATTATATCTATATATATTTTTATCTATAAATATATCTAGGCCTCACATGTTTTCTCTCAATGTCTCCCCTTTCAACTACCACGTTTCATAAATATACATGGTCAGGACAGTTTTGGGTTTTCCCAATATCAGAATATAAATGTGTACACACTTCTTATTATAATCATAATTATTATGTTACTACACTCACCCCCAGTCTTATTGCAGCACTTAAGATAGGTTTTGGTATAATCTACCAAGGATGCAATTGGATATGGCAGCTCACTTCATATAAGGTCTGCTTAGCACAGCAGCTATGGTCGTTGTGTACCGGACGGAAGTTGTTAGTCACAATTTCCGGTGCAGCCGTACTAATAGCATATCGCCGCATTCCCGTTGCTAGGGAGTGACGGACCTATATCCCCAGTCATTAGACTTGATATTAATAAGGGTTGAAGACAGGGGATTTCCCTTGTGACATCATTTGAATAGATGACGTGAAAATACACGCTGTCCCCAATGCACTGTGTAGTTTTAGTGCAGAAAATGTCTGTGTAGTCATTCTGACGTCATTATTAGTAATTTAGCTGCGTACTGAATCCAGAATGTAAATTATGAATTCCCCTAACGTAGTAGTGGTGTTGTTTGCATAGTGATCTAGACTCATCCCGTCACAATACCTTGTTGTCTCCGTGATGTTTCTGTAATGCCTTAACGATGTACCCAAGCTTCTATTATAACCTTGTGGTACTTTTGTGATATTGACGTGAAGCCTCAGATATGTCTATGTAAAGTCTTTGTGATGTCTCTGTGATACTTCTTTGGTGTATAATACTTTTGACTTGCTGGTCCCATTGTAGATTCGGTCACTGAAGCCATGCAGTTAAAAAATGACGGAGTTACAGTAATTTGCATTGGGGTTGGCAAATCCGTACCTGAACGAGAAGTACTCAACATTGCATCCGCACAGTCCCTGGCGTACTTCGTCGACGAAGGCGCTAGTCTAGAGCTCATCCTAAGAGACCTCAGTCGGGATATTTTCGAATGTGAGTCGATTTATTTACCTTCCTTGTCATGTTCTATACTGTCGATTTGCCATGTTCTTTAATGTTGTTTTGTCGTGTTCGGTGGTGTTATTTTGTCATGTTCTGTGACATTCATTTGTAATGTTCTGTCGTCGTTATTTTGTCGTGTTCTGTCATGTTATTTTGTCGTGTTCTGCGGTATTAATTGTGTCATGCTATCTGGTGTTATTTTGTCACGTTATTGTGTTATTTTCTCATGTTCTGTGGTTTTGTTTTGTCGTATTCTGTAATGTAATTGTGTCCTGTTCTGTCGTGTTCATTTGTCATGTTCTGTCGTATAATTTGGCATGTTCTATAGTGTTATTTTGTCATGTTCTGTCGTGTTATTGTGTCGTGTTCTGTAGCGTAATTGTGTCATGTTTTGTCGTATTATTTTGTCATATCCTGTCGTGTTGATTTGTCATGTTCTGTCGTGTTGATTTCTCATGTTCTGTCGTGTTATTTTGTCATATCTTGTCGTACTATTTTGTCATGTTCTGTAGTGTTGATTTGTCATGTTCTGTCGTGTTATTTTGTCATGTCTTGTCGTGCTATTTTGTCATGTTCTGTCGTGTAGATTTGTCATGTTCTGTCGTGTAACTGTGTCATGTTCTGTCGTATTATTTTGTCATGTTTTGTTGTGTTGTTTTGTCATATCTTGTCGTGTTGTTGATTTGTCATATTCTGTCGTGTTGATTTGTCATTTTCTGTCGTATTATTTTGTTATATCCTGGCATATTATTGTGTCATGTTCTGTCGTATTATTTAGTCATGTCTTGTGGCGTCATTTTGTCACGTTTTGGATGTTATTTTTTATGTTCTGTCATGTTATTATAACGGAAAACAGGTGAACCGCAATTACTAGTGCAACTTGACAGAGTAACAGACATTCCCAAACAGAGGTCACCAGAATGTGCAGACCAGAGTCTACTGAAGTTTTGTTAAGTTCACTGATGTTTATTAAAGTTTACTGAAGTTCATCCAAGTTTAATGACGTTTATTGAAGATTACAGAAGCTGAGTCGTAAAATATGGCAAATAAGAAAATGTGGAGCCGAAGGCGTGCAAATAGATAGATATGGATATATAGAGGGAAGTCAGCAGAGTTATACAGTGGCATCTACAACAGCATTGGCAACCCACTGGATGGATGCTGGGGTTTATTGCGACGTCATGTACGTGCAAGTTGCTTTAATTGTATACCAAACACGCCTTATGGAGGAGGCACGGGTGCTTTATGTTACCGACTATATTTATACATGTGTGAGTGTCTGTGTGTGAGTGTCTCTGTGTGAGTGTTTGAGTGCCTGTGTGAGTGTGTGTATGTGTGTGTATGTGTGTCTGTGTGAGTGTCTGTGTGTCTGTGTGTCTGTCTGTGTGTTTATGTGAGTATCTGCGTGCTTTCTTGCCTGTCTGTCTCTTAACATAGTAAAAGGTATTGTTTATATTCACAGCATTCACTTGACAATGTTTTTTGTTCTTTATTCTATGTGAATGTAACAAGCACAATAGATAACTGATGTGTAAAAGAGGAGTGCTTGGAATGGCCGAATGTAAGACTGGCCTGTGTGCTCAATGTATGACCCATTTGAAAATGAAAGTTCATTTGTTCATTCAACAGCATCCACGCCTAATCCAGATAGGACATCTTGCATCGGACCAGACGGCTGCCTCGGCAAGGCAGATGGGGTCTACGAAGCGTGCAGTCCGGAGTGCCAGGAGGGGTACTTCTATACCTGTACCAGTGAACTTACTTACAAAATGTAAGCTGTCGTTTACTGAACTCGTCGAGTATGTAACCGAACTCGTCGAGTATGTAACTTAACTTGTCGAGTATGTCACTGAATTCGTCGAGTATATAATTTAACTCGTCGAGTATATAACTGAACTCGTCGAGTAGTAGCTGAACTCGTAGAGTATGTAACTGAACTCGTCGAGTATGTAACTTAACTTGTCGAGTATGTCACTGAATTCGTCGAGTATATAACTGAACTTGTCGAGTATATAACTGAACTCGTCGAGTATGTAGCTGAACTCGTAGAGTATGTAACTGAACTCACCGAATATGTAAGTGAACTCGCCGAGTATGTATCTGAACTCTTAGAGTATGTAACCTAACTCACCGAGTATGTAACTGAACTTGTCGAGTATGTAGCTGAAATCTTAGAGTATGTAACCTAACTCACCAAGTATTAACTGAACTCGTCGAGTATGTAGCTGAACTCTTAGAGTATGTAACCTAGCTCACCGAATATGTAAGTGAACTTGTCGTGTATGTAGGTGAACTCTTAGAGTAAATAACCTAACTCACCGAGTATGTAACTAAACTCGTCGAGTATGTAGCTGAACTCTTAGAGTATGTAACCCAACTCACCGAGTATGTAACTGAACTCGTCGAGTATGTAATTGTTTCATTTTTTCTCTTGTACATAAGTCGTGTTTATTTGTTTATGATTAGAGGTCAGCATGGTCGAATGGATAAGAGCGCTTGCACGTAAACTTCCGGTGTGCTGTTGTCGAGGTAGCGGGTTCAACTCTGCACCCTGCCGTTGGACTACTATGTTAAATTCTAGTCCGTGACGTAAATTACAAGTACCTCAGATGTCGGAGTGGGTTCGAATGATGGCGAGGGACGCTGGTAATATGGAAAACTAATCCTCAGGGAAAAAATTAGTTTCTTTGCAGGGAGCGTGATAATGATCTATGTTTATAAGTTTAAAGGCCAGAGGTTTGATGTAATTGAGTAAGGTTTTATCCCACATGGCCCGGTCTCTTTCCACAGGGCGACCAGCCGAAAGTATCACTCAAAGCACGAACTCCGTAGCTCCAGCGACGACCCGAGGTGTCTCCGAGAAAACTGCACTAGTGAACAGAGTGTGAGCGTCCGGAATCAAACTCTAAACCTTCGAAACACAGGGCAGCTGTGTTGCCACTTCGCCGCGTAGATCCCTGCTGATGTATGCAGGGACGAGTAGTTTGGTCAGTTCTGTGTCATTCTCATCGCCAATGTCATTGCTTGTTTAGGTACAGCAGATTTGTATTGCATGTCCTGTTGTTGTCTCGGCAGTGTAACATTGCCACTTGTAGACATGCATGTTTGTATCTCATATTTTAATCAAGCCCGGACTTGTATTTCTTTTCTATATTTTGTCAATAATGTTCTCTTTATTATTATTTTCATTATCATGTGCCATGCCGATAAGAGTGGGCTGTCATGTTTAGCCATCTCACACGATCATCACAGTCGTGGATCAGCTCTTTTTTCTTGTCTCGACCATGCCATGTGGCTAAACTATTCAGATATTTACTTAACTGCTTTCCGCTTGTTCTGTTCCCCTCAATTTTGCCAGTTGTCACCAACTTCTCCAATTTATTTATTCTCACAATGTGTCCAAAATTTTTGATTGTCTACGTCGAAGGTCTCTATTCAGTTTATGGTTTTCATTTGCTTCTTGTAGGACTTTCTCGGTGGTTTTTCTGTCTATCCATTGTATTCTTTGCAATTTCCCCAGAAAACACATACCCACTGCCATTAGATGTTTTTCAGCTTGTCTGCTTATTGCCCTCGTTTCACGTGTATTATGTTATCACATTTCTTTATTAATTTTAAAATCCATTTTATCTTCTTTCCGCCATGTTCTCTATTTTCATTCCGCAACACCATCAACTACCAGCACTGGCCCTACATCAAAGAACATCTGTTTCGAGAGCAAGAGAATGCTCAAGAAAAATATAGATTGACGACTCCAAAGACATTGTACAATCACATGGAATGACACTATCAAGAGCCACCGATCGGGCACTGGAGCGCCAACTATTCCTCAACACGACGCTTGACGGCAAAAGTACAAGATGATGATGATGATAATCAATATCTCATCTCAAACCTTCACATTGCTTTTTTATTTTCATTTAAATCAAAAAACAGTATTAATGTCTCAGCGCCAGATAGTACTATGGACCATATTTGACATTGTATTATTTACACAGAAATCACGAACACTTGTCTTTAGTCGATGCATATACACTTCTACAGGCAATGTGAGTTTGGTATGTACAACGGGAGTGATGGTCGCCCCTTCTACGCCCCATTGATGTACTCCTCCGAGACACACATGTGCCAGTTTGAAGAGAGCTCGTGTCCTAGATATTCCCAAGATTTCAAAATCCCAGTGATGGAAAGTAAGTGTCCAAATTATTATTGCTCAAATTAATGTCCGATTCCTCTGAAAATCTGAGGTTTAACTCTTAAATTAGTGCGTCGAAGTATACAGTAAGATGACAAGGTGTGACCGAAGACAGTGGTTGTTGTCTCTGGAGCGGTCACTGCTTGCAAAGATTAGTTTCATTTTCGAGCCAGGGCATGCGGGTATCTAAGGAAATGAGCAGGCTGACAGGTTTGTAGGTATAAGACTACTGTGGAGAGCGACCATGGGTAAAGCTGATATACTGAATTCTCTTCGAGAAGTAAGATATTTGCGAGAACCAAGTGCTGACTGAATCTACAACCATGGTCAGACTGCGAGAACAGCAAGTTAAAAGAGGTGTGGGCAAACAAGAACACCATGCAGAAAACCAAAGAAGATTAATAAACCAAAACAGAACTGGTGTCATGAGCCGTTACACGCTGCGGGATTTGCTGAGTTAGGGATCCGAGCACTTATGGACTGAATAGTTCGATGTGTAATGAGGATATGTCGACTAACTAACTAACTTACTAAGTAACTAACTAACTAACTAACAAGTATTCTTAGCAGTGAAAGAGGATTACATTCATCGGCGTCGGGATCGGGGTAGTGTAATCGCTAGACGCTTTCCTGTTGGCACTAGTCATAAGTTGGGATCTGCATATGGCGGATTTTTTAAAGATTTACCGAGCCGGCCCAGGTTAAATAGTGTACCAGGAAATGTGTTGGAAATTAAAGGCAGCCGCTGTGATACAGACACTATCATTGCAGACTTTTTTTTTTTTTTGCATATCCTTTACAGGACATCGCTGTCAACACCAGCATCTTTCAGCTGTATGTCGATTTATTGGCAAGATTACGCTCAGTAGTTTGCCATTGCTTTCTGAGCAGCCGGCTTACATACCCCGTAAGTTACCGATGCGATTCGACCCGCTGCTGATTCTCACCGTCATCACGTTACCGACGAGAGTATACGAGATTACGGAGAAAAGTCATAACCTCTAAGTCACGAAGCCGGCTCATTGCAGACTACTGAACGTAAAATTGCATAGTAAATCAACCTGGGTTGATGGGAAAGTCCCGCAAAGGGCACGCAACACTGTCAGCAGTAAGCTAGTCAAGGACGAGTTACACACCTTGGGTCGTTGGGCATATGGTGCTAGACGCATATGTTTTATAATCAAGTGGGAACTGCAAGTCAGATGTGGGCAATATCACACACGCATCCTTTGCTTCTCTGGGCATTTCTCGGTGCTCATGTTAGCTGGGTTGACTTCTGGGGGACAAGGTACATTTCAAATATCCGACACGGTGACATTTCAAACCCATGACCACTTGGTCGAATGGCTAGGATATAGTCACTGCACCACCGTGGCTCTTTTTGTTGGTTATGGGGCTAAGATATTCATGGTTTTGTGACATTTTACATTTTTCTATTGTTGATTGTGGAACCAAGATATTCATGGGTTGTGGCATTTTCAATGCCTCCATTGTTAATTGTGGAGCCAAGATATTCATGGGTTGTGGCATTTTCAATTTCTCTATTATTGATTGTGGAGCCAAGATATTCATGGGTTGTGGCATTTCAAATTTGTTCATTGTTGATTGTGAGTGTTTGTTTGCGAATAGTTTTGTTAACATTCTGCGCTATGCTGATGGCATGGATTTTGTCGCTGAATATGATACGCAGTTCCAAGTAATGATAGATATAAATGCAACGGAAAGTCAAATCAAAGGACTTTCTATCAGAGAAAAACAGAAGTCATAGTTATTACAAATAAGAAATGTCTTCCCAGTTGCAACATCAAAGTGAATGGAACCAACCTGAAACAAGTCAATGTATTTAAATGTTTGGGTAATTTAATAACAACAGATGATAGATGGATTAAAGATGTTAAATCTAGCATAGACCATGCAAAGTCGTGATTTCAGAAAATGAAGAACATTCTCTGCAATTTATCTTTGTCAATCAAGGTAAAAAAAAAAGTTCTTAAGAACGAACGAACGACCGAACGAGCGAACGAACGAAAATCTTTATTTTCAAAGGGTTTAGAATTAGGCACGCAGGCCCGTCTGACATTCTGCCCTTCTTTTCTATTTCCTCTCATACATTCTTTCATTAAATATCTCTTATGAAGCAAATCTTTGACAACAAAAGAACAATAAGCATTAAAACGCATGAAATATAATCAATAATACATGACTTACTGAGGCAATGTTTAACATGGGCATTATAAATACCCAAGGAAGGTGTAACGTGCCATACATATGGGAATGTTTTTTAGTTAGTTGTCGTTCGAGATAATTTCCCATTATTATTCTTTGTTGTTGTCGGTTTTTTTTTTTTTTTTTTTTTTTTTTTTTTTTAAATAGAAGAATGATGAAAAGAACAGCGTGGATGCATAGTAAGACCAATGAAGATATCTTAAAAGACGTTAACTCACAACGAGAACTGGCTACTGGCATCAGAAGTAGACAGTCCACATTCCTTTGCTCATACATTGAAGTACACTTGCTCCTGAAGTAGGGCACTGTATCATTTGTAGTTTTTTTTTTGCAGAGAATGTTCTTCATTTTCTTAAATCACTACTTTGCATGGGCTATGCTACATTTAACATCTTTAATACATCTATCATCTGTTCAATTCGAATCCCTATGTGATAACTATAGCTTTTAATGTATATGTTGTCTAGCGCGTCCTCGATAAAACAAAGAAAATTAAAATATGTTGGTCACTTCAAGCGTCATGAAAGTTTGGAGAGAACAATAATGGAGTGGTGTATGCCCAGGAAGAGAGGAAGAGGAAGGCCAAAGAGAAGATGGGTGTAGGATGTGGCGGATGATCTCCAGATGGGTGTACCGTACGCGGGGCATCTTGCTTATGGCCGAGTTTTTTGGAAGGTTGTTATGGGAGCGAGGTTCTGCAAAGGACATGCTACTGAATGAATGAATGAATGAATGAATGAATGAATGAATGAATGAATGAATGAATGAATGAATGCGATCTCTAGTCTCTCCTTCTTGCTTGTACTTCTATGAGTGCCAAACAATACATGTGTAATCATGTATGAAATTATCCATTGCTCGCCATGTGTGTATGTTAATAGAATCAGTGCCTACCAAAGAGTAGGTTTGAGCCTAACAAACATGCATGGCGGAAAATGAAAAGTAGGAGAACTTTAAAGTTGTTAATAATAATATAGTAACCGACATGTTGTATTATCTATCAACTTAAAGGGGGTTGCATACAGAAAACTACTGTAAATAAGCCCTTGGCAGATACGGGAAGTAGCTTTAGACGATTAACCGTCCCGTGGCTTTTAATGAGTTAATTTGTTTTGAAACTTGCTAAAGTGTCACGTGTGTCCATAGATTCCATGTCCCCGCCCGCCTCTACTGCGTGCATCATCAACGGTTTCACGTGTACGGGCAAGCTGAACGGGTATTACCCGGCATGCTTTCCTGAATGTCAGGAAGGGGTTTACTATAGCTGTAGTAACCAGCGACCAACGCAAATGTAAGTTTGTTTCATCTGTGTGTGTATTTATTCCGACTTTTGGTTTATGTCTTTAGTCGCTATTTTGTTGTTGTTGTTGTAGTTGTTGTTGTAGTTGTTGTTGTTGTTGTTGTTGTTGTTGTTGTTGTTCTTCTTCTTCTTCTTCTTCTTCTTCTTCTTCTTCTTCTTCTTCTTCTTCTTCTTCTTCTTCTTCTTCTTCTTCTCTGAGTAATTTTTATCAGTCTGCCCGTGCCTCTTCTCTCAATGAACTTTCCAGCCGTCACTATACCTTCCAATACCTCTCTTCTCATTACATAATCAAAAAATGCTTTTGGTCTTTGTCTTGAATGTGTATGCAATGTTCTACTTTCATTAGCCTTTGCTGGGTAATCTTTGTTAGTTGCTCTGGTAGTCCAAGGTATTCGCAATATTCCTCTCAACAGACACATATCTGTTGATTATAACCTCTACCTAATTTATTCATACACGTTCCATGATTCACTACCATACAACATGACAGGTTCTATATAACATTTCTGCACTCTCTTTCTGGCATTCATTAATAGTGACTTATTGCATAACTGATGACGATTCATTTTCTTAAATGCAGTTTTTGTTTGACCTATTCTGCTCTTAATCTCTGTCACACGTTTTCCATCTGCTGTTATGGCCGCCTCTAGATATTTAAGTTCATCAGTTACATCACATTAGGGTGTTATCTTTTTGTTTGATGTAACAATTGCTCCTCACTATGAATACTGTTACTGACACATTGCTGTCTTGACAGACGATAGTTTGTTACATTGTGCTTAAAAAAAGTCTAATTTTTAGATTTCTTTTCCGGCAATGGGAGGAAACTATTAATAGGAATCATACCTAAAACGATTCAAGAGACCAAAGACTTTTTGCTCACAGCCAGGAGAACCGATGCCAAATCAATCAAGATCAAGAAGAACAAGGACAATGTCAAGCTCCAGATGCGATGCAACAGATACTTGTACACATGTGATCCAGGACAGAGACCAGGTAGAGAAGCTGAGAGAAACATTGCCACCTGGTCGGGCAGTCCTAGAATTTCAGTGAAATTAATAAATGAAGAAAATATGTGCAAACATTAGACAAAAACATGTGCTCCAAATAAGGTACAATAACTACAACCAATGGCGGTAGGGAACGTAACTGATCAGATTTCTTTTCCAATTCGCGCGGTAAATGTTCATCCACAATGGATACATGTGATCACCTGGTCATTTCAACCATCACGCCCCGCCTGACGTCTCAAACCCTGAGTGAGTGACATACCTGCAATAATTTTCTCCTTTGTCTTTATTCCTTTCCTGAGCTTACCCCTCCATACAACGTCGTCCTCGGTGAACACGAAGAATAATAGTTTACAATGTCGCTAAACATGTTATTTGCATTTATTCAAAAGGGAATGCTTTCTAGGAAATTATACTACTGAACAACGAGAATCTTTTCAAGCTAGATGGGTGTACGACCCAGTATCCGGAGCTTGCCAGCAGGAGACTAACAACTGTCCCAGAGATCCGGTGTTTTATGCAGTTACCACAACTACTGTACAACCACCCCTACCTGCTACAGGTGAATTATCAGATTATTTCATCATGTGAATTTTAAAACAGTGTATTCTCTTAGTGAATTTAAACACAGAAGTCACAAACAATATGTTGCACTATTTCTTGCCTGACATATTTCGCTGTATCTCATCAGGAGCATTCTGTAGAGTTATATATCATATGAAGTGGATAAATAATAATACTTTCGCTGAAATACTTCAAACACACAGGGAGTGTTGAAGTATGTTATCCTCAAGGTAATTTCCAATTTAACACGAACACTACTTACTGTTTGCCCAAAGCTGGCTGAGACCGCCTAATGGCTGTCTCGCTATATTTGAGCAATCGTTTATTGCTCTTCGAATACAGTATGAGAAATATATTTACTTTAAATTTGTGACCGTAATTTATGATTTGTTGAGAAATAGACTAGAAGAGCGTTTTATAGCCAGTCGACTGCACATGGATTCCTAAAGACCTACTAACTCCGTTTTCCACCCACACTAGTTGTAGGTCGAGCTGCAGCGAAATATGCCAGGCAATAAATCGTGCAAAATATTGTTTGTTATTTGTTGCTAGGTTGTTATTTAAACATCATTTGAGTGTCATATACTGGAGGGTAAGTTTGAAGGCACGCGAGCAAGAGATAGACATCGATACAAACGGGAATATAACATTAAGAGATGGACAAACAGATATCTGACAGAATGTACAATCAGGGCGAGAGACAGACAGTGTTGGAGATCCATTGCAGACAATCTTCATTGTGGAGACGGCACCTGATTGATGATGAGTGTCAAATATACCTGCACCACTGGGTGGGGTACAGGTGCACGATAAGGCAGATGTCGTAAAAGGAAAGAGGGGGGGGGGGGTATCAAGGTATGTAGTCTTTGTGATCACTGAGTACCGTGGACTAATATTTACTGCCAATATAGTACCTTGCGGTGTATGGCAGAGGGGTCTTTGAGCCTGAGGAATTAAGGCCGCCTGGCTAGTGCAGTCGCCGCGAACTGTGCAGGTTAGGACTTTCTTTTTGCCCCCGACAGAAAAAAAACCCACACCTTACCGAGTGATCGAACCCGAGTCTTCCGAAGGAGAGTCCGGCGTTCTAGCCACTCGGCGCAGCCGCTCCTCTACCGTGGACAAACAAATAAATTAATGATCAAGACCTGGACAGAATTGTACTACAGGGAGTGGCCAGCGGATTCGGCCGACGCATAGCGCTCTGTGCAAGGTACACGGGATACATAATCAGACTGCAGCCGCTAATATTAGTATTGGAACTCTTCGCTGACTATTGAAGATGGTGGAAGTAGTGAGTGCTAGAATGACCCAGGTGAGGTGTTGCCAGTTCATGACTCTGCTCACAGCTACCAAACATTCTTTAAAAGACACAAAGTGTGACTAAGAATTTCGATGGATATATATAAAAACACACAGATAAATCAGAAAAATTGCGCTCACACACACACACACACACACACACACACACACATCCAGACAAACACACACACACACACACACACACACACACATATATATATATATATATATATATATATATATATATATATATATATATATATATATATATATATATCCAATTAAGGGTTAATTATATTTCAGGATTCGTACGCTATCTCGACAACCCGTGCCTTACCTCAGAGGACACGTGTGCTGGGAGACCAGATGGAAATTACCCTATTTGCCATCCTGACTGTCAGAGCGGAGATTACGTCACTTGTGCCAACGGTTTCAATTACACCATGTAAGTTATGACATAATCAACATGTGCCTTGCCAGCCGGCGGAGGCTTTCATGTCTTTCCATATATCTAGGTTCCTGCTGGTCTGGATCAACTCTGCTGATGGTATTTCTCCATGCCACCGTCTCTGCCCATCCAGAATAATTTCTCTCGATCTGCCTCTGTCTCTTTTCCGATTGATCTTCCCAGCTGTCACGATGTTCTTCAATGCCTTTCTTCTCATCACATAACCAAAGAAAGCTGTTTGTCTCTTTCTTATTGTTGTATATAATGTTCTAGTTTCATTAGCCTGTTTCAGGCAGTCGTTGTTAGTTACTCTGGCAGTCGAGAGAATTCGCAACATTCGCCTCAGGAACCACATCTCCGTAGCTTTCAAGCTATTCCTAATTTGTTCATTTACTTTCCATGATTCGCTGCCATTCAGCGAAACGATATCCACCTGGATAAGTGATCATCTCTGCAGCAGGGCAGAGCAGGGCTCTCACTTGTCCTGGCAGTCGGAAATGGCAGTCAAAGGAAGGAGTTAATTAACTCCATCTGGATGCGGAAGGCAGGGGAAACCACCACATTATCTTCCCAAGAATTGCATGTATCTCAGATTAAAGCTAGAATCAGAGAACGATGAGTATATAACCATAATTAGAACACCACAAATGCAATTGGTAATCTCGCATACCGCGTTCGAAACACAGCTTCGGGCGATTTGGAAGCAGACCGCCTTGTGCTGATTTTCATACAATGGTATGAGTGCCGGTCGTTCAGAACCTATTGAACGTGAACTTGTCACGTCTTTAAAGAATATATAATTTTCTTTTTATGTTTAACATTTTTGGAGTAAGTGAAGCAGGCACCTCATTTATTTCTTCTTATCTTCCAGGCCGTGTCCATTGGGTTGGTATTCAGACAGAATTCGCGGGACCTTCGTTGCAAAGATGGTGTATGATCCCTCGTCGGACAGTTGCGAAGTGACAACACCCTTCTGCCCCCGCCAGGTCGGCAGACCACCAGCAACCCCGCCAAAACCGATCCTGCCAACAAAGATCCCACAAACAACGACAAGACCATTAAATGATACACAACGAACGACCCGGCAAAAAACTACGCCAAAACGAATTACAACGACCCCGAAACTGACGACCCCACCAACAACTACCCCGGAAACAACGACCCTGGAACTAACGACCCCAGAACCAACGACCCCAGAACTAACGACCCCGGACACAACCTCCCCAGAACTAACGACCTCAGAACCAACGACCCCAGAACCAACGACCCCAGAACTAACGACCCCAGAACCAACGACCCCAGAACTAACGACCCCGGAATCAACGACCTCGCCAGCACCGACCTCAGAAACTACGACGAAAATAACAACCCCACCAGGTACAGTGAGACTTAACTTTTCCTACCACAGACACTTCTTATCTAATCACAGACACTTTTTCATCTTACCACAGACACTTTTTATCTACTACAGACACTTTTTTTCCTACCACAGAGACTTCTTTTCCTACCACAGACAATTCTTTTCCTACCCCATATACTTCTTATCCTAGAACAGACACTTCTTATCCTACCACAGACACTTCTTATCCTACCACAGACAATTCTTATCATACCACTGACAATTCTTATCATACCACTGACAATTCTTACTAAACCACGGACATTTCATTTTCACACCACAGACAATCTTAACATACCAAAGATAATTCTAGCATTAAAACACTTAACCAGGGAAAATTTAGCATCTCATGTCGGCAGTGGTAAGAACAAAAGCAGCCGCGGTTAGTGAGCTTGCCTGCTAAGTCAGTGATCCGAGTTAAGTTCCAAGTATTCCCATGAATCAAGAGTCTAACATAAGTTTTCGTTACACGATAAATGATAACTGTAAAAATCAATTATCACTACATGTTGGTAAATTATCGCAGTTAACTCATACGATACTATATTTTACACGTTATTTATACTCTAAAACTGCATCAGTTACAAATAGCTAATTTTGATATTAGTCTATGTAATGACTGAGAGCCGGTCTCCCTGGCCTAGGTATTAGCGACTTTCTCCATAATCCCGTATACTCTCGTGGGTAACGTGACGTGTGCGAGAATCGGTGGCGGTTCTATCCGCGTCGGTAACTTGCGGGCTATGTGAGTGGGTCGCTCAGAAAGCAATGGCAAACTACTGAGCGTAATCTTGCCAAGAAATCAACAATCAGCTGAAAGATGCTGATGTTGACGTCGATGTCATGTAAAGGATATGCGAAAGAAAATAAAATGTCTGAGAATGACAGATGCTCTCCAGATGGGTGTATCGGACGCGGGACATCTTGCTTATGACCGAGAAGTTTTCCGGAAAGTTGTTATGGGAGCGACGCAAGGGACATGCTTCTGAATGAATGTCTGAAACAGATGGAGGTTTATTTTCTTCCCGACCTACACGGCTCTGGGTGTCACCCAACCTATATATGAAAAATGAACAGGTTGTCTGGGAAGGAAGGATGATATCTCGATTAATCCGCGTGGCCAAGCCATCCACATATTCACTTTCCTGACTTGCTCTTTTTCCCTCAATATTGCTAGTTGTCACCAAGTTCTACAATGTATTCCTTCTCTTAACGTGCCCAAAGAAATGTACCCGTCTATATCTAATTTCTCTAATCAATTTAGGATTTTCATCTACTTCTTGTAGGACTTGCTCATTGGTTTTTCTGTCTATCCGTGGTATTCTTTGCAGTTTCTTCAGAAACCACCTTTCCACTGCCATAAGATGTTTTTTTTTTTTCAGCTTACCTGTTCATTGTCCACGTTTCACGTCAATACAACAGTACAGGTTCCATGTAGCACTTCAACACACTTTCACCATAGGCCTTATAGTGCATCAATACCTCACCCAGCGGCGCGGACCCAACCAATGTCTCTGTCTGCTCATTCCCTAACACACAAGCGTGCCTTGGGGACACGATCCAACAGATGGTCCATGTCTGAGTTCATAATTTAAAATACCCACCTTTCTCGGTGGCAAAGGGGTTACGAATGCAATTCGTAATACATACCACGTTCGAAACGCAGCTGAGGGCGATTTGCTAGAATACCGCCTTGCGTTGGTTTCCAATACAAAGGTATGATTGCCGGTCGTTCTGAAAGCAATGACAAACTACAGAACGTAAGTTAAAGTTAGTTGCATATCTTTTACAGGACGTCGCAGTCAACACCAGAATTTTCCGCTGTTGTGATTTCTTGGCAACTTTACTTTCAGTAGTTTGTCATTGCTTTCTGAACGACCGGCACCCATACCATTTGGTTTTTAAAAAAATAATAATAAAACAACGCACGGCGGTCTGATGCTAAACAGCCTGCAGCTGTGTTTCGAACGCGGGTAAGTGAGAATACGAATTGCGTTCGTAACTCCCTTCACCACGGAGCGGACTACCTTGCCCAGAAATCACAACAACCAAAGTATGCTGGGGTGACTGCAACGTTCTGTAAAGGATATGTAACTAACTAACCTATCTTGAATCAATCAAAAACCATATTGTATATATTGAATCAATCAAAGACACGATTGTATACATTGAATCAATCAAAGACACGATTTATATATTGAATAAATCAAAGACGCGATTGTATATATTGAATCAATCAAACTGATGAAGACTTTCATGTTTCTTGTCTCTTCTTGAACCTCAGCCAAGGTAACATGTATCTCTGACAACTGCAAAGGAATATCGAATGGGACATACGCAGCTTGTCCTCCAGCGTGCAATGATGGCCTTTATTACGTCTGCGAAAACGGGTTCGCTAAACGAAAGTAAGTCCCTATGTTTATCATTGCTCATGTTCTGGTTGAGGTACTTGCTTATCTTATCTGTTTTCTGCGGTCTAATTCACTTATTTCACTCTATTTCAACTATCACCTCTGTGGGACTAAGCTAAATTAAATACTAAAGATTTCTCTGGCAGTAGTATTTATTGGCGTCAGAATTGAAAACAACACGGTCCAGGAGACACAGCAATTCTGAGTAGTAATAGAGGACACTCAGCACCCACGTCCTTCACCCTCCACTTGAAGAGCTGACAAGCAAGCTAGGAATGAGTGTTTTGCCGACTAGGATGGACTCAATTCATAATCCTGAATATAAAGTTCCTCAAGTCGTACCCAGGTGAACAATTCAAATTGGCAGTTTTAAAAACAAACAGATATATGGTGCATATTACCAGCCCAGTCGAAAAAAACAAACAAGTATCAGTCTCCAAGCGCCGTACAGAACACACCAGGCGGATATACCTCATGTTTAGTGAACTCTAAGTAGGAGATAAGTGTCAGATCTTTGTCAGATATGACTGAGCTACCGTATAACAATAGACGGTACTGTCTGTTTTCTGTTAGCGCCGAATGTTCGGCGGCGCTTACCAAACCCGACACACCACATTGTGCCAGAAGAAGATGGCGGAAACTAATAGAACAAGATGGCGGAAACTATAAGAAGTAGATGGCGGAAACTATAAGAAGAAGATGACGAAAAAGCTTAATAAAATCTTTATGTCTTCCACATGCCCAAATCATAACAAATGACGTGCTATGGAAGACAGCTTGTTATTTATTATTTCCTATTGTCTGCGAATCAGGGAATCCGACGGTGTAGTGGCTAGAAATTCGCCTCTCGACGCACTCTCTTTATCAGGGGTTACAACAGCATCGGTATAGATTCGAACTGTTCAGAATTGCTCTGGGCTCCGAAGTCGACCCAGCCTAAAAATGGGTACTAAGAAAACAGAAAAGGCTCTAACGGCAATAAGATCGATTTCGTTGCACCGGGTTTCACCCCATATGGCTCAGTTTCTTTCCGGAAGCGTCGCACAAAGCACGAACTCCGTACTCCAGCCAAGAAACCCCCCCCCCCCCCACGACAACTACCCACTTAGTTCCGATTGGTCTATGCAAATATGAGTCTAGGTGTATATGCCCAGTGCGCAATAAGGGTGTAATGTGAGCTTTTATTTTACTTTTACTAAAGGATCTTTATATTACTGTACTTTTATTGAAGGATCTTTACTTTTATTGAAGAGATCTATACTTTACTTTACTGAAGAATTTTTACTTTATTTTTACTTAAGGATCTTTATTTTTACTGAACGATCTTTACTTTTATTGAAGATATCTTTACTTTACTTTTATTGAAGAATCTTTACTTTACTTTTACTTAAACATCTTTATTTTACTATACTTTTATGGGAGGATCTTTACTTTGCTTTACTTTTTCTTAAGGGCCTTTACTTCACATTTACTGAGTAATGTTTACTCTACTTTTATTGAAGGATCTTTCCTTTACTTTACTTTTACTGAAGGATCTTTACTTTACTTTTATTGAAGGGATCTTTATTTTACACTTATTGAAGGGTGTTTTCTTTACTTTTATTGAAGGAACTTTACTTTTGTTGACTTATCTTTACTTTTAGTGAATATTTTTATTTGTAGTGAAGGATCTTTACTTTCCTTTTATTGAACTATCGTTACTGTTATTTAAGGATCTGTACATTGATTGAATGATCCTTACTGTGATTGTCTCCAGGAACTGCGACATGCTACCGGTGCCATACCGCGGAAATGCCTGGACTGTGTATGATCCAGAAACCAACGCTTGCCAGGTCTCCTCCGCATCATGCCCTTCAACTCTGGTCTGACACGACGAACATCTTCAGTGACAACAATAACTTCATTATTTACATGTGTGGGGGGTAATGTGACGACTGCTTGTTTATCTTATTGGATGAGGTGACCAGTTCTGTTCATAATTATAGGTCAGACTATGTTTATATTTACGTTTTTAAGGTGGTTTTTTTGTTTTTTGGTTACAGAAATTTAATTGCTACGGTTATGTAAAAAAAAAATGTTACATGTCCTTAAGAGGATTTTGCGACCAACCCCTGGTTGATTTCATACGCAGTTTTACGTCAAGTAATTTGCCATTGCGTTATGAACGAGAAGTAAACGTTTAAATCCAGTAATGTCAGTGTAGAGTTAAGTAGCGACCAATAAATAAATAGGTGAAGGAATAATTGCAGCTGTCGTATTGTGGTTATAAAGAAAAGCTGGAAGAAAACATGACAGGAGAATAGCACAAAGAAGCATTACAAAAGATATGTTCCAGGGAAAAAATTAGTTTAATTAGATGAAGGTAAGAGAATTAGGATACATCGGCAGTGTAAAGATGTTAGATGACATCCTTGGGGAGAAGAGTGCAGGGGAAGCGTGCATGAAGAAGGCAAGGCTATACGCCAGTGGACAATATCAAGTGTTAGACTTGAAGAAACCGCTATGTATGTACCTCGAGGTGGTAGAAAATTGTTTCTAGAGACTCGTTAAAGTCGACTGCTGATGCGGAGATGGCACGTAATGATGTAAACAAGTAAACAACATATGGAAACAGCAAAGGGAGAGAGACAGAGAGAGTCGTGTTGCAGACTTGAAAACATCTGCCTGCAGTAGGAAAAGACATGGAAAGTGGATAATGGGGAGGTATTCGTGAGTAACCATAACTATACGGAAAAGACAAATTAAATACATGGGGAACATCCAACAGAACAAGTGAGTTGGAAAAATTAGCCCTAAGTAAGAATATCTGGCTAGAGAGGTAGGGGAAGACAGAGAAACATTAAGTAGAAAGCGTATATAGCTTAGCAGCAAATAACCAACACTTAGAAAATATGAAACAATGTAGAGAGGGGTGGAGGTCGTGATCGCCATTGTCGTCTCCAGTCGAGGTACCCAAATTGGAAAACTAAAGGATGTACAATATTTAAAGAAATACTAAACAGATATGTCGGATTTGGAAACAAACACCAGTAGTAATGGAAACAAACACCAGTAGTAATGGAATCAAACACCAGTAGTAATGGAATCAAACACCAGTAGTAATGGAATCAAACACCAGTAGTAATGGAAACAAACATCTTTAGTAATGGACACAAACACCAGTAGTAATGTTAGCAGATGTCAGCACTAATTGACACAAACACCAATAGTAATGTTAGCAGATACCAGCAGTAATGATCACAAACACCAATAGTAATGGACACAAACACTAGTAGTAATAGTATCAAACACCAGTAGTAATAAAAGCAAACACTAATAGTAATAGAAGCAAACACCAGTAGTAATGGACAAAAACACCACTAGTAATAGACACAAACGCCAGTAGTAATAGAAGCAAACACCAGTAGTAATGGATAAACACACCAGCAGTAATGGACACCACCAGTAGTAATAGAAGCATACACCAGTAGTATTGGATAAACACACCAGCAGTAATGGACAGAAACACCAGTAGTAATAGAAGCAAACACCGGTAGTAATGGATAAACACACCAGCAGTAATGGACACAAACACCAGTAGTAATAGAAGCAAACACCGGTAGTAATGGATAAACACACCAGCAGTAATGGTCAGAAACACCAGTAGTAATAGAAGCAAACACCAGTAGAAATGGACACAAACACCAGCAGTAATATAATCAAACACCAGTAGTAATGGAAACAAGCACCAGTAGTAATGGAAACAAGCACCAGTAGTAACGTTACCAGGTACCAGTAGTAATTGGCATTAACACCAGTAGTAATGGAGACAAACACCAGTAGTAATGGAGACAAACACCAGTAGTAATGCAAACCAAAACAAAATAGTACTATCAGTAAAAACTAGCATACAGAAACACCTGTGAGGTCGTGGCATGCAGTTCGGTGTGTGCCACCAACTACAGATCACCCATCTGCTGCTTGGGTTTGAAAGCCCGCATGTTTGACGAGGTTACAGGACATTTTTGTCACACTCACGATACAGTTAATAATAGACGGAGATATTCGAACTTCAAGCTGATAATAAATTATATATTAACTGTGACTTGTGTTTACTTATTTGTGTAATCTCTCTCTCTCTCTCTCTCTCTCTCTCTCTCTCTCTCTCTCTCTCCTTCAATCAGTCTGTCTATCAGTCTGTATCCGTATGTCTTTGTCGGTCTGTCCGTTTGTCTCTCTCTCTTTGTCTGCCTATCTCAGTTACTCTGTGTGTGTGAGTGAGTGAGTGAGTGAGTGAGTGAGTGAGTGATTGAGTGAGTGAGTGAGTGACTGAATGAGTGCGTGTGTGCGAACGAACGAGTGAGTGAGTGAGATATATAAGAACATATCACACAGTGAATTCCGTTGCACTGTTTCGACAAGCCTGTGGCTCGGTACATCGACCAGCATTATTTCTTTCGGTCTACCTACACGGCAGCAGGTGTCTCTCTCTTCTCCTGGTTCCTACCCTTTGACCTGTCCCACATGGAGAGCCTGCCAGTTGTTGCACTATCACCGACATAGCTCCTGGAGGGGGGGGGGGCATTGAAACACGCCAGCTGTAAGGTGGAGACACGACAGATGAGTGTTGGTGTGTGCATTTATGCTTGTGCGTGTGTGTGTTAGTAAGTTAGTCGCGGTTCCTACTTCACGGTAAAGGGTCGCCCCATTATGCTCCGTTCCTATGCCAGTGAATATCACACAAAATGCTCCTTACCGCCCCATGTGAAAAATGGAACAGACATGAGCTCTCTCTGTCTGTCTGTCTGTCTGTCTGTCTGTCTGTCTGTCTGTCTGTCTGTCTGTCTGTCTGTCTGTCTGTCTGCCTGCCTGTCTGTCTGTCTGTCTGTAGGTGTGTGTGTGTGTGCGAATGAAGTGTACAAAAAAGATACACTAATCCAATAGCGAGTGCGCTCTAAAGATTAAATGTCATGGCAGGGCAGACCAGACCCCAAGCCTTGGTCGGCAACTGGTCTAGGATGGATACTCCGATAGGCGGACAACGACAGTTAGAGCACTGCTTTGCTGATCCGGCAGCTTCTGCAACGTGTCTTGTTCCAGACGTATTGATGTTACCTTTCCTCTGGAATAAACTAGACAGGCCGAGAGAGGGATCCTGCTGTGTGGGCAACAACACATGGTTTCTAAATTCAGCGCAGGCTGTGTGTTATGGAGAGGTATAACTCTAATTTACACATTGTCGTCTGTCAAGCGCCCCCCCCCCCACCACACACACACACATATGGAGAGAGAGAGAGAGAGAGAGAGAGGGAGAGAGAGAGAGTGAGAGAGAGAGAGAATGTTCGTGTGCTGAAGTCTGTTATACACTCAATCAATCAGGTGCCGTCTTCACAATGACAATGAAGGTTGCCTGCAATGGATCTCCAATACTGTCTCTCGCCTTGATTGTGCATTCAGTCAGACTGCTATTCATCCATCTCTTGGTGTTATATTCCCACTTGTATCGTTGTCTACATCTTGCTCGCTTGCCTCCAGCCTTACCCTCCAGTATTGTTTTTATAAGAGTATTATGTCTTTTAACCTGGCCGAAAATTTTAACATGCCTCTTTTTCATTCCTTTTATTAACTCTCTTTTCATTCCCAGTTGTCCTAGAACTTCTGTATTTGATTGTTTTTGTTTCTGTGAAACACGACATATTCTTCTGCATATCCACATCTCCAGGGCCTCGATTCGTCGTTCATTGTCCAGGCGCTTGCACCATAGTAGTGCTAAATATACATAACATTTGACAACGTTATGTTATTTGACAATCATAGTGATGACAATTGTCATAACATCTATTTTCTACAAGAAACAAATGAGAACCCTAAACTGATTAGAGAAATTAGACGTAGACAGTCACATTATTTTGCACACGTTATGAGAAGAAATAAATTAGAGAACTTTGTGACAACTGGTAAAATTGACGGGAAAAAAGAACAAGGGGAAGGCAGAGAAGTAAATACCTAGATGGCTTCGCCAAATGATATAATTGAGACAAAAACACGGATCCACGACTCTGGTGATGGAGTGAGAAGGCGAACATGAACACCCACGCTTATCGACATGGCACATAAAGATGGTGATGATGAAAATTTCCATATTCATTCATTTAGAGCATGTCCTTTACATAACCTCGCTCCCATAACAACCTTCCGGAAAACCTCTCGACCATAAGCAAGATGTCCCGCGTCCGATACACCCATCTGGAGATCATCCGCCACATCCTGCACCCATCTTCTCTTTGGCCTTCCTCTTCCTCTCTTCCCAGGCATTTACCCCTCCATTATTGTTCGCTCCAAACTTTCGTGACACCCCACCACGAAATGTATATAAGGGGAAAACTGGAATTCCCACTCGGACACGAAAGTGGACGTCAACAAAGGAATCCAAGGACAATGTGGACAACGTCATTGGACAGCAACGAGAGACGCTGTGATTGTGTTTTCGAACAAGGACGTGTTTTCGAAAGATCTGTGTGAGGTGACCTCTGGACGAGATAATATGAGCGTGAGGCAGCTCTGAGTCAGAAGAGGGATCTGATGATGATGATACAGCAGTGAAGTAACCGAGCGCTAAAACCTAGAGTGGAATTACAGCTTAAATGGAATCAGTGGATCAGGGCTTCAAGCAGAGCGCATTAGACTGGGCCTCATCGGTGGATTGGTAGAGTAGGTGCGGATCCCGTCTATAGGGATCAACCTACAGGTCTGCGAGAGTTTTATGTCCTATGTTTACTACGGAATAAACGTCTGGTGGCGCTTTGATATCTTGAATTTGGCCGTTGATTGTCACTGTTGTTCAAGGTAAGGACGCAAGTTTAATTCCTCGTCCTTCGTTGCTGTTTTGCATTATTACGAGTTGATACCTCGACTGTTGCCGGTGTAGGCACATCGAGGCACGTTTCAGGTGACCAAAATATTTCAATTTTCTTTGTTTTATCGTCTTTAATAGCCAGCCTTCTTCAATATTCAGCTCTTGAAGTATTGATGCATTTGTTCTTTTCTTTACCCAAGATATTCTTAGAACCCGTCTATAACATTTATATTCAAAGGCATTTATGCGCTGTTCAGCTTGTTTAGTAAGTGTCCAGGTCTCACAGGCGTATGTTGCAATGGGAAAGATGCATGCTCTTAAAAATCTAATTTTTGTAGTTCTGTCTGTCCCATTGCATAATTTATTCAGTTGTTTTAGCCTTTGAAGTGCAATTGATAATCGTCGTTTAATTTATTTCATTGTGTCACCGTTGTTGGTAATCAATGACCCAAGATATTGAAAATTTATTGATTGATTGATTTAGGAACCGACATCACAGCGTTCGGGGCATTCCAATAAGCGCTCCGTCCCCATCCTCAGCAGCCAGCGAAGAGTTCCAACACTAATAGTACCAGTAGCAATCTGATTATATGATATTGCATATATATTATATTATATTATATTATATTATATTATATTATATTATATTATATTATATTATATTATATTATATTATGCCGGTCTCTCTGGCTGAGGGGTTACAACACTTTCTCCGTAATCCCGTTTATCACGCAGAGTCTCGTAGCGGGAGAGAACTGGGAGCGGTTCGACCCCCGCTGGTGACTTGCGGGATACTGAGCCGGCCGCTCAGAAATCAATGGCAAACTACTGAGCGTAATCTTGCCAAGAAATCAACAGACAGCTGAAAGATGCTGCCGTTGACAGCAATGTCCTGTAAAGGATATGGAAAAAAAAATATTATATTATATTATGTTATATTATATTATATTATATTATATGGAGATATATAATCTGATTATTAGATATTGAAAATTGTCCACAACCTCCAATTTTTCCTCATTAACATATATTTCTTTCTCCATAGTGGTTTTATCTGTATGCATTATCTTTGTTTTTGCAATGTTAAGATACAAGTTGTGATTTTCACTATTTAATTGGGTTGAGGCTATTAAGTTTTCTATACCAGTCTGTGTTGTGGATAGCAATACTGTATCATCAGCATACCGATTCTTTAGTATGTCAAGACCACCGATATTTAGGGCATCATATAGCTCCTATTTATATCATCTCTACACATTTCTCATTATATTTTCGGCGTACAGATTAAACAAATAGGGGGACAGCACACATCCCTGACGGACTCCTTGCTTGATGTCAAACCAATCTGATGTCTCGCCATCTATTCTAACCTCTGCTTGTTGGTCTAGATAGAGCATTCTTATGAGTTGTATTACATGTGGTGGAAAGCCCATATTTCTCATGATTTCCCAAAGTTTCTGATGTTGTACACAGTCAAATGCCTTTGAATAATCCACAAATCATGAGAATAGGTTTAAATTAAATTCTCTGCGCTTCTGTATTATTAAACGTATATTGAGAATGTGATCTCTTGTTCCTCTTCCTTGTCTAAATCCATTTGGAACCACATTAATTTCTTTTTCCATTTTCTTACGAAGTCTTCCTATTATGATTTTTAGTAGGATTTTACTTGCATGACTGATCTGGGCAACAGTTCTATAGTTGGTGCATAATTTCAGGTTGCCCTTTTTTGGTATTGGAATGAAGATAGTTCTCTTCCAATATTTTGGCCATATATCATATTTCCATATCTTTTTACATAATGCGTGATAGATTTGTATGCTTTCTTCTCCTCCCGCTTTAATTAGCTCAGCTGGTATCTCATCACATCCAGGTGATTTACCATTCTCCAGGTTCTTTATTGCCCATTCAATTTAGTCTAATGAGGTTCAGTTTCAGTCTCTTCTGCCGTTGGCTCATGTATCTCATTCATATCCTCACTGTCACTCATATCATACATTCCACTGCAATACTCCTGCCGTCTTTCTAGAATTTGTCTAACTCATTTTCTGTGCAAAATTCAATTAATTTGTCACCTGCATCATTTCTGTTTCCCAATCCAAATTTTCCTAAAACGTGTCTCTCATTTTCAGCTCTTCTTGTATCTACTTTTGCATTAAAATCTCCCATTATTATTGCTATATCATTATGACCAATCTTATTTAATGTGTCTTGCAGCGTGTTGTAAAAATCTTCAATTTCGTCCTCCTCTTCTGTTGAAGTAGATGCATATATCTGTATGTGAGTTGTGTTTTTTTGGACGGCCTTTAAGTCTAATAGTGAGGATTATATCACTAACTGGATTATATCCCATTAAAGCTTTTGCAGTTGTTTTATCTAAACAAAGTGCCACTCCACTCTGGCCTCCGACGTCTCTACCAGAATAAATGAAAAGACTTCCATTTTCAGTTGTAACATGTCCCTTGCCTTTCCAGCGATGTTCACTAATTCCTAAAATTTGAATATTTAACCTCTCAAACTCATCACATACTACTATCAGCTTCCCCTCATACAGACTTCTCACATTCCACGTTCCTATTAATTTTTCATACTTGCCATATACTATTCCATATACTATTAGCATATTTATTTCCATTTACTATTTCCATATACTATTAGCATATTTAAATTTCCATATACCATTTCCATATGTCCATACATTTCCATATATATTTGAATTTCCATATACTATAGCATATTCAAACACAGACGCAATAAACAATATATTGCACGATTTCCTGCCTGGCATATTTCGCTGTAAATAAAAATTACCTTGGCTGCAATACTAAATACATAGTTGCTGCTCGTAGTTGGAATGTGAAGTACGTTATCTTCATGGTAGTCTAAGATTTAAAAGGAAGTCCTTCTACTCAGATAACCATGGCTGGAATAGTCTAATCGAGAAGGCTTCGACATATTTGAACAATCGATTATTTTTCACCTAATATAGTATACGAAGTGTGTTTATTTATTAACTTGATTTAGCATATCGAGTTGCCGTTCAGATACCAGTATGGGTGGAAAAGAGAGTTATTCAATCTTCAGGAATCCCAGTGCAGTCGACAGGTCAGAAAACGTCGAAGTCGGCCATCACGGAACATTTGCATACGTACTCAAACACGCCTGAAGCGTGGGACAAGGGTACTTAGTTACTTATATTTTAAAACAAATATCGAAATATCTAGACACGTGGATAACATCAGATAGAAGATGTATCACAGATAGTGGTGAATACATGTCCAACCTCAGGCTAAGTTGCATATTGTGGTGTAAGTCGACCTGCGAGAATCGCATTCGCAGCAGTGACGGTGTAAGGGCTGGCGAGTCCAAGCCCACAAGCAAGTAGCCCAAAGGAAGATCCTGTTGTCTAGGGGGCGAGTACGGGTTCGGCTCCTTCAGCCATGAACAGGGAACAAAGAATGCAACATCGCGGCATCGACGTCTACAGGTGCATAGCGAACCGCCGATGCCGAGCGATGCCATAGCCAAACGGCCGGAGAAGAAGCTGGCTTATCACGGCCGAAGGTGCTAGAATATGTGTGAGCACCGGGTGCATGATGTTCTCCTCTTCGAGGGCGTGGTGACTTGGGGGTAGACACAGTATGTATGTGTGGAACAAATGGGAAACGAATCGAACATCTCGAAACAGGGTATTGATGTACAGCAGGAGAAAGACATCCGGAGTCATGATCCGAATGAGTCCTCCCTCAGCGAGTATCATGAAGATAAAGGCGAAACATTCGTAACAGAGGCTGACGATTTATCCCTAAATCAGAAATCCAAGTATCTAGGCAAATGGATAACATCACATGGAACATGGATCACAGATAACAGAACAGAATAGGACGCAAACACTGCACTGTGTAAAATGGCCATCTTATGTCAAAAATAAAACCTGTCACTGAAGGCCGGAAAAACCTGTATGTTACATAGATTCAGTTTTATCATATGGCTGTGAATCATGATCAGTTAGTAAACACGTAGAAAATATTCCTGTACGCATTCATAGATAATGACTTGCAGAATAATGCTGAAAACTCGTCGGACAATGACAAGACGCAAAGTATATGTTATAAAATATTCTGACACATACAACTTCTCACAAACATCAGAAAAAAGCAGTAATTATTTCTTTTACGATTAGAACAGTCATAACATCTGATGGGAGGTGCCTTGAAGAGATTAGAACAAGAATCGCTTTGACCAAGGTTGCCTTTTGCAAGATGGAAAATATACCAGCCATCTAAAAGATGCCAACTGCAACGAGAAAAAAAGCGTTGAGGTGTTACACAGAACCTGTACTTTTGTATGGATGTTAGACGTCGAAAATGAGCAGACAAGCTAACACCAAAAAAAAAAACCTACTGGCAATGGAGATGTGGTTTATGAGGAAATACAAAGAACACCATGGAGAGACAGAAAAACCAATGATCAGGTCCTACAAAAAGCAGATGAGGACCGTAAACTGATTGGAGAAATTAAGACGTGGATAGTCAAAATATTTTGGACACGTTATAAGAAGAAATAAATTAGAGAACTTGGTGACAACTGGCAAGATTGAAGGGAAAGAACAAAGGGACGGCAGAGAAGTAAATATATGGATGGCATGGCCAAGTGGCATGGTCGAGACAAGAACACAGCTGATCCACGACTCAGGTGATCGTGTGAGATGACGAAACATGACCGCCCATGATTGTCGGCATAGCACATGATAATGATGATGAATTTCTTTTGGTCGGCGCACATTATTAGACAATAAACCTGGAAAATGTTGTGACAACTGGGCGGATTTATGGGCAAAGGAGTTAACGACAGCGAGAGAAGATTCAAGACAGCATTGTGTCATGTTATAGAGCGTGTTAGCACTGTAACTGATACAAGCTGTAGAGTCAGTAACCGACATCACTGCACTCGGGGCATTCGCATAAGCACTCAATCCTCATGTTCAACAACCAGCGAAGAGTTTAAAAACTAATGGTGACCGTTGCAATCTGATGTTCTTCTTGCCTTACCTCTGAGTGACAACTGTCGACCATATCCTCTAACCACACACTGCTGCTGCATTCTCTCTAGACCATGATAGTCTATTTGTCCTTCTGCCTTATTCACAAGCTCCCAGAAGGCCTTCACCACATCTGACTTATCGTGCATCAAATCACCCCTCATTGATGCGGTACCAGCCAATCTGTCTGTTCATTTCCAACCACACCAGAATGTCCACCCAATTCGGAATATGTTCAGATATTACACACAGAAGATGGTAGCCTAGGCAGGCCGACAGACCGGAAAAGTCTGGCTTCATTGGTCGGGAGACATGTGCTCGAGAGTGGTCACGTGGTTGAAAGAGACAGTGCCTTCCGTGTGTTGTTCAACACACAAAGTAGTCGATTGTTAAAGTTTGCTGAAGCTATACTAATCAACCTTCGTAAGCCGAACTTGTGTAAGCAGAAAGACATGTTAGTTAGTTTAAAATTACCGTGGTAGACAATCGACATTACTGTGCGAACATGTGTATATTTCAGTTTGAAGGATTTATCTAATTAATTCACGTAAGTTGTGTGATTTCTGCAGTATGTACCTGACGAGATGCAGCGAAATATGCCAGGCTATAAATCGTGCAATCTATTGTTTGTGTCTTCGTTATTCAAATTTATCAGAAAATATAAACTATAAAACATGATTCGAGCAAAGTTGAGAACACGATACATATCACCTAATTGTTTATGTTTTCTTTATATCTCTTTAATAAAACCAACAAACAAATGCAAAATTGAAAATGCAGGTTTAGCATATTTATTTCCATATACTATTTCCATATACTATTAGCATATTTAAATTTCCATATACCATTTCCATATTTCCATACATTTCCATATATATTTGAATTTCCATATACTATTAGCATATTTAAACACAGACGCAATAAACAATATATTGCACGATTTCCTGCCTGGCATATTTCGCTGTATCTCGTCAGGTGCATACTACAGAGTTATATATATATATATATATATATATATATATATATATATATATATATATATATATATATATATATATATATATATATATATATATATATATATAATATGAAGTGAATAAATGAATAATACCTTGGCTGCAATACTAAATACATAGTCGCTGCTCGTAGTTGGAATGTGAAGTACGTTATCTTCATGGTAGTCTAAGATTTAAAAGGAAGTCCTTCTGCTCAGATAACCATGGCTGGAATAGTCTAATCGAGAGGGCTTAGACATATTTGAACAATCGATTATTTTTCACCGACTATAATATACGAATGTGTGATGTCTCCAGATCTTTTTTCCCTACATAGTGAAAATATTTTCAGAAATGTAGAGGATATAAATGGAATCAGCATTGGAGGACGAAACATCAATAACATTAGATATGCAGATGATACAGTATTGATTGCAGACAATGCGCAGGACCTGCAACAATTGGTAGATGCGGTTGTTGTACACAGTGAGCAACTGGGGTTAGAATTAAATTGTAAAAAGACTCAGGTTATGGTCGTCACTAGGAAGAAAGAAATGCCACAATGTAATATACAAGTAAATTGAAATATTCTTCAACAAGTGAATCGGTACAATTATCTTGGAACAGTCATAACATCTGATGGGAGATGCCTTGAAGAGATTAGAACAAGAATCGCCATGGCGAAAGTAGCCTTTAGCAAGATGAAAAACATTCTGACCAATAAAAAAAATGTCAATTGAAATGAGAAAAAGAGTGTTGAGGGGATACATAGAGCCTGTTCTTTTGTATGGATGTGAAACTTGGACAATGAGCAGTCAAGCTGAAAAACATCTGATGGCTGCAGAAATGTGGTTTCTGAGGAAAATGCAAAGAATACCATGGACAGACAGAAAAACCAATGACCAAGTACTACAGGAGACAAATTAACATCGTAAACTGATTAGAGAAATTAGACGTAGACAGTCCAAATTTTTTGGACATGTTATGAGAAGAAATGGATTGGAGAACTTGGTGACAACTGGCAAGATCGAAGGAAACAGACCAAGAGGAAGACCGAGAGGAAAATAACTCGATGGCTTGGCCACATGGCATGGACGAGACAGGAACACTGAGCTGATCCACGACACTTGTGATCGAGTCAAATAGCGAGTCATGACCGCCCACGCTTTCCGGCATGGCACATGATTGATTGAATATACGAAGTGTGTTTATTTATTAACTTGATTTAGCATATCGAGTTGCTTTTCAGATACCAGTATGGGTGGAAAAGAGAGTTAATCAATCTTCAGGAATCCCAGTGCAGTCGACAGGTCAGAAAACGTCGAAGTCGGCCATCACGGAACAATTGCATACGTACTCAAACATGCCTGAAGCGTGGGACAAGGGTACTTAGTTACTTATATTTTAAAACAAATATCGAAATATCTAGACACGTGGATAACATCACATAGGAGATGTATCACAGATAGTGGTGAATACATGTCCAACCTCCGGCTAAGTTGCATATGGTGGTGTAAGTCGACCTGCGAGAATCGCATTCGCAGCAGAGACAGTGTATGGGCTGGCGAGTCCAAGCCCACAAGCAAGTAGCCCAAAGGAAGAACCTGTTGTTTAGGGGGCGAGTACGGGTTCGGCTCCTTAAGCCATGAACAGGGAACAAAGAATGCAACATAGTGGCATCGACGTCTACAGGTGCATAGCGAACCGCCGATGCCGAGCGATGCCATAGCCAAACGGTCGGAGAAGAAGCTGGCTTCTCACGGCCGAAGGTGCTAGAATATGTGTGAGCACCGGGTGCATCATATTCTTCTCCCCGAGGGCGTGGTGACTTGGGGGCAGACACAATATGGATGTGTGGGACAAATGGGAAACGAATCTAACATCTCGAAACCTGGTACTGATGTACAACAGGAGAAAGACATCCGGAATCATGATCCGAATGATTCCTCCCTCAGCGAGTATCATGAAGATAATGGCGAACCATTCGTAACAGAGGCTGACGATTTATCCCTAAATCAGAAATCCAAGTATCTAGGCAAATGGATAACATCACATGGAACATGGATCACAGATAACAGAACAGAATAGGACGCAAACACTGCACTGTGTAAAATGGCCATCTTATGTCAAAAATAAAACCTGTCACTGAAGGCCGGAAAAACCTGTATGTTACATAGATTCAGTTTTATCATATGGCTGTGAATCATGATCAGTTAGTAAACACGTAGAAAATATTCCTGTACGCATTCATAGATAATGACTTGCAGAATAATGCTGAAAACTCGTCGGACAATGACAAGACGCAATGTATATGTTATAAAATATTCTGACACATACAACTTCTCACAAACATCAGAAAAAAGCAGTAATTATTTCTTTTACGATTAGAACAGTCATAACATCTGATGGGAGGTGCCTTGAAGAGATTAGAACAAGAATCGCTTTGGCCAAGGTTGCCTTTTGCAAGATGGAAAATATACAAGCCATCTAAAAGATGCCAACTGCAACGAGAAAAAGAGCGTTGAGGTGTTACACAGAACCTGTACTTTTGTATGGATGTTAGACGTCGACAATGAGCAGACAAGCTAACACCAAAAAAAAAAAACACCTACTGGCAATGGAGATGTGGTTTATGAGGAAATACAAAGAACACCATGGAGAGACAGAAAAACCAATGATCAGGTCCTACAAGAAGCAAATGAGGACCGTAAACTGATTGGAGAAATTAAGACGTGGATAGTCAAAATATTTTGGACACGTTATAAGAAGAAATAAATTAGAGAACTTGGTGACAACTGGCAAGATTGAAGGGAAAGAACAAAGGGACGGCAGAGAAGTAAATATATGGATGGCATGGCCAAGTGGCATGGTCGAGACAAGAACACAGCTGATCCACGACTCAGGTGATCGTGTGAGATGACGAAACATGACCGCCCATGATTGTCGGCATAGCACATGATAATGATGATGAATTTCTTTTGGTCGGCGCACATTATTAGACAATAAACCTGGAAAATGTTGTGACAACTGGGCGGATTTATGGGCAAAGGAGTTAACGACAGCGAGAGAAGATTCAAGACAGCATTGTGTCATGTTATAGAGCGTGTTAGCACTTTAACTGATACAAGCTGTAGAGTCAGTAACCGACATCACTGCACTCGGGGCATTCGCATAAGCACTCAATCCTCATGTTCAACAACCAGCGAAGAGTTTAAAAACTAATGGTGACCGTTACAATCTGATTATATGTCCGTCTTGCCTTACCTCTGAATGACAACTGTCGACCAGATCCTCTAACCACACACTGCTGATGCATTCTCTCTAGACCATGATAGTCTATCTATTCTTCTGCATTATTCACAAATCCCAGAAGGCCTTCACCACATCTGCCTTATCGTGCATCAAATCACCCCTCATTGATGCGGTACCAGCCAATCTGTCTGTTCATTTCCAACCACACCAGAATGCGCTGGATAGCCAGGTGTGAATAGGCATGATTGCTCTGGCCAGTCGGTAGAGTAATTGATGATGATGATGATGATGATGATGATGATGATGATGATGATGATGATGGTGATAGTAGTGATGATGGCGGTGGTGGTGATATAATGGTGATAGAAGCAAATGGCGGAAGCAAAGATAACAGCTGAAATGGTAACACAATAAAATCTGTATACCTAACACATTTTTGTTGTGATATATTTTATTTGTCATAAATCGTTCATGATGTATTTAATTATAATGTATACACCCAGAAAACTGAAGTATTGGAAAGATCAGGTTGTGTGACGGTGTATTCCATGCTCAGTCTTCGTAGACTTAGATGGATAGGACATCTTAGGAGGATGGATGATGGTAGAATACCAAAGGACATCTTTTTTGGTGAATTACAGATGGGTAAGAGATCTTAGGGTCGGCCTCAACTACGATACAAAGATGTGTGTAAGCGGGACATGATTGATACAGGCACTTAACAATGCACATTGGGAGCAAGTCGCCGCTGAACGTTTTGCATGGAAGGCAAACATCAAAAATGGGATAAAGACAAAGAAGAAAATTATTGCAGATAAGTCACACACCGAGCGTGTGAGACGTAAGATGGTGCATGATGGTGGAAATAACCACGTATTCACTTGCACCCACTGTGAACGAACATTTACAGCGTGAACTGGCCTTACCAGTCACATTCGCTACCGCCATGGGTAAAAGTTACAGGACATCGCTGTGAACACCAGCATCATTCAGCTGTATGTTGATTTCTTGGCAAGATTATGCTCAGTAGTTTGCCATTGCTTTCTGAGCGGCCGGCTCACATACCCCTTAAGTTACCGATGCGATTCGAAACACTGCCAATGTACTACACCCAGAAATTATAATCTTCTTTACATAAATTTTGCCAACAACAAAACAAAAAAAAACTTTAAAAGTTTTTTTGTAATGGTAATGCGATATACATTTGCTTATTTTTATCTCACTTGTTGGGTGTTAGTTGTCTTGTGTTGGTTTTCAGCGAAGCTGCGATATTACTCATTAAGTTCTTCGCATTCAGCTATGGCCCTGCGTTTCTGGGTTCATATTTGCAGTCCCTATTTGATCCTTGCACCGTTAGCCAGTCTCCAGTGATACAACTTGCTTCCAGAACCAACACCGAGAAGTGAAGTAATCTCAGCCAGCCCTCCTTGGCTGAAACTGAAGCGAGCAGTCAAGCTAAGAATGACTAAATACACTCATTTATTCTGTTGCATCATCATATCGGTGCCGGCCTCCCTGGCTTATGGGTTAGCAGCTTTCTCCGTAACCCCGAATACTCTCGTGGTTGACGTGAGCCCACGAGGACTTGAAGAGGATCGTGTCGCGCCAGTGACTTACGAGAGTATGGAGCCGGTCGCTCAGAAAGTCGTGTCGTGCTGATGAGCGTAATCTAACCTAGGAATCAACATACAGCTGAAAGATGCTGGTGTTGACCGCAATATCCTGAAACAGGATGGAAACGCGGGGGAAAAAATCATCAGATCTTTAATGTGGTTATGCTGTCGTCTATAAACAATCTGTCAGAAGTCAAGTTATAAGGCACTGATTCGACAGACCAACATGCCAGATATGTAACTGGCTTTCTTCTGATCTGTCGAAGGTGCAATCGGTGAAAAAAATAGCTGGCTACACCACACCATGCATTACTGAACTAGCGTATGTAGTAGTAGGCCTCTTTCAGTCCTGAAGGACTATAGAGTTGTGCCTCTTGGGAGGTGCCTGGCAGTACCGCTGGTGACTGTATAGTCCAATGCGAGAGTGACAATCCCTGTCGCAGATTCCGCATCTGTAAGACGAGACAAGTCCCGCAGTAAGTGACTGCGCTTGGAGCCTGTGCCGCCTATCCTTAGTTTGTTGGATCAGATTGCGCTCAAAGAGCACTAGTCCGTTTCGTACATCTCTTCTCCAGGAGCATCTGTCTGTTGCAACTCTCTCCCACGTGTCTGGATCTATTCCAATTGTTTTCATATCTTGTTTACACACATCCCTATATTGCATTTGGGGTCTTCCGGTTGGCCTCTTTCCTGTGGATAGTTCTCCGTATAGGAGATCTTTGGGAATACGTTCATCCTCCATTCGAGATACGTGGCCCAGCCACCGGAGGCGTCTCTGCTTGAGGAGGGTGTGCACTGTGGTAATATCTGATCTTTCAAGCACCTGTTTGTTTGTTATGTGGTCTTTCCATGTTATGCCCAAGATACGTTTCAGACATCTCATGTGGAAGGAATTCAACTTCCTTTCCTGTCTTGAGTACAGGGTCCAGGATTCAGACCCATAGAGTAGTGTGCTAACAACACAAGCTTTATATACTTGAGCCTTTGTACGCTCTGTTAGTCTATTATTCTTCCAAACTCTTTTAGCTAGCCTGGAAAATGTTGTGGCTGCCTTTCCAATGCGTCTGTCGATTTCTGTCTCTAATGATAGATTATCTGATATTGTCGACCCCAGATACACAAACTCGTGGACGACCTTCAATTCGTAATTAGAAATTGTGATTGACGGAGGAGCACCAGCAACTTGTTCCATCACCTGTGTTTTATTTAGGCTAATGGTGAGCCCAAAGTCTTTGCAGGCGGCTGCAAAACGATCTATGAGCCTTTGGAGATCTTCTGCTGTATGAGTAGTCAGTTCTGCATCATCTGCAAAAAGTAGTTCTCTTACGCATCTTGATCTTATTTTGATCTTAGCCTTGAGTCTTGATGGGTTAAAAAGTCTGTCATCACATCTTGTGTGGAGGTATACGCCTTCAGTGGCAGTCCCAAATGCCTGCCTTAAGAGAACAGCGAAGAAGATACCAAAGAGTGTAGGAGCAAGCACGCAGCCCTGATTTACTCCGCTGCTGATGCTGAATGACTGGGATGTTGAGCCGTCAAATAAAATGGTCCCCTGCATGTTTTCGTGGAATGATTTCACGAGACTAAGAAGGGTGGGTTGACATCCAACCTTTTCAAGGACCTTAAAAAGGCCGCTTCTACTCACGAGGTCAAATGCCTTTGTGGGGTCGATGAAGGCAATATATAATGGCTTCCTCTGTTCGCTTCACTTCTCTTGGAGCTGCCGGAGTGAGAAAATCATATCGATGGTGGACCTGTTGGGTCTAAATCCGCACTGCGATTCGGGGTAGATTCTTTTAGCAAGAATGTGTAATCTTTTAAGGATTACTCTGGCAAAAATCTTGCCTGTAATGCTGAGTAGGGAAATGCCGCGATAGTTGTTGCAGTCGCTTCTATCGCCTTTGTTTTTATAAAGGGTAACGATGTTTGCGTCTTTCATATCTTGTGGCATTGATTTTTCTTTCCAGCAGAGCTGAAATATTGCATACGGTTCTGGGATGATGGTTTCTTTGCTATATTTTAAAATTTCAGGTGGAATACTATCTTTTCCAGGTGCCTTGCCGGATTTGAGGGAGTCTAGTGCTTCGCTGATTTCTGTGAGGCAAGGTTCGTTATCCAGGGCATGCACGGCGGACTGTTGATCGATGGCTTCCAGAGCTTCTTCGCTGACAGTGTTATCCACTGAGTATAGCTCTGAGTAGTGTTCTACCCAGCGATCCATTTGTTTCGCTCGATCTTTTATGACCCCTCAGTTGATCGTAAAGGGGCCATCTTATATTTTGATGGACCGACAGCTTGCTTGATGCCCTCGTACATTCCTCTTATATTTCCAGTGTCTGCACAAGTTTGAATTTGAGCAGAGAGCTGTAGCCAGTACCTGTTCGCACATCTTCTTGCCATCTGTTGTACTCTATTTCTGGCCATTCGCAATGCCTGCAGTGTTTTCTCTGAAGGTGATGTTTTATACATTGAGAATGCATGTCTCTTTATCTCCAGGACTGGGAGCATCTCTTCAGAGTGTGCTTCAAACGAGTCGGTTGACTTAGTTTGCTTCTTGCCAAATGTTGATAGTGCTGTATTGTAGATGGTGTAGCGAAAATGACTCCATCTCTCGGTGGAATTTCCGTTTGTGGGGCCAGGCAGAGTATCCGCTAGACCTGCATGAATTTGTTGACCTTCTCTTTATTCTGGGTGCCGCTGGTGTCAATGCGTGGTCTTCCTTCTGTTCGGCTTCTGTAGATTCTCTTGGGCTTTATCTTCACCTTGCTGGAGACGAGTGAATGGTCGGTGTCAGCACTATGATAGCTGCGAGTCAGCCGTACATTGTAGAGGTGCTGCGTTTAGTGAGCACCAGGTCGAGTTGGTGCCAGTTCTTTGATCTGGGGTTCCTCCATGACACCTTGTGTTGAGGTTTCGTGTCAAAGAAGGTGTTGGTCACGCACAGATTATGGTGGCTGCAGAATTCCAAGAGACGTTGTCCATTGCCATTGATCTTCCCAACGCCAAACTGTCTTAGACATGAAGGCCAAGATTCGTGGTCGGAGCCAACCCTGGTATTGAAATCCCCCAGGATAAAAAGATGTTGTTTCTCTGGTGTTTCACTGACTTCTTTGCTAAGATCGTCATAGAACTTGTCTTTAGATTCTGATGCTGCAGTTAGTGTTGGGGCGTAAACGCTTATAATACTAACTGGGCCTGCCTCTGTCTGGAGTTGGAGCTTCAGTATTCTTTCAGTGCCATCACTTGGTGGTATGATGGAATTAATAGGCTTGTTTCTGATAGCGAAGCCAACTCCATGCTCCCTGGTCTCTCCGCACGGCTTGCCATACCAGTAGAAAGTGAAGTCCCTCTCCTTGATGCTTCCAGATTCTTGGAGTCTGGTCTCTTGCAGGGCGACAATGTCTATCCCCAGTCTTAGTAGTTCGTTGTTTATCACTGCAGTTTTGCGGGCATCCACAATCTCGTTTAGATCGTCTGTGATGCCAGAGGTCATGGTTCTTACGTTCTATGTTCCCAGCCTTAGGGCCGGTTGTTTTGTTTTTTTCTTGTTGCTAGGTGTATAGATTGCGGTCCATGTGTCAGGATTTTCCCCTAAGCTCCACACACCCTCAGGAGCAGATGAACCGTGGCGAGACAACACCTTATTGACTGGGTGATGCCCAGCTTAGGCGGGCGGTAGCTGTCTAGTGAGATACGATGATCTCTCCAACCGTCGGAAGTAGCCCCTGGCGCCTTGCTCTACGCCAATCGAGCATTAAGACTTATAACCGGCAAATGCTGCATCCCGTGTTGTGTCACCGCTTTACACGGTGCTGAAGTGACCTCTTCAGGGCACAAGCCTGGGTAATGGAAATCGGAGAACCAGCTGTTGCCCGGTAGCAAGCTCCCCCTCTCCACGTCGCCGATGTTGACCAAGGGAAAGGCAGTAGCCAATGCAACTTGGCATCGGAGATAGCATATGTGAACTCCAAAGTATGTTATCATAACCGTAGTGCGCCTTCTTGGATGGGACTATCATTACTTTTTAACATTCAAGTGTTGCAATTATCAAAATCTGCTTCTTCTACTTTAACTACTACTACTACTACTACTACTACTACTACTACTACTACTACTACTACTACTACTACTACTACTACTACTACTACGACTGTTTCTACTAGTGCTACTACTACTATTACTACTACTACTACTACTATTTCTACTACTACTACTACTACTACTACTACTACGACTGTTTCTACTACTACTACTACTACTACTACTACTACTACTACTACTACTACTACTACTACTACTACTACGACTGTTTCTACTAGTGCTACTACTACTATTACTACTACTACTACTATTTCTACTACTACTACTACTACTACTACTACTACTACTACTACTACTACTACTACTACTACGACTGTTTCTACTAGTGCTACTACTACTACTACTACTACTACTACTACTTCTACTACTACTACTACTACTACTACGACTGTTTCTACTAGTGCTACTACTACTATTACTACTACTACTACTACTATTTCTACTACTACTACTACTACTACTACTACGACTGTTTCTACTACTACTACTACTACTACTACTACTACTACTACCACTACTACTACTACTACTACTACGACTGTTTCTACTAGTGCTACTACTACTATTACTACTACTACTACTACTATTTCTACTACTACTACTACTACTACTACTACTACTACTACGACTGTTTCTACTAGTGCTACTACTACTACTACTACTACTACTACTACTACTACTACTACTACTACTACTACTACTACGACAGTTTCTACTAGTGCTACTACTACTATTACTACTACTACAACTATTATTACTGCGACTATAATTATTACTACTATTTATTCTACTTCTTCTACTTCTTCCCCTTCTTCTTTCATTCCTTGTTGTCTAACAGGGTCAGAATATGAAAAAGAGCTCTCGAGCGTGTCAGGTATCTCTTAAGCTCTGCTAATTCTTGCAGCAGTCTTAGAATACTTTACTGGACAACATAGGAGACTCAGGAACATAATGGAAGAATACCAGTCAAAATAGGAGACTTTCGGGGACATAATAGAAAAATTTTCAGGACATCAAATGAGACTTTAACGGGTAAACACAGAAGACTTTCACATCCAAGACAGGATATATGAATGGAGAAAGTATCAGAGCTACTTATAAATAAAGACAGCTGTCCCATTCTGTCCAATAGAAACGGTTCATATACCAACGTTTTGAGAATTTCTACACTATCTACTTTAGGATTATCAGAGAATATAAACTATTAAACATGATTCGAGCAAAGTTGAGAACACGATACATCTCACCTAATTGTTTATGTTTTCTTTATATCTCTTTAATGAAACCAAAAAAAAAAAAAATGCAAAATTGAAAATGCAGGTCTGGGTGAAAAACATCAAGTTGTGACAACGGGAGTTTATTGTGACATATGGCAGGATAGATGGTTAAAGATACACCTTGTGTAATATGCAAACTGGTCTATGTAGTTTGAAAGAGTACATAAGGCAAGAAGATCGACTTCATTGCATCGAGTTTATCCCACATGGTTCTCTTTCCGCACTGCGACCTGCCGAAAGCGTCGCACAAAACACGAATTCCCAGGAGACAGAAAACTGTACTCGTGATGTAGGTCGTGATGTAGGTCGAACCCACAACCTTCGCAACGCGAAGCAGACAGTTTGACCACTTGGCCATGGTGACTCCCCATACCTTGCAGTCTAATGTTGTAACAGAACAACGATAACGGAACAACTACACAAGGCAGCATAGTAAGTGATGCAGAGATTGATAATCAACTACGTAATCAGCATGGCAAAAGTTACAGCAAGACGATTAATATACAGAAGCATAGTAAGTGATGCAGAGATTCATAATCAACTACACAATCAGCATGGTACGACTTACAGCATGGCGAAAAGGAGGTGCAGTAAGGGAAAACGGTGGGGAAAAATACTAGGAGAAGAGGAGGAGACGAAGAAAATATAGGAAGAGGATGTAGTAGGAGGTGGAAGAGGAAGACAAAGAGAATGAGAAGGAGAAAGTAGGAGAAGGTGGAAGGAGAAGGAGGAGGGGGAGGAGGAGGAATAGAAAGGAGAAGGGTGAGCAGCAAAAGGAAGAAAGATGATAAGGATGATGGAAAAAAAAGAGAAGGAAGAGGGAGAAGGAAGAAGAGAAAGGGGGAAGGAGAAGGAGGAAGAGGAAGGCGGAGCAAGAGGAAGGAGAAGGGGGAAGAGGAAGGGGGAAGAGGAAGGGGGAAGAGAAAAGAGAAGGAGGAATATGAAGGAGGACGGCGACGACGACGAGAAGACGGTGATGATGATGATAATAGTGTATCTATGCACTTGCTTTTTTATGTAGGATTGTCTTGACGCCAACTCATGTTTTTATCTTGAAATTCTCCAGTGCAGCCTGTGATCTAGCAAGCATCCATCCCCCCATCCAGTCTTTTTGTCTACCCCTTTGATTCTTCTCATCCTCCAACCATCACAGAGTCATCTCACTCGCTGTCTGTCGGGCTGTCTCTCTATGTCACCTGGTTATGTACCAAATCTAGCCCCTCGTAGTACGAGGTGTCGAAACTCTTGGTGCCCAGGTATTCGTCCAGGGTGTCGTTGAAGATCTTCTCTTCTAGGCAGCCGAGTGCAAGTCTGCTTTCGTGAATGAAAAACTTGTTGGCAAACAGCTTTTTGGATGTAAACAACAGGGGGAGGTCACCTGCGAAGAGAAGAGAAGGACGTGATCGTTAGCACATTGTCTGGTTCTTCTTCTTCTTTACTTATTCTTTTTGTTCTTCTTCTGTATTATGCACTATTGATGAACGAAAAATGAGTGATTGGAAGGGCCGACTTTAAGACAAGCCTGCGTGCCTGATTTGTTACCCTTTGAAAATAAAGTCCGTTCGTTCGCTCGTTCGTTCTTTGTCTGCTGCTGCTGCTGCTGCTGCTACTACTACTATTACTACTACTACTACCTATCTTCTTCTTCTTCTTCTTCTTCCTCCGAATCTTCATTTTATGCTTCTTTCTCTACTTCTCCCCTTCATCTTCTTGTTTTTCTACTTCAGCCTTTTTACTTATTCATTTTCTTCTTTTACATCCTCTTCGTCTTTTTCTTCTTATTCCTCCATGGCGAAGGAGTTTCAGACGCAGTTTGTAATCCCGCATACCGCGTTCTTAACAAAGCTGCGAGCTTATTTGGCAGCAGGCCGCCTTGCGTTGTTGTTTTTGTTTTTTTTTATTAATAAAATGGTTACTACTGAACGTAAACTTGCCAAGAGATCATACACAGCCAAAAAGTGCTGGGGTTCACTGCTACGTTCTGTAAAGGATACGCAACTCCAATTCCAATTCCAATCTTTCAAAACAAAATTTCCAAATTCGGCCTCGTTCACCCTGCTTCCTCAGCTGTGGTTATTGTTGAGGTTCGTGGTCTTTGTGGGTTCATTCACCCTAATTCTTGTCTTGTGCGCTCTTACGAGTAAGTCATATCTCGGACTGGTTATGTAGCGTTTTTGTCTGTGACGTCAGCAGGGGGATCGGTCGGCGACGGTCCTTTGTGCATGTTTCCTCTTGTGGTTTTCTTTGTTGGCGCAGGCTCCTGGCTCGTCTGGCTTGACTGGTTGCAGTCCTTAAAAGGACTTTTTATTTGGTATTTTTGCCTTCTCTTATGTGTATTGCCTGTAGAAGCTTTTCGATGTGATATGCCTCCTTGCGCCTTCCTTCACTCCCCTTCTCGCGTTTGAGTTCTTGCTGTCTTTCGATTGCTTCCTCCGTGGTCAGCCATGGGATGATTTCTCCGTCATCTATATAGTATTGCCATGGGTGTTCGGCATCCTCGTTTTTTTAAATCTGGTACTGTGGCGGTACGGCGGGGCATTGGTTTCCCCTTGAGTATCTTGTACTTCTTTTCTTTTTCTTCCATGCGCCTTCTGTATTCCTCGCACTTGAGTTTGTATTTCCTCTTTATCTCTGCGTTTTCTTAATCGGTAAATGATGGCGGTATCGGGTCGTCCTCTATGCCGTCGTCAGGGTGCTCATCTCGGTTTTCTTCGGATGTCTGGTGGGATATTGGCTTCCATTAGAATGTCTCGGGTGTCGTGGTTAGGCTGCTGGCTTCGCTTGCAGTTCAGGATCGGTCTCTTGGTTTTCATCCTGCGATTTCTCTGTGATTTCTTGTATGGCTTCTGTTGGTTTGTTTTAGAGAAGTTCCATTTCAGCTTTCTGTAGTTCTCGCTCTGATTTAATGGTTTGTGGGATTTCTTCGTACTCCTTCTTTATCCGTGCCATGTGTTTCACTTCTTGCTTGATGTTTTCACGGATCCTCTTTATTTCAGCCAGCAGTTTCTCGTTGTCGCTGGTTGTTGTCGGCGTCAGCAATGCCTTGACTTGCTTCTTCAGCTCGTCTCTTTGCTTTTGCAGTTGATCTTTTTCCGCTTGTGAGATGCCCGAGGCTGTCTCGCACCTCAGTATTGCTTCGTTGTATGGTGTCTTGGTGTTGATGGCGAGCTTTAACACGTCTCTGTGTCGTTGCAGGTACAGACAGCCCAGGTATCTTGCTCCACGTTTGCCCAGGCAGTTGGCGCACTTTCTTTTGTTGTCAGGTGCTCGGAAGTCCGTGTCCAGCTTGACCAGCGGACACTCCTTGAAGGCGTGGTGATCGGCTCAGTAAAGGCAGATATCCGTCTTACTGCGACACATTGCTCTGCTGCGGCCGGCCCTCTGGCATCTGGAACATTGGTTGACTCTAGGGATGAATCTCTCTGGCTGCTGCATTCTATTATTGATTGATACTGTTATCGGCATCACGCTGCCCTCTGTCGTCACCACCGCCAAGGTTGTGGGAATCTTGAAGTAGGTTAGTAGCCGCTCCGCCTTCAAGAATCGGATGTGGAGATTCTCATCTTGTAGCTGCTTCAGATATGCAACTAACTTTTCTAACCTCTTCTGTATCTTCCTTTTCTTCAAATTCTTCTCCTCCTCTCCTCTTTTCATTTATAGCCCGGCAATTGCAGGATATGCACATATATCTTGAATCAGCCCGGGAATATGCCGCATAGACTATGGGTTTTTTTTTTTTTTAAATCTCATTATCTTCTTTCTCTTCTACTTTCTATTGTTGCCTTTCACCCGCCCAGTGGAGCATAGGTCGTCAAACAACTCCCGCCAACGAATCATATCTTGCACAACCTTTTGCAGCTCCCGCGTTTTCCTCTTAGTATTACTCATCTCTGCCTCTAATTCTATTTTCCCGTCGTGATTTCACGTCTCCCTCTAATTCTATTTTCCCGTCGTGATTTCACGTCTCCCTCTAATTCTATTTTCCCGTCGTGATTTCACGTCTCCCTCTAATTCTATTTTCCCGTCGTGATTTCACGTCTCCCTCTAATTCTATTTTCCCGTCGTGATCTCACGTCTCCCTCTAATTAAATTTGTTCGTCGTGATTTCACTTCTGCCTCTAATTCTACTTTCACTTCTTGATTTCGCGTCTCCCTCTAATTCTATTTTCCTCCACATTTCAGGTCTCCCTATAATTCTATTTTTTTTTTCGTTGTGAATTCAGGTCTGCCTCAAAATCTATTCTCCTCCCGAATTCTGGTCTGCCTCTAATTCGTATAACTCCATTATATATTGTTAGCAAAGACAAGGTTCCCCCTCCCCCGATCAATTGTCGTTGTGTATTCCAACTCTATTGCTTTGCCTTTTGCAATGTCCCGGGGTCTGTAGCGAAGGTGATACAGACCCAATTCGTCATCTCGCATACTTTGTTCGAAACACAGCTGCGGGCGATTCAGCAGCAGACCGCCTTGTCTTGATTTTCATACAATGGCATGTGTGTCGGTCGTTCAGAAAGTAAAGGCACACTACTGAAAGTAAACTTGCCAAGAAATCACTGGGCGACCAAAAAATACTGGGGTTGACTGCCACATCCTGTCAAGGATATGCAACTTAGTTGCAATGTCTATTATTTGTAGTGAAGCGTAAACATGCAATTTAATTTGATGTCTATTTCATAAATTTTAACACTTGTATTCTCTCCACTTCGCAATCTGAAAAAGACTGGCAATTGTTCGTCTTGACGGACGATAGTTTGTAAAATGGAGTTATACCTCTCCATAACACAAAGCCTGGGCTGAATTTAGAGGCCATGTGTTGCCCATGCAGCATGATCCCTCTCTTGGCCTTCTTGTTTATTCCAGACGAAAGGTAACACCAATACGCATGGAACAAGACAAGCTGCAGAAGCTGCCGGATCAGCAAAGCAATGCTCTAACTGTCCGCCTATCGGAACTTCCGTCCTAGACCAATTGCCGACCAAGGCTGAAGATCACCTGGTCTGCCCTGCCATGACATTTAGTCTTTATGTTTCATTTCCTCGCACTAGGATAAGGCTTGTACCCTCCCAAATGCACTCCTCCGCCCGAAGCCGTTGGCATAATGTGGGGTGTCGGGTTTGGTGAGCGCCGCCGAACATTCGGCTGTAATAGAAAACAGGTAGTACCGCCAACTGGCATACAGTAGGTCAGTCTTATCTAGGGTTGCCAGTCGTCCGGCAAAGAGAGGACATGTCGTCCGGCAAAGAGAGGACATGTCTTCCTTTTTAGCCTCGTGTCCTTCGTCCGGCAGGCAAAGCTAAAATCCTTTAAAATGTCCAGCTTTTTAAATATTTTATGTTATCATTTTTGATGTATTGTTGTTACAGCTTACAATGTCTCTACACTCTACCATGTGTTTACATTCTTTATTAAAACCCATTGCTTAATAATATTTATTTAATTTTCCTATTTAAACCAAATGTGAAACACCAATTATTTGTACAATGTGAATCTAACTGTTGCTCTATTCGGCAACATTAACAATGATATAGTCTCTATGGTCAAAATGTTAATGTTAGGTTGGTCTATGAAGCATGCATTAATTACTTAGAAAAGTGGTTGAAACCTTTTGATGAATTTCAGTCCTTTGGTTGGATGTACTTAAATAAAATCAAAGACTGTACATTTGATGACCTTTTGACAAGCATATTGTACTTGAAAGAGAAGGGTATTAATGTAGATAATGTGCAATTATTTGACCAATACTGCAATCTGAAATCATTTGTGCAAGACACGAATTAACAGTTTTTTTAAAAACTCTTGCATGAACAGTGGAGTTTATTGTTCCAAAGTTGCCCAAATGCATGTTGCTTTTCAGAGTTACTTAAAATTTGTGAAGTATTCTTTTGTATCACTGGACACAATGGCAATGTGGAAAGAGTGTTCTCCTTGATTAATGCTCAATGGACAAAGGAAAGGAACAGACTCTTACTCAACTCTGTAAAGGGCATCATTTTCACAAAGTACGATTTGAAGAATCTTACCTGTGAACAGTTTTATGCATATGTGATTGCTAACGAGGATCTTCTACGAAAAGTTGGCTCCTCCGAGAAATATGTTGCGTAATTAATAAAGATTATAAGGTAATAATTTACAATCGGCTGTTTACATTTTTTAGCATTTTGAAAAAGGTCTCCATTTAATTTACATTTATATTTTAACATGGTTGTTTCTTGGTCGATTCATTATCAGTAAGATAAACTTGTTGGCAGCTATTATAATAAAATTGTACTGATTGTGGGTTTAATCTGGAACGATTTAAATGAAATATTCAATATGTCCTCCTTTGTCCTGCTTTGTTTCTTATTATGTCCTCATGTGTCCTCCTTTTTGTCTTATTATGTCCTCCTTTTGGTACCCACGTATCTGGCAACCCTAGTCATATCTGACTAAGACCCAACATTCGGCGCTAACAGAAAGCAGGTAGTAGCGTCTACTGTCATACGGTAGCTCAGTCATATCTTCGACCCAACATTCGGCGGTAACAGAAAGCAAGTAGTACCGTCAACTGCCATTCGGTGGTAGCTAGCCATATCTTAGACCCAACATTCGGCATTAACAGAAAGCAGGTATTACCGTCTCTGTCATACGGTAGCTCAGTCATATCTGACTAAGACCTAACATTAAATTTCGCAATCACCACAGAATACAAATGGGAATCTTAAGCTCACATGCTACAGAACAATTCATAGAAATCGTGAACCAAAAAGGAAAGTACTAAACGTCTACCAGATCTGAACATGGCAGAAAATACCAGGCTTATAAACAACACAACGTCTCAGGAACTGGAATACTCTGGCCATAGTTAAGGTTACCGTGACTTGGGGAGGACAGGGATGGGAGGATGGTCTCCTAGGTAGAAGAGGCAACGGTCCAACAGCACGAAGATGGACACTCGGTGAGCGATGTGGTCAGATCCACGCCGGTGGCTTTTACTTTCCACCACATGTATTGGTCCCGATGTTAGGCTGGGTCGGTCACGGAGTCCACACTGGCAGAATCCACTAGCCCCAAATTTTTTCATAGACTGTCCAGTGGTGATATTGTTAATACCTCGTTGGCTGCCTTTATTCTCCAGGATATTTCCTTGTACCAATTTCAAACCACATCGATCTGAAAGCCCAGGGAATTCGACCCCTTGCCCAATAGTCCCGCAGGCAAGCATACTAGCCAGAGGCCTACCGAGGTGCCCCTACTTCAAATTGCGCATCTTTAGATACGTGAGAATAGAAAGGGAAGAAGGTGTCCCATAACGGCGGTTAACTCGCTTTTAAGGCAAGCATTTTTTTTTTTTTTTTGCATATCCTTTACAGGACATTGCTGTCAACACCAGCATCTTTCAGCTGTATGTTGATCTCTTGGCAAGATTACGCTCAGTAGTTTGCCATTGCTTTCTGAGCGGCCAGCTCACATACCCCGTAAATTATTGATGCGATTCGAACCACCGCTGATTCTTACCGTCATCACGTCAACCCACGAGAGTATACGAGATTACGGAGAAAAGTCATAACCTCTAAGCCACGAAGCCGGCAAGTCAAGCATAGTCCATGCATATACTACTGCTTCTGGTGCACTGGGCTGACTTTTGAGCGTGGATTAGCTTTCCCTATTACCAGTGTCCATCGCCATCTGGCAAACCCACTTCCACTACTGAGGTACTTCCAATGGGTTATGGACGCAGTTCGTAATCCCGTATACCGCGTTCGAAACACAGCTGTGTTGTTTTTTTAATGAAATGGTATGGGTGCCGGTTGTTGAGAAAGCAATGGAAATTACTGAAAGGTAAACTTGCCCAAGAATCACGACCAGCCAAAAAGCTGGGGTTGACTGCTACGTCCGTAACGGATATGCAGCTAACTTTTCAAGTCAAGAAGGAGAAGTCACTATTTTAGTCCAACTGATCGGTTTTGAACCCCTTACCTCGGCATCGGCACACCGGAAGTTTAAGAGCGAGCGTTTATAGTCATTCAGCCGTTCTGAGCTCCGTACAGCAGTACTTGGTTTAGGTATTGCCTCCCCTGGGTGGCTCCCCTTGAAGGTAACTGGATTCATCAACCCCTAGCTGTGGGTCGACAGCACAGGGACCTTCTGAATGAAGTAACTTATCATGATAGACACCGCCAGACGGCCGGCTAACGAAGTTGATAGCGAACTGCTCTGATAATGCCACGAGAACGACGGACGCGGGTTCGTCCCCCTTGGGCTTGTCGCCAGCTACAGTGAGGAAGAAATTTGCTACCTATAATCCCAAAAGATGAGTGACTGGAAGGGCGGAATGTAAGACGGGTCTGCGTGCCTAATTTGTGACCCTTTGAAAATAAAGTCCGTTCGTTCGTTCCTTCCACGCATTCAGACTTTCGAAATGTGATGGCGCTATCACATAATAGACCCATAGCAGGAAAATGCTTCGAGATATTTGTATTTCATCATCATCATCAAGTGCCCCGCCAACTGGCGTAGGCATTCATGGCTTTCCACAGATCTCGGTCTTTGGTATTCTGGATCAACGCTGCTGCTGATATCTCTCCACGCCACCGTCTCATTCCATCCAGCATCATTTCTCTTGATCTGCCTCTGTCTCTCTTCCCCTCGATCTTTCCAGTTGTCACGATGTTCTCTAGTGCCTCTTTTCTCATCACATGACCCAAGAAAGCTGTTTGTCTCTTTCTTCTTGTTGTATATAATGTTCTATTTTCATTAGCCTGTTTCAGGCAGTCGTTAGTTACTCTGGCAGTCCAAGGAATCCGCAACATTCGTCTCAGGAACTACATCTCCGTTGCTTTTAATTTCTTCCTAATTTGTTCATTTACATTCCAAGATTCACTGCCATGCAGCAAAACTGGTTCTATACAGCATTTTAGCACTCTCTTTCTTACATTCAGTGATACTGACTTATTGCATAAGATACTCCTCATGTTCTGAAATACGGCTTTGCTTGCCCTATTCTGCTTTTAATCTCTGTTGTACAGCTTCCATCTGATGTCATAAATGCCCCTAGGTATGTAACATTATCCACTTGGTTAAGAATTGCCCCTTCTATTGCTATGTCACATTTTGATGTCACTATTTTCTTTGTATTTAAGACCTACATATGTCAATTACACGCAAAATCCTTCGGCTGCTCTGAACCCCCCAAAGAAGCAGAGGCTCTCGGCCAACTCAACCCAAACCGTCGTATCTTTTGCTGTCTCGTGCAGCCCCCTCTATATTGCCCCCCCATATTATTCATCTGCCTTGAAGTCTATTTGTGTGTTATGTTTTAGATCCCCCGCGATTTGTTTCGTCTTGTGGGTTCCAGACAAAACGAGTGTCTAGTTATGCTATCCTCCGGTTTTCTCAGTGTGTGTCCTATCCATCTCCAGCGTCTTGTCCTCACCTCTTGGTTCACTGGGATGTGTCACGTTCTCTCCATGAGCTCTACATTGGTGATTGCGTCATTCCATTTATTACCACTATTCTACGCAGACAGCACTTAGTGAATATGTGCAGTTTATTAGTAATTCTTTCCAGCACTCGAAGCTATTAGTAATTCTTTCCAGCACTCGAAGCTATTAGTAATTCTTTCCAGCACTCGAAGCTATTAGTAATTCTTTCCAGCACTCGAAGCTATTAGTAATTCTTTCCAGCACTCGAAGCTATTAGTAATTCTTTCTAGCACTCGAAGCGGACACGATACCTCGAGACAACAACTCAGCCCCAAAAACTAACTAAACAAAACTAAACTAAACTAGTAATTCTTTTCAATGTTCTCCGAATTACGGATGGGTAAGAGATCTTAGGGTCGGCCTCTTCTGCGATACAAAGATGTGTGTAAGCGGGATATGATTGATACAGGCATTGATAATGCACATTGGGAGCAAGTCGCGGCAGAACGTGTTGCATGGAGAGCACTATCAGAAATGGAATAAAGACAAAGGGCATAGCATAGCTTGAGCATAGCCTACGATGGGTAGCGTTGTGATGTTCTGTTGTGATAATTTGGTGTGTCCAGTGTGTGCCGCGTGGTTACACACCCGCTTCACACGCGTGATCCGGGACTATTTCCGGATCCGGTCAGGGATATGCACTACTGACGAGCTCAAACGAGGGCGAAACTCGAGTAAAGTGCTTCCAGATTGACGTGGATAGGCCTTAGGTTCATACCAGAATGCGATCGGCGTTGCCAGTAGTGGGTTGTGCTCAATATTTAAAGACAAAGGAGAAAATGTTTGCAGATAGGTCACACACTGAGCGCGAGAGACGTAAGATGATGCGTGATGGTGAAAATGACAATGTGCTCACATGCATCCATTGTGGACAAACTTTTACAGTCTGATCAGTTACATTCGCCACCGCCATGGGTTGTAGTTATTATGTTGTGTTTTTTTTATAACAATATAACAAACTATCTTATGTCAAGACGGCAAGGTGCCAATGAATCTCCGTGTTTCTAATCAATACCGTAGTGCCGATTTAACTGTCTGTCATCTACTGCCTATCGTACCTTGCGGTGTAGGACATGGTGGTCTTGAGTCTGAGGAATTAAGGCAATCTGTCTAGTGCGGTCTCCGCGAATTGTAAACATTGTAAATCTTGTAACGGACAATAACCTACATATTAGTATCAACTTGAAACCATTGCGACTTTCGAGTGTTCTTTGTTTTTGTAAGCCCACAAAACTATTTCTCGTGTCCCGTACCCTTTTGATCCACACAAAACTATTTCACATGTTCATTGCCAGTTTGATCCACATAAAACTATTTCACATGTTCATTGCCCGTCTGATCCACACAAAGCTATTTCACATGTTCATTGCCCGTTTGATCCACACAAAACTATTTCACATGTTCATTGCCAGTTTGATTCACACAAAACTATTTCACATGTTCATTGCCCGTTTGATCCACACAAAACTATTTCACATGTTCATTGCCCGTTTGATCCACACAAAACTATTTCACATGCCCATTGCCCGTTTGATCCACACAAAACATTTTCGCATGTCTAGTAACTGTTTGACCCACACAAAACTATTTCACATGCATATTACCTAGTTACGCCACAATTACTACTTCACATGTTCATTACTCAACGACAACATACCATACAATTTCACATATCCATTATCCGTTTGATCAACACCCTATTGTTTTACACGATAATTTCACGTTGTAATTACTACTATTTCACATGTTCAACACCCGTTAAACACGCACACATTACTATTTCATGTCTACCATTCGTTGACAACATGCATTACTATTTCACATTATCCGTTGAAAACACATATTACTATTTCACATTATCCGTTGACAGTACACATTACTATTTCACATTATCCGTTGAAAGCATACATTACAATTTCACATATCAACCATCCGTTGACAGAGGCATTACTATTTCACATGTCTACCATCCGTTGACAGCACACATTACTATATCACATTATCCGTTGTAAACATATATTACTATTTCACATCATCCGTTGACAGCACACATTACTATTTCACATTATCCATTGGCAGTACACATTAATATTTCACATATCAACCATCCGTTGACCGACACATTACTATTTCACATGTCTACCATCCGTTGACAGCACACATTACTATATCACATTATCCGATGAAAGTACACATTACTATTTCACATATCAAGCATCCGTTGACAGCACACACTGCTTTTTCACATTATGGAATCCACACATTACTATTTCACATATCAACCATCATTTGACAGTACACATCACTATTTCACATATCAACCATCCGTTGACAGCACACATTATTGTTTCATATATCAACGTTCCGTTGAAAGCACACATCACTCTTTCATATATCAACCATCCGTTGACAGCACACATTACTATTTCACATATCAACATTCCGTTGACAGCACACTTTACTATTTCACATATCAGCAATCCGTTGACACCACACATTACTATTTCACATATCAAACATCCGTTGATAGCACACATTATTGTTTCATATATCAACCATCCGTTGACAGCACACATTATTGTTTCACATATCAACCTTCCGTTGACAGCACACATCACTATTTCATATATCAACCATCCGTTGACAGAACACATTACTATTTCACATATCAACCATCTGTTGACAGCACACATTACTATTTCACATATCAACCATCCGTTGACAGCACACATTACTATTTCACATATCAACCATCCGTTGACAGCATACATTATTGTTTCACATATCAACCATCCGTTGACAGCACACATCATTATTTCACATATCAACGATCCGTTGATAGCACACGTCACTATTTAACATATCAACCATCCGTTGACAGCACACATTACTATTTCACATTTAAACGATCCGTTGACAGCACACATCACTATTTCACATCAACCATCCTTTGGCAGCACACATTACTATTTCACATATCAACCTTCCGTTGACAACACACATTACTATTTCACATATCAGCCATCCGTTGACACCACACAATATTATTTCACATATCAACCATCCGTTGACAGCACACATTATTGTTTCACATATCAACCATCCGTTGACAGTTTACATCACTATTTCACATATCAACCATCCGTTGACAGCAGACATCACTATTTCACATATCAACCATCCGCACACATCACTATTTCACATATTAACCATCCGTTGACAGCACACATTATTGTTTCACATATCAATCTTCCGTTGACAGCACACATTACTATTTCACATATCAACCATCCGTTGACAGCACATGTCCGTTACCTGCGGTCAGAATGCAAATGCCCCGCACAAATCTCCCTGCACAACGCAATTTTCTCCAGTTCTTGAACCGTGATAGGAACGGTCGTCTTTCGCTTATCTCTGGCTCACCTTGAATCATAGACAAAAACATCAACACAGACAGACAGACAGACAGACAGACAACAGACAGGTAAAGATAAATGAAGACAAATAGACCAACAAATAGAGATTCATAAAAAAAGACAGACAAAGACAAGCAGACAGACATACGGAGAGGCAGAAAAACAGACATATGGCAGATATACAAACACAGGCTACTAGACAAACAGAAAAACAGATACACAGACATACTGATAAGAAAGACAGGCAATACACTGAAATAGTCAGACAGAACAGGTGACACAGACAGGACAGATAGATAGAAGAGACAGACAGATTAGACAGAGTAGAACGAAAGACAGACAGAATGACAGAACGGACAGACAGGATAGATAGACAGATGAGACAAACTAGATATAAAGATAGTACAGACAGATAAGACAGACAGACAGGATAAACAGATAGTACAGACAGACAGACAGACAGGATAAACAGACAGACGAGACAGGCGGGATAAACAGACAGACGAGACAGACAGAATAAACAGACAGACGAGACAGACTAGACATAATGACAGACAGATGAGAGACTAGACAGAAAGACAGTCTAGACAGAAAGACAGAAATATAGACTGGACCAGTGATTCTCAACCTTTTTTTTCTTGGCCCATGCACCCCTTCATCATATGTTCAGAATGTCATTCCCCCCTTTCGGGTTTCTTCCCTATAAATTCCCCCCCCCTTTTTTTTTTTCCTACGCAGTATACGTAAAACTGGAAGCTAAATTTAATAACACATATTAGAACAAGTCTAACGTCTACATAAAACGTGATTTGCAGGTTACTTAGGTTATAAAAGGAATTTCAGAAAAGCGAGAAGTACAGAACCGTAACGTATCGAGAGAAAAACAAAATTAAGTAATTGGTTCTTGTATTAACGCGATTTTGAAATAATATTAATTCCTCCCCCTCCAACCCCCTCCCCGGAAACGCTAAAATTCCTCCCGGGGTGGGGGGGGGGGGGGATGTTCCCCCACCGGTTGAGAACCACTATACTAATCAGAAGAACAGACTAGACAGAAAGAGACAGACAGACTAGACAGAAAGACAGATAGGACATATATGATAGCATAGAAGGAAAGAATGCTAGTAACAGTGCAAAAAATGCAGTTGCGTGCGGGAATTATACAGATGAATCAGCCACTACCTTGAGAACAGAATTGCCAGGACAAAAGTACAAACAATAGTGTTGGAGAATTGTGTCCCGCAAGGTGGAGTTTTATCAGAAATATTGTTCATATACATATGACATTACACAAAAACTGCCAAACCAAAGTATATAGCTTCTTCTTTGCAGAAGACCTAGCCATAAGGACCTCTGGGGAATGTAGCTAAGAGTAGGATGGGGCGACCCTTTTCAGTGTTAGTGGAATAATAAATAAAGGCATGCCTAATGAAGACAAGTGAGAAGAAAATAACATGCGCAGTGTTTTCCCTCTCAAATAACACGCAGAACTTTAAGCTAGTGTTGACAGGGGAAATACTGCATCAGAAAGGTAATCCAAACTATCTAGGAGTCACCTTTAATCTTCGCCTGACATGGAAGACATGGGCTGAGAAAAATTGAACAAGAGCAAGACAAAGAATGACGATCATGAAAAAGTTTGCTAGTACAACGTGGGAAGCAAGCGAGAAAGTTCTCAAGAAGTTATATTGGGTGGCGGGATAGGAGTATCGACTATCGAAGGAGCTGCCTCCTTCTCTCCGCTAGCCTACAGGATACCCTTTGGCAATTTGGAGTACCCTTTTAGCCACCCCACACCCCCACCCCGATGAGGGTCACGTGAAGCCATGGGTGCAAGTGGTGGATACAGTTGAAAAGCAACCGTCATATAGTTGTAGGTTATGGTCTCCAATGTTACGACGAGAGGCAGAGGAACTCTTTTGGGAGATAATGTATACAGTCATCGACCAGTAAGGTCACTGATAACTAGGAAAGCAATGGAAATCTATCCTCTACAAATTCCAAGATAGTCATACATCATGTAACATTTTTGGATACGTTTTAAGAAGAAATAAACTAGAGAACTTGATGACAACTGGCAAGATTGAGGGGAAAAGAACAAGAGGAAAGCAGAGAAGTGAATACCTATGTGTCTTGACCACGTGGTACGGTCGAGACAACAACATAGAGCTGATCTACGACTCTGGTAATCGAGTCAAGTGGCGAAACATGATGATAATTATATATATATATATATATATATATATATATATATATATATATATATATATATATATATATATATATTGGACGGGTGAGGTCAGTACTAGAATACAGTATTGCAGCTTAGGCAATGGCATTGACATCATCCTACGTGAGCCTTTTGGCTTATTTTGGCTTACCTTTGTAAGTGCCTCTGATGCCTAGCTGAGGGTTGGCTCCAAGGACAGCAAAGAAGGTTTCATCCGGTATATCTGTCTGTTTGGTCCATTCCAGGATTGTTTTGGCCGTTTCATTGTGAAGGATGTAGTCAACGAAGTCTCTGACGATGTACCGTAAGGACAGATTTATAATTCTATGCTTTACATTCTTTTCGACACTGTCCAAAACACGACATATCTGGGCAGACCTTCTGGCCTAGAGAAACAACCATGAAAGATAAACTCTAATTACCATTCAACTCATGTCGTCCACGGGAATCTTGATACAAGAAGCCCATAAACGGGCACTCTCTCGCTGTTTATGCTTCACCTCCACACCGCAAGGCATAAGAGGAACCAGATGAGATGAGATGAGGCGAGGCGAAATTAGACGAGACGAGATGCGATGAGATGAGATGAGATTTGACGAAAGAACTTCCCTGCTACATATGATTACGTGCATAAAACAGGTCAAGTTCATACCACAGCGACAATCCACTGGTCTGTGAAGTCGTAAAAAAGTATATATTTTGGCCACGACATACCAGCTCGGGTCTCCAGTTCCCTTCCTCGTCGCCTGTCTTTCCAAGGCAATTCCAGAAACCTTCTGAAAACTGGTACCCGATATTCTGCGATGCTTCACGGCAAAAGCACTAAGAGAAAAGAAGAAAGACCCATCTTATATGGGTGAATCGGCACGGCAAAAGCACTAAGACAAAAAAGACCCATCTTATGAGGATCGGCACGGAAAAGCACAAAGACAAAAAAAAAAAAAGAAAGACCCATCTTATATGGGTGGATCGACACGGCAAAAGCACTAAGATAAAAGAAGAAAGACCCGTCTTATGAGGGTGGATCGACACGGAAAAGCACTAAGACAAAAAAAGAAAAAAAAGACCCATCTTATGAGGGTGGATCGACACGGAAAAAGCACTAAGACACCATAAGAACGACCCGTCTTATGAGGGTGGATCGACACAGAAAAAGCACTCAGACAACAGAAGAAAGACCTATCTTATGAGAGTGGATCGATACGACAAAAGCACTAAGATACCATACGAAAGAGCCGTCGTATGAGGGTGGATCGACATGGCAAAAGCACTAAGACAACAGAAGAAAGACCCATCTTATGAGGGTGGATCGCCACGGAAAAAGCACTAAGACACCATAAGATAGACCCGTCTTATGAGGGTGGATCGACACGGCAAAAGCACTTAGACAACAGAAGAAAGACCCATATTATGAGAGTGGATCGACACGACAAAAGCACTAAGACACCATAAGAAAGACTCGTCTTATGAGGGTAGATCGACACTGCAAAAGCACTAAGACAACAGAAGAAAGACCAATCTTACGTGGGTGGATCGACACGGAAAAGCACTAAGACAAAGAAGACAGACCCATTCTATGATGGTGGATCGATACGGCAAAAGCACATAGACAACAGAAGAAAGACCCATCTTAGGTGGGTAGATCGGCACGGAAAAAGCACTCAGACAACAGAAGACAGACCCATCTTATATTGGTGGATCGACACGGCAAAAGCACTAAGACAAAAGAAGACATACCCATCTTATGAGGGTGGATCGACATGGCAAAAGCACTAAAAATAAGAAGAAAGTTTAGTTTAGTTTAGTTTAGTCGATGGATCAACATCACGGCACACGGGTACAACCCATAAATGCTCCTAAAGAAGAAGGAGGACCATTTTATGAGGGTGGATCGACACGGCAAAAGCACTAAGTCAAAAGAAGACAGACCCATCCTATGAGGGTGGATCGACACGGCAAAAACACTAAGAAAAAAAAGAAGAAAGACCCATCTAATGAGGGTGGATCGATACGGCACGGCAAAAGCACTAAGACAACAGAAGAAAGATCAATTTTATGATGGTGGATCGATACGGCAAAAGCACATAGACAAAAGAAGACAGACCCACCATACGTGGGTGGATAGACACGGAAAAACACTAAGACGACAGAAGAAAACCCATCTTATGTGGGTGGATCGACACGGAAAACACTAAGACAACAGAAGAAAGACCCATCTTAGGTTGGGTAGATCGTCACGGCAAAAGCACTCAGACAACAGAAGAAAGACCCATCTTAAATTGGTGGATCGACACTGCAAAAGCACTAAGACAAAAGAAGACAGACCCATCTTATGAGGGTGGATCGACACGGAAAAAAGCACTAAGACAAAAGAAGACAGACCCATCTTATGAGGGTGGATCGACACGGCAAAAGCACTAAGAAAAAAGAAGACAGACCCATCTTATGAGGGTGGATTGACACGGCAAAAGCACTAAGAAAAAAGAAGACAGACCCATCTTATGAGGATAGATCGACACGGCAACAGCACTAAGATAAAAAAAAAAAAGACCCATCTAATGAGGGTTGATCGACACGACAAAATCACTACGACAAAAGAAGACAGGGTCGTTCGACACGGAAAAAGCACAAAGACAACTTTAGAAAGACCCATTTTATGAGGGTGGATCGACACAGCAACAGTACTAAGACAAAAGAAGAAAGACCCATCTTATGAAGGTTGATCGACACGACAAAAGCACTAAGACAACATAAGACAGACCCATCTTATTAGGGTTGATCGACACGACAAAAGCACTAAGATAATATAAGATAGACCCATCTTATGAGGGTGGTTCGACACGGAAAAAAGCACTAAGACAACTTTAGAAAGACCCATCTTATGAGGGTGGATCGACACGGCAACAGTACTAAGACAAAAGAAGAAAGACCCATCTTATGGGGGTGAATCGAACCCAGAGCTGTTCAGGTCAGAAGAAATAAATCTGCCTCTACTGGGAATTAACCCTGTACCACTGACTCGTCAGGCAAATGCCCTAATCAACCAGCAAATACTGCTTCAATAATGTACATATATGTATTTGGTAGATGTAGGATTTTATGGACGCGATTCGTAATCCCGCTTACCCGCGTCCGAAACACAGCTGCGCGGGATCTGGCAGCAGACCACGTTGCGCAAGGTTTTAACGAATTAGTATGGGAGCCGGTCGTTCAGAAAGCAATGGAAACTATTGAACGTAAAGTTGCCAAGAGATCACCAACAGCACTAAAATGCTGGTGTTGACAGCGATGTCCTGGAAAAACAAGGACATGCTTTACAAAAAAATGTGAGTGACCAAACGAACAAACTTTATTTTCACAGGGTCACACATTGGGCGCGCAGACCCGTCCTACATTCGACCCTTCCAATCCCGCGTCTGTCGTACATCAATTATATATTGTGCATGTTACATTCACATAGAAACAACATTGTCAACTGAATGATGAGAACATAAACAATGCACATTACCATGTTATGAGACAGGCAGACAGGCAGGCAGGCAGGCAGGCAGGCAGGCAGGCAGGCACACACACACACACACATGTATAAATATATAATTATATACAGTACAACTTCGATTAACCGTCACCGTCGGGCCTAGCTCTTTCGCTACCAAGGGCCCATCTGGTGCCACATTGGATCCGCTGTGGTGGCAATTGGTACTTTTAATGCCACAAAATGATCAGTGGTTTATTTGATACATTTCTGCTCCGTTTCGGAATTTTAAGTTACAGTAAACTGAAAATTTACACGGCCGGTACATATCTTAATCATCATTGTGCGGTAAAACATTTGTATTTCATAACATTATTGTGACACACTCCTATCAATTAATTATTAACACTGTCATGTTCCTTGTGCAATCCTCTTTAATTTCATATATAATACAATATATCTGCTACCATTTTAACCATTTTAAAAGTATTATTGTAACACACCCCTACTTCCAATTTTCTGCCATGAATTTCTGTTTGGTCAGGGCCCAATTTTTGTTTGGTAGCGAAAGAGCTGATTGTGACGGATAACCGAATAAACATAAATCTCTTACTACATATTATAGTAACTTTAATTTCACTGCGGACATGAGACGAAAATGAAACTAAAATCCTTTAAAAGTGAATAATACATACATATTGTATTTAATTTTACAAACCGATCAACACAGAGAAGAAATATACAGAAATGAATTGTAATGCTATAAACCAACGTTACTTTAAAATAATCGGTCATCTCCTTCTGAAATAAAGTTTGTTCGTTCGTTCGTTCGTTCGTTCGTTCTTTGAGGCTCGAGCTGTCTGCGCGGTGATGTTCCGTATCTTACACAGAAGTAGGATCTGTGTTGCATTTTCCTCCTCTTGATTTCAAACCAGTCGATCCACCTTGATAATATTGTTTCTGCTTCTGAGTGGCTACTTGTAGGTTTGTGGTTAAGAACTGATTCTTCATCGTCATCAATTTCTTCTTCTATTGGGGGATGGGTGATTTGGGGGGTGGGGGTGGAGGATGTGTGGGTGGGTGAGAGTGTGTAGGTTGGGGGTGGGGATGTGTGTGTGTGGGGGGGATGTGTGGGTGGGGGGGGGGGAGATTGTGTGGGTGGGGGATGTGTGAAAGTGGGGGGGGGGGGGGTCGATGCTAGTTTTTTGTGTGGATAGGTGCGTGATGTGTGGGTTGGCGGGGATAAGTGTGTGTAGGTGGGGGATGTGTGATTGGGGGATGTGTGTTTGACTGGGTGGTTGGGGGTCTGTGCGTGTGTGGTGGAGGATATAAGGGTGGGTGAGTGTTGATGGGTTATGCGATGAGTGGAGGATGTGTGTGTGGGTGGGGAGATGTGTGTAGGTGGGAGATGTGTGGGTAGGTGATGGGTGGGTGCGTTCATGTTTGTGTGCCTGGCGGTGTGTGAGGATGGATTGGTGGTGGGTGGGGATGTTTGGGAGATTGTGTGTTTGGGGAGGATATGTATGGGTGTGGGATGTGTGGGTGGGAGATGGGTGGATGGGTGCGGGCATGTATGTGTGCCTGGGTGTGTGTGTGTGTGTGTGTGTGGTTGGGTGGGGGATGTGTAGGTGGATGGGGGATGAGTGGATGGTTTCGGTATGTGCCTCATAACATGGTAATATGCATCTTTTACGTCTACAAAATTCATTTGACAATGTTTTTTCCTATGTGTAAGTATTATGCATTATTGATGAACGAAAGATGAATGATTGGAAGACCAAGTGTAAGACGGGCCTGAGTGCCCAATTTGTTACCCTTTGAAAATAAAGTCCGTTCGTTCGTTCGTTCGTTCGTTCGTTCGTTCGTTCGTAGTCACACTAGAAACGATTTCATCATAGTTCAAAATTTCAGTCTCCATCTATTATGTCCGTGACGACGGTGAGAATCAGCAGTGGTTCGAATCGCGTCGGTAACCTACGGGGTATGTGAGCCGGCCGCTCAGAAAGCAATGGCAAACTACTGAGCGTAATCTTGCCAAGAAATCAACAATCAGCTGAAAGATGCTGATGTTGACAGCAATGTCCTGTAAAGGATAAACAAACATATTAAATTTTAAAAGAATGCTATGTCACATTCCAACCAATTTACTACTTCTTCTGGCGTAATGTTTTCACTGTTTAGTCCTACATTGTTGCATAATTTAGTCAACACTAAGTCTCAGTTCCTTCAGTTTTGTCTATAGGTTCAGGCAAGAGTTTATCCCATCCATTCTTTACGTTATACACTGTAAGGTCAGCCCAGGCAATGGCGACATTGAAAATAGCGTCCTTTTGTTGATACTCATGCAAGTTTTCTTTTTTAAGACGTTGACGGATAACATAAACTGTCGGTTATACGAGTGACGGTTAATCAACGTTTCACTGTTCCTACATACACACATTCATACGTATATACATCATTTACACAAACTTGTTCTTGGGTTTGATACAGGTTGGTCCTGACAGTTGAGCACAACCCACCACTGGCAACACTGCTCGTATTCCGGTACCAAACTTGGGCCTTGTCCACATCAGACTGGAAGCACTAGAGTCGAGTTTCGCTCTCGTTTGAGCTCGTCAGTCGTGCATATCCCTGACTGGACCCGGGAACGAACTCCGGATTACTGGCGTGTGAGCTTGGTGTGCAACCACTGATCACGCGACTCACGCTAGGCGCAACTAAATTATCATACGAGAATATTACTACACCACCCATTGTAAGCTATAGCTCTAAAATTGCCCGATCCCAGCGAATGACATCCTTCAATCGATGTGGCCCCGAATGATCAGGTCTTCTCGGGCAAGGCACACCAGGCGACTCAAGTCCAGCGAGCAATAATCAGGTGGGTTTACACAGGTGGGTCTACACAGGTGGATCTACACAGGGATGTCTACCTGGTTACATGATTTGTTCATGTGTGGAATGCTGATGTTGATCAGCAACTTGTTTCGTTCCCAGTCTGTTTGTGGCATCTTTAGGAGGGGAAGAGGACGAATTAGGAGGGGGAGATGAAGAAGAGGAGGAAGAAGAAAAAGATTATGATGATGATCACGGGGATGATGATGTTCAGAACTCACCTATTGACTGTAATATGTACCGAGCCTTTCACGAGAAGGATTCCTGGTGCGGGTACAGTGTTCCTCCACCGCGATGTTTTGGCTCTGTGAATGGAAGATGCCTTTGCTGTACGGACGTGGGCAAGTATCATAAACCGCTGTGACGTTAGCTGGTTCAGCTCTCTCTCTCTCTCTCTCTCTCTCTCTCTCTCTCTCTCTCTCTCTCTCTCTCTCTCTCTCTCTCTCTCTCTCTCTCTCTCTGACGGAATGTCCGATGACATACACAACAATACAAAACGCCATGTAGGTGTTCAAAGATTGATTCCTCTCGCATCGTGGATTACCCATCCTCCCAATCTTGGCAGACCGTGGATCCATTTTCCTATCATCAAGAAACAAACCAACATGCCAAACAGGTCTTAATGTCGTTTCTGTCTACTTCAGCAGCTTGATGGCCTCATCCATTAGGGCGCACTAATGCCTATAAAATATCATTGCCATATTTCTAACAATCCCCATCGTTGATCTTTTTTTTTCCTTCTGTCCGTCGATAGCCACTGTCTAAGTAGTCTATTTTTATCCCGAAAGTCCCACGCTTTGTTCTCCGTCTGGACCTGGCTGAACCTATTACATCAACTAACCTTTGTCGTACCCGTTTATTCGCCCTTCCCCCCCCGCCCCCACGCCATTATGGTTACGCTAAGCCATGGAAGCAGGTGGTGGATGGAGTGTGAGAGCAGCCGACAGATTGTTGTTGATTATGGTCTGCACTCTCCAGCGATAGGCAGACGCTCTCATCAGTAAGCCTCATTACATGAAATAGCATTGGCAATAAAGAACCTGAAGAATGGTAAATCACCAGGATGTGATGAAATACCAGCTGAACTAATTAAAACGGGGGGAAAAGAAAGCATACAAATCTATCACGCATTATGCAAAAAGATATGGAAATATGGTATATGGCCAAAAGATTAGAAAAGAACTGTCTTTATTCCAATACCACAAACGGGCAACCTAAAATTATGCACAAACTATAGAACTGTTGCCCTGATCAGTCATACAAGTAAAATTATACTAAAAATCATAATGGGAAGACTTCGTAAAAAAATGCAAGAAGAAATTAACGTGGTTCAAGTTGGATTTAGGCAAAGAAGAGGAACAAGAGATCACATACTTAACATGCGCTTAATAATAGATAAGTGCAGAGAATTTAATGTAAACCTAGTCACATCTTTTGTGGATTGTTCAATGGCATTTTGACTGCATGAGGAATATGGGCTTCCCATCACATGTAATACAACTCATAAAAATGCTCTATCTATACCAACAAGCAGCGGTTAGAGACTGTGATATATTTTCACAAAACGTAACATTGCATTAAATAATTGAAGGACGACAAAATCGGAATTCACCGAAACAGAATTGGTTTGCTCCACAATTGTAAGATCCAAGATTTAATATACCCGTTGGCAATGAAAAACGTTCACCGGGAAAGGACCGTATAAATAGCAGCGTGCAGAGCGACATGGGCAGTTTGTTCATCAGTCAGCATGAGACATAAGAACTGAAGCAGCGGAAGGAGTGAGAGAGTTTCAAGATTCACTAGAAAAGAAAATCCTTAGCCTACGAAATCGCTGTGAGAAATTGCATCTCATTCAGATCATGAAACGTGTCGACATGTTGAGGTCATTCTGATAAATAAGGTAGTGATCTTACTCATGTAAATCCAGACCTGACTTGGTGAAGATTGAATGCAGCACCTATTGAGTGAGCACATTGTTGAGTGATGCCCTTGATAGAGTAGCGCAGAAACTTATCTACCTGCGACCATTCCATTTGTCTCATAGGAGAGGTAATCTTTATTTAAACATTTACCTGCCAACCAATGGAAAAGAAAACCAAGAGCCAACTTATGTTCTACTACGCCCTGGAACACTAAGACAGCAATTAATTGATAGCCAGAGGGATTCCCAAAGCTGGAAGTGGAGAATTCTCAGTGTAGAGAGTTCTTTTTTTTCAGATCATCCAGGCCAGTAAAAGATTAGCATTACATGCCATTGGAAAAAAAATATAGCTGTTAGTATATACATTATCATTGGCACATCAATTCTGTATATTTACTGTATATGTATATGTCCTTATTTTATGACAGGAAATTGTAATTTTGAATGCAATTTACAAAATCCATATTTGTGTTTATTAAATCATAAAAACTGAGGTCATGTCATGTATTGATAGTATTTTACTTGTCATAGTCAAACTGTTTTAAACTACCCTAGATAGAATTAATTAGTTGGTAGAGGAGAGGCAAGGAACCACTTAAAGGATAATTTGGGTCTAAAAGGGAATACAACTTTTTCAGTTATTTCCTGAAAGTATTCCTTGGTTCTCTAAAACTCTAATTCTGGTCTCAACCAATTGAGTCAGTGCAGCTAAATTAATTAAACGGGCAGGATCACATTGGGAAAAATAATTTTGCATCCTTTATCTCTTTGGGGTTGAGCCATCAATCTCGGCGTATCCGACAAGTTGGGGGTTAAGTCCGGGTATTTCTTTAATTAGAAAGTAGAATATAGCAGGTTAGGATAGTAACATTCACCTAGTCAGAAGTTATTATATCATTATATATTGATAAAGTTAGGTAGATAACTCTAATCAAACATACGTGCTTTGCTTTAAGTCTATTCTCCAGGTATACAGGCGTATTCACCTTCAGAGAAGACAAGAAAAAGGTAAGAATGGCAGACACCGCCAGACTGAGAAATCTTTTCATGGAGACTGGTAAGCGGTGCGACCTAACAGGTAGGGAGTTAGCTCAGTATGTTAGCGAAGGGTTCGAGAAACACGAACGTCTGCAAGCTGAGAAGGAAAAGGAGGAAAGGCGGCTACAAGCTAAGAAGGAAAAGGAGGAAAGACGGCTACAAGCTGAGAAGGAAAAGGAGGAAAGACGGCTGCAAGTCGAATTGAAAAATAAGGAGAAGGATAGACAAGCAGAAAGAGAAAGGCTACGGGCAGACTGAGAACAAGAAGAAAGAAGACGACAACATGAACTGGAAATGAGGAAGTTGGACAATGAAACCGAGTTACGACGACAGGAAATCATGAACCAACATAATCCCTCAACAGATCAAAGTAGATCTTCAGCTGAACCACCAGGGGAAGCTGCTTCAGTTAAAGTGAACGCCATGTCTTATCCGTTGGATCCTTTCAACGAACAAACAGACATCATCGAAAATTATTTATCAAGATTCGAGAGGATGTGTGTGATGTGCGGATTGGAGGAGACCAAATGGGCAGTTAAATTGTCACAAGGACTTCGCGGAATTTCTTTCGAGGTATTTTCTAGGATACGACCGGAGGAGTTGGGCAATTATAACATCTTAAAACAAGCCTTATTAGCCAGATTCGAGATAGACGGGGAGAACTACAAGAAACAGTTCAGGACTGCTCGGAAAGAAGCCGGAGAGAACCTCTCTCAATACGTATAAATACTGAAATCCTACCTAAACAAATGGCGTACCATGTCTAGATTTGAGGAAACCTACCAAGATCTAGAAGAAATGTTTCTAATAGATCAACTCAAACAGAAAATGACTCAGGACATGAGAGCATTTTTAACACAGAATGGAGCTGAGAGATTGAGTCGATCATTACTTTGGCAGAGAGATATGAAAAGTCGCAGAAAGAGGCAGGGGGTAATCAACGAACTACCAATAATCTTCCTCGCGAATTCCCTCAGAAGACCAAATATAAAGTAGAACAGAAATCCAGCAAACCAAATGGATTGAATGGACCACTTCAAAACAGAACCAGCAGGTAAAGTGGGAGAAGCCCTACTGCAGCCATTGTAAAACTCATACTCATAACACAAAGGATTGCAGAATGAAGCCTCAACCTTTTACCACAGCCTGTGCGGTAAAACCTAAAGCAGCGAGAAGGAACCGTAATGCTCGTTCCAATATGGACACGCATCGGAACACCAACTCCAAACTGCCAGTCATAGAATCTGTCAACCTGAACGGATGGACAGTGGAATGTCTCTATGATACAGGTTTATTTTTCGACGCAATTGTACAAGCCTCATTGGTAAACCCAGAGCAAGTTACAGATGAAACCGTCGAAAAGCAGGGATTTCTGAAAGGTTCCGTACCTTTGACACTTCCTGTTGCCAAGGTCAGAATAACTTCACGATATGTTACGGGAGAAATTAGAGCAGCGGTCATGGAACACCCAATCTACCCTGTCACGCTCGGATGTCACTACGTCTTTTTAGGAGAACCAGTACAGCCAATGATAGCATCAGCGGTGACTACACGCCAACAGCCAAAGGAAACTCCAACGACTACGACACTAGCAAATCTTCAACCCGAAGATTTAAAACAAGCCAAAGCAACAGATAGCTCACTTGGGACGTGCTTCCGTAAGTTGCCAACATCACATACACCTCCTAAGAAGGGTGATTTCTACATGAAGAATGGAATTCTTCACAGAAAGGCAGGAAAGTTAGGACAAGAGTATTCTCAACTGGTTGTTCCAACTACTTACAGAACACAAATACTGGAGATGGGACATAGTATGCCGTTTAGCGGACATATGGGAATCAACGCAACCATGCAACGAATATCAACTCACTACTACTGACATAGAATGAACGCGGACATTCAACGATATGTCAAATCATGCCCAGAATGTCAGAGAGTAGCCCCGAAGCACTGGACAACACCAGCGACATTAGGGGAAATGCCCATCACTGGCACACCATTCGAGAAAGTGGATGTGGTCATAGTCCGACCTCTCACCCAGACAAAGAAGAGGAATCGATTCATACTAATACTAGTAGACACATGCTCGATGTGGGCGGAAGATGTGCCGATGCCTTCGAGTTATTCCAAGCATGTAGCAGAAGCTCTACTTGGAATATTTACAAGATTAGGATTTCCAATCCGAATCCTGACTGACAACGGATCGCAGTTCAAAGGGAAGTTGATGGAGGAAGTGTTTAGAATGTTCCAATCTAGGCAGATATGTACTTCTTCTCCATACCACCCTGCTTCAAACGGAGCTGTGGAAAGACTTAATGGGACCCTAATAACCATCTTGAAGAAATTAGCTCAAGAAAAACCAGAGGCGTGGGATACATACATTTAGGCAGCACTTTTTGCGTACCGTGAAGTACCACACAAATCTACAGAAACTGCACCAGCAACATTGTTGTTCGGTCGTCCAATAAAGGGACCATTAGAAGCTTTACTTCGTACATGGACTGATGATTCAGTTGATGAAACTGTTGTGACTGCATCCGCATATGTGGAAGAGTTAAAACAACGATTTCAACTTGGCTGGAAATTAGCCGCAAGCAATCTACGACAAGCACGACGTAGAATGGCCCAAAATTTCAACAAGAAAGCGAAAGATAGAGAGTTAGCGGTGGAAGAAAAAGTGTTACTACTTCTTCCCACGAGTCAAAACAAGTTGCAGATCCGTTGGAAAGGACCTTATGTAGTAAACGAGAAAATTTCCAGAACAAACTACAAGATCGCTATAAAGGGGAAAGAGAAAATCTTTCATCTCAACCTGTTACGAAGGTACAACGAGAGACCCACCATTGAGACAGCACATTTGATAGCAATGGCCGTAGCAACAGAAGTTGAACATGGGAACTCAATGGGAGTGGAGTATCCGCTGCAGTTCAACGAGACTTATCGAGACGTGGACATTAGTTCAACATTAACGACGGATCACCAGCAGCAGATTCGAGAGTGCTTAGAGAATTATGCAGAGATACTAACAGGCAAGCCAGGATTAACAAATCTTGAAGAATTCGACATGAAGTTGAAGGATACAACACCTGTGCTAGTCAAAACTTACCCTGTTCCATACGCCAAAACCAAACCTCTCAAAGATGAAATTCAACAATTGCTTTCAGCTGGGATAATATCACCTTCTGAATCACCTTACAATGCAAGTGTAGTTTTATTGAGGAAACACAGTGGTGAACATAGATTATGCATTGATTATAGGCAGCTGAATGCGGTGACGGAGTTCCAACCAGAACCACTGCCAGATCAAAATCAACTTTTAACCAACCTCGACAGATCGAAATACTTCACAAAGATAGATCTCAGCAAAGGATATTATACTATCCCAGTGAAAAAGGAAGTTAGACCGTGGTTAGCCTTCAGCACTCCTGATGGACACTATGAATTTAACGTTCTTCCTTTCGGATTAAGCAATGCGCCTAGTGTCTTCACTCGCATGATGAGGAAACTTTTAGGACCATTGGAAACTCCACGTCTTAGCAACTTCATGGATGACATCCTGATTGCTACAGAAACATTAGAGGAACATCTTGAGACATTGAAGATACTGTTCAACCACCTGAAAGAAGTAAGGTTGACCGCAAGACCAAAGAAGTGCCAGATTGGGTTCAGGAAATTAGATTTTTTGGGACACACAATATCTCAAGGCAAAATGCAACCTCATGATGGTAATGTGGAGAAAATAAAAAATGCACCGCGACCCAGAACCAAAAAGGATGTTCGATCTTTTGTATCTCTCTGTGTATTTGAATCAAAGATACATCCCGAACTTCAATTCCCTCGCATCTCCGTTGACAAATCTCACTCGGAAAGGGGAACCAGGGAATGTCGTTTGGTCTGCTGACTGCGAGAAAGCATTCGCGGAGTTAAAGAAAGCTTTAACAGCAAAACCAGTTCTTCATCTACCAGATCTAACGCGTCCATGTATACTTAGGACGGATGCAAGCAACATAGGAATTGGTGCCACCTTATTGCAAGGAATGGATGAGGATCAATCAATGCTCTTTCCAGTTGCCTATGCCAGTAGAAAATTGAATTCAGCCGACCGCAATTATTCTACCATTGAAAAAGAATGTTTAGCTTTAGTTTGGGCAGCAGTGAAGTTCCAGGCGTATCTGTATGGGAAACACTTCACAATTCAGTGCGATCATCAACCTCTCACGTTCCTGGCAGCATCCAGAAACTTAAATGCTCGACTAATGAGATGGCCGTTACTTCTACAACCGTATTCATTTCAAGTAGAATATGTTCCAGGAAGGATGAATGTAGGAGCAGACTTTCTCAGCAGACATCCTATTGAAGATTCTGTACAAGAATCAGAGGAGGAAAGAAAGAATGGGAGAAGAAAGGATTAGGGGAAATATAAGCTTGTTACGCTTGCTCAAAGCTACTGTTCTTCATGCGAACAACAGTCTGACAGGGGAGCCATGTGATATATTTTCACAAAACTTAACATCGCATTAAATAATTCCAGGACGACACAATCGGAGTTCACCGAAACCGAAATGGTTTGTTCCACAATTGTACGATCCAAGATTTAATATACCCGTTGGCAATGAAAAACGTTCACCGGGAAAGGACCGTATAAATAGCAGCGTGCAAAGCGACATGGGCTGTTTGTTCATCAGTCAGCATAAGACATAAGAACTGAAGCAGCGGAAGGAGTGAGAGAGTTTCAAAATTCGCTAGAAAAGAAAATCCTCAGCCTACGAAATCGCTGTGAGAAATTGCATCTCATTCAGATCATGAAATGTGTCGACATGTTGAGGTCATTCTGATAAATAAGGTAGTGATCTTACTCATGTAAATCCAGACCTGACTTGGTGAAGATTGAATGCAGCACCTATTGAGTGAGCACATTGTTGAGTGATGCCCTGATAGAGTGGCGCGGAAACTTATCTACCTGCAACCATTCCATTTGTCTCATAGGAGAGGTAATCTTTATTTAAACATTTACCTGCCAACCAATGGAAAAGAAAACCAAGAGCCAACTTATGTTCTACTACGCCCTGGAACACTAAGACAGCAATTAATTGATAGCCAGAGGGATTCCCAAAGCTGGAAGTGGAGAATTCTAAGTGTAGACAGTTCTTTTTTTCCAGATCATCCAGGCCAGTAAAAGATTAGCATTACATGCCACTGGAAAAAAATATAACTGTTAATATATACATTATCATTGGCACATCAATTCTGTATATTTACTGTATATGTATATGTCCTTATTTTATGACAGGAAATTGTAATTGTGAATGCAATTTACAAAATCCATATATGTTTTTATTAAATCATAAAAACTGAGGTCATGTCATGTATTGATTGTATTTTAATTGTCATAGTCAAACTGTTTTAAACTACCCTAGATAGAATTAATTAGTTGGTAGAGGAGAGGCAAGGAACCACTTAAAGGGTAATTTGGATCTAAAAGGGAATACAACTTTTTCAGTTATTTCCTGAAAGTATTCCTTGGTTCTCTAAAACTCTATTTCTGGTCTCAACCAATTGAGTCAGTACAGCTAAATTAATTAAACGGGCAGGATCACATTGGGAAAAAGGATTTTGCATCCTTTATCTCTTTGGGGCTGAGCCATCAATCTCGACGTATCCGACAGAGACATCAGATTGGTTTGACATCAAGCAAGGAGTCCGTCAGGGTTATGTGCTGCCCCCTATTTGTTCAACCTTAAATTTGTTTGCCTTAAATATAATGAGAAATGTCAGAGATGATATAAACAGGGAGCAATGTGATGCCCTAAATATCGGTGGTCATGAAATACCAGAGATTCGATATGCTGATGATACAGTATTACTATCCACATCACAGAATGGTATATAAAACCTAATAACCTTAACCCAACTGAATAGTGAAAATCACAACTTATATCTTAACATAGCAAAAACAAAGATAATGTATACAGATAAAACTATTAGGGACGTTTAAAAGCTTTTTTTAGAGGTCTGAACAAATGAAAATCACATGGTGACAAATCAGGATTATGGGCTGGATGTTGCAGAATTTCCCACTTCTTCCTTGCCTAATGCTTCCTGCACAATCTTTGCGACATGCGGATAAGCATTATCGTGCAACAAAATCACACCGCGAAAAAGCATGCCGGGTCGTTTATTCTTGATGGCTTTTTGCAGCTTGTCTAGTGTTTGCAAGTAGTGGGTAGGGTTGATGTTGACACCAGGTTCTATAAAGTCGGCCAACAATAGCCCTTCATGGTCAAAAAATGCGCTCAGCATAACCTTACCAGCGGAAACCTGTCACTTGAAGTTTTTGGTTTTTTGGTAATCCAGCATTCTTCCATTGCATGCTCTTTCTTTTGCTGCTCGGCTCAAAGTGGTGACACTATGATTCATCGCCTGCCACTATGCGGAAGAGAAATGCATCACCCTCCGCTCTGTAATGCAGCAAGTGGTTCAAACACCATCCCATGCGTTCCTCTTTTTGGTGGTCGGTCAAAATCCGTGGTACCCACTGTGAACACACCTTCTGATATTGCAGTTTCTTACGAACGACCTTTTGAATTGTCCCAATTGACACAACAAATTCTTTCGCTGGCGAACGTTTGCTTCGACAACGGTTCATCTGTACTGCTGTATCAATTTTGGTGATGGCTTTGTTTTTTCTGTTGCAACAATATGCGCGACACCCGGCTGTCGAAGATCTGTCGTGAACTGACGTCCTTTCCAAACCATTCGTCTGTCAGTCTGTCACTGTTGTCTTCGACACACACTTGTTACCGTACGCTGCCTGTATTCTTCGATGCATGTCCACTGGTCGACACCCTTCAAATGAAAGAAACTGAATCGCCGCTCTTTGAGCTTCTTTGGATGGATTTTGGATCAACTCGGCAATTTTATCAACAGTCAGAAACAGAACCTATGCATCATGGGACAATAAGCACTTGCTCTTTTATTCATTGGTCAGTACTTATCACATGACTATGACATGATCATGTTCAACGTACGCAATTACGCGTGGTGCGGCACGAACGGATATCAAATGAACGCCCCTTATACAATGGAGAAAGTACTATATGTTAATGAGGAAAAATTGGAGGTGGTGGAAAATTTCGAATATCTTAGGTCATTGATTACCAACAATGGTGATTCAATGAAAGAAATTAAATGACGAGTATAGATTGCTCTTCAAAGTCTAAAACAACTGAATAAATTGAGGAATGTGACAAATTATATTTTTAAGAGCAAGCATCTTTCCCATTGCATCATACACCTGTGAGATCAGGACACTTACTAAACAATCTGAACAGCGCCTTTAAATATAAATGTTATAGACGAGTTCTAAGTTTCTTGGATAAAGAAAAGAACAAATGCGTCCATGCTTCAAGAGCTGAATATTGAAGAAGTTTGGCTATTATATGCGATAAAACAAAAACAAAAAAATTGAAATGTGTTGGTCACATGAAATGTCACTAAAGTTTGGAGAGAATAATAACGGAGGAGTATATGCCTGGGAGCCGGGCTCCCTGGTCTAGAGTTTACACGACAGTGAAATTTAACGCTGAACAAGTATTATAATGTACATTTCCGTTCACTTAGCATTAAAATTGCGGAAGATACCACCAAACAAAACAATGACCATAGTATGGCGATACACTGTCCTTCAGTCCAAATGGGAAGTCGCATGTGCCGATATATTATCCTTCAGCATTGAATCGCTTACAACATTTTATTTTTTTCATATAATCCCGTTGGCCCGTCTTCAGATAATCCCCCTGCTCTGCTTGTACTTTCTCAGCTGTCGGACCTCCAGACTTGACAACCACGACTACTGGCTTTTTATCTTCCTTCGCTGGAGCATAATCATCATCATAATAATCATGCTTATCACAATCATCATCATCATCATCATCATGCTCATCATCATCATTGTTATATTCATCATCATCATCATCATCATCATCATCATCATCATCATCATCATCATCTCATCATCATCATCATCATAAACATCATCATCATCATCATCGTCATGCTCATCATCATGCTAATCATCATCATCATCACCATCATCATCACCATCATCATCATAATCATGCTCATCATCATCATCATCATCATCATTATCATGTTCATCATCATACTCATCATCATCGCCATCATCACCATCGCCATCATCATCATGCTCATCATAACTGGTTCCGTGACATTTCCTGGTTCCCATTTTCGACTGTGAGACGTGATATTTTTAAATACGCATTGACCTATCTAAACTACGCATTGACCCGTCTAAAGTACGCAAAGACCCATCTAATATACGCATTGACCCACCTATAATGCGCATTGACCCACCTGAAATACGCATTGACCCACCTAAAATACGTATTGACCATCTAAAATACGCTTTGACCCATCTAAAATACGCATTAACCCATCTGAAATACGCATTGACCTATTTAAAATAAGCATTGGCCCATCTAACATACTTATCGACCCATCTAAAATACGCATTGACCCATTTAAAATAGAATTAAACCATCTAATATCACGCGTTGACCAATCTAAAATATGCACTGACCCATCTACAATACGCACTGACCCGTCTAAAATACGCATTGACCCATCTAAAATATGCATTGTCCCATCTACAATACGCATTGACCCATCTCGCAATGTAATGCAAGCTTCCCCCATCCACACCCCTACGCTTTACTGCAAAAGTGTGAAATAGGGCATCACCCACAGGAGAGTCGTCATCATGTGCCATGCCGATAAGCGTATATTTCGCCATCTCATACGATAAACTCTGTGTTCTTGTCTAGACCACGCAATGTGGTCAAGCCATCCATATACTTTCTTCTCTGCCTTCCCTGTGCTCTTTTCACCTCAATCTAACCAAGTTCTCTAGTTAATTTCTTCTCATAACATGCCGAAAAAAATATTGACCGTCTACGTCTAATTTCTCTAATCAGTTGACGGTTTTCATTTATTTCTTAGACTTGGTCATTGGTTTTTTTATCTGTCTATTGTATTCTTTGCAATTTCCTCAGAAACCATATTTCCAATACCATTAAACGTTTCACCTCCATACAAATGTTTCTGTGTAGCACCTCAACACTCCTTTTCTCGTTGCAGTTGACATCTTTTTATGAGTCAGCATGTTTTCCATCATGCAAAATGTTGCCTTTGCCATGGCGATTCTTGTTCTCATTTCTTCCAGGGACAAAGCACACACAATCACTCTTTTTCTCGTTGCAATCTTGTTAATTGTCAGTATGTTTTCCATCTTGCAAAGGATGATTGGCAATAAATAGACAATAAACGAATATAATTACGAGTTAATTATCTTTTACATAATTAACATACATACTGTGCAACTGTAGTCAAGACGTCGTTGGCTCCCTTCAACGCCTTGAGAATCTTCACAATCTCATGGTTCGTCTTCAAAGGAAACTCCTGCCCGGTCAAGGTCAGGAAATATTTCCAACTAGGGAACCTCCAAAGCTCCTCCATGCAAAGTATTTCTGGCGCCAACACGGAAAACGTCCCCCATGTGACATCAATTCTTTGGCTAGCAATGACTACATTTGTAAAGCAGTTTGCAATGTCGGATATCGCTCTAAAGAACTCAGCTCTTGATTTCCCATCAACATGAATGCAGTAGTAATTCTGAGGCCGATATATTGCCCGTAGCAACCGTTCCACCATTTCTGCGTCTTTGTATGCAATAATTGAAAACGCCAGGGGGAAGCTCGCCTCCTCTTCTGTCAATGGCGAGGTAATATAGCCTCTGTATTTTTTAAACATGGCGCAGTCTGAAGTTAAACGCGTGTACATTGAGTCGCAAATGGGGATCCCCGCCGGAAATGTTATATTCGGGAGATAATCTTGAGAACCGTTGATGATTTTCAGGCAGTTTACGTGTTTAAGTTTCACAATTGAAGATGATATTGATAAGTGTTTAGCAATTGTTAAGACTGGTTTTGACAATGTTTGATGTGTAAAATGTTTCTTATGGAGTCTCGTAGACAATGTATTGAAAGCTTTTCTGTATGCGCGGACCATGTATTTGAGTATGGTTGTCTGGTTGAGACACGGAGTGAAAGATGTGTTGTCATCTTGGTTGTAACTGGTGCTAAAAGACATGATTAGTGTCGTTAATATGATGCTGGCGACTGTGAGTATGACGCAGAGTAGCACGACACGGAACAGCAGTTTGTGTGGTGTGGTCCACGGAAACATCCTGCCTTAGGATCTGTGGAGGAGAATAGGCATGTGTGGGTGAGATGGGCAATTGGTTGTAGGTGTTGGTTGGTGGGTGGTTGTTTGACTGGTTGGAAGGTGGGTGGGTTGGTTGACTCGTTGGTTGGTTGGTTGGTGATTGGGTGGTTGGATGGCTGATTAGTTGACTGGTTGATTGGTTGTAGGTGTTGGTTGGTGAGTTGGTGAGTGGTTTTTCGACTGGTTGGAAGGTTGGTGGGTTAGTTGACTGGTTGGTTGGCTGGTTGGTGGGTGGTTGGATGACTGATTAGTTGACTGGTTGATTGGTTGTAGGTGTTGGTTGGTGGGCGGTTGAATGACTGGCTGGTTGGATAGTTGATGGGTGGGTAGGTGGTTGGATGACTGATTAGTTGACTGGTTGGTTGGTTGACTTGTTGGTTCGTTGACAGGTTGGTTGGTTGGTTGACTGGTTGGTTGGTTGGTTGACTAGTTGGTTGGTGGTTGGATGATTGGTTAGTTGACTGGTTGATTGACTGGTTGGGTGGTTGACTGGTTGGTTGGTGGGCGGTTGGATGACTGGATAGTTGACTGGTTGATTGGTTGACTAGATGATTTACTGGTTGGTTGGTTGGTGGGTTGGTTGGTGGGTTGGTTGGTGGGCTGTAGGTTGACTGGTTGGTTGGTTGACTGGTTGGTTGGTTGACAGGTTGGTTGGTTTACTGGTTGGTTAATGAATGGATAGTTGGATGACTAGTTAGTTAACTGATTGATTGATTAGTTGATCGGTTGGTTGACTGGTTGGTTGACAGGTTGGTTCGTTGACTGGTTGACTGGTTGGTTTAATGATTTATTGGTAGGCTGACTGATTGACTGAATGGTTGATTGGTTGATAGGTTGACTAGTTGGTTGAAAGGTTAATTGGTTGACTGGTTGGTTAACTGGTTAGTTGCCTGATTAGTTCATCGTTGATTGACTTATTGATTGGTTGCTTGACTGATTGCTTGGTTCGTTGACTGGTTGGTTGACAGATTGAATGACACGTTGATTGGTTGATATCTGGTTGCTCGGTTCGATGACTGGTTGGTTGATTGGTGGATTGGTTGGTTGACTGGTTGGTTGACTGGCTGACTGGCCGATTGACTGGTTAGTTGACAGGTTGATTGGTTGTTTGACTGATTGACTGATTGGTTGACAGGTTGATTGGCAGGTTGACAGGTTAAGTGGTTGGTTTTCAGGTTGATTGGTTAGTTGGCTGTTTGTTTGACTGGTTGGTTGAAAGGTTGATTGGTTTACTGACTGACTGATCGGTTGATTTACTAATTGCTTGGTTGGTAGACTGGTTGGTTGGTGGACTGGTTGGTTGTTTGGTTGACTGGCTGGTTGACTGCTTGGTTAACTGGTTAGTTGACTGATTGACTGGTTGGTTGACAGGTTTTCCGGAAGGTCTTTATGGGAGCGAGATTCTGCAAAGGCTACTGAATGAATGAATGAGTTATTGTGTGTTGTATATATTCTATATTTTTGTGCTGCTAAACGTTATATATATATATATATATATATATATATATATATATATATATATATATATATATATATATATATATATATATATATATATATATATATATATATGGAAGCTTACCTGGAACACAGAAAGTTACGAAACCGATAATTTCCTTAGGAGAACAAAGTACTGCTCTTAAAACTAACAAGGAGTGTGGTATATCTAGTATGAAAAATAGTTTTTCAGATGAACAAGATGTTCCGTATAGAAACACGAAGGTGAGCTGTAATCAGGAGATTAGATAGACAGAGAAAAAGAGAAATTAAAATAATGAAGAAACTCAGAGAGAGAGAGAGATAGTGAGACAGAGAGAGGGAGGGGAGAGAGAGAGAGAGAGAGAGAGAGAGAGAGAGAGAGAGAGAGAGAGAGAGAGAGCGAGAGAGAGAGAGCGAGAGAGAGAGAGAGAGAGAGAGAGAGAGAGAGAGAGAGAGAGAGAGATCCTCCAGTGAAGAATCCATTCCTGTTTTTGAAAGGATGCAGAGAATGCGAGACAGAGAAGCTAGACAATAGTTAGAACAAAAGGATGTGGATGTTATTAGCACTGATTTTACGACAAGTGAATTGAGCGATGCAATAGAACATCGGGAAAATAAACCTACGACAGATAGATTGGCAACCCTGTATTTTCATTCCAGTGTTGGAGAAAATAGTGACATTAAGGCGAATGAAGAAATTAATGCGTATCAGAGAAATTTAGTGGTGTTAAAAAGAAACATGGCAAATTGGAAGAAAACAAAAGGAAGATATGAACTAATTTGAAGTGAAACTACGAGGGCGAGTCAATGAGTAAGTCACACAGTTATGTGGGATGGCAGGTAAATAAATGTAGTTGGTGTTTTCTACAGGTGTCATTAGGTGACAGCAATATCGAACTTTATATTCCAGTTCGTCAGGTGGCGCTAGGTGTTTCATGCGCATGCGCAGCGCTTAAACAAAATGGCGAGTGTACTTACGGAGTGTACAACCAAAGAGCAACGTGCTGTTGTGTGTGTGTGTTTTTTTTTTTTTTGTGGGCAAAAGGCTTGCCTGCAAAGGCCATTCATAAGTAAATGCTTCCTGTTTATGCTGACAAATGGTTGTCCGGTAAAGCGGTACATAGCTGGGTAGAAAGATTTTCTCAACGATGCGAATGACACCGAAGTTGGATGTGAAGTGAAAACATGGTTTAGAAAACAGAGCACGCAGTTTTATGCAGCCGGTTTGGGAGGACTGATAAAACGATGGGATAAGTGCATTAATGTTGGTGAACATTATGTTGAGAAATAAAAGGACAATGTATGTATAAAAATAAACTGGTTTCAAGTTGTTATCATATTTAGTTATTTTCTACAGCCATGTGTGGCTTACTTATTGACTTCCCTGCGTTTAAAAGTAACATTAAAATTTCGCCAGTAAAGTAAAAGAAATTATTGAAAATGGCTGGCAAAATGAATTTGAAATAGCTCAAGGCGAACGGAGACTTTTTACCTTTTTTTTTTTTTTGGTTGGTTTATGTTTGTTGGTCCGGGGAAATATTATGATGTGTTGAATGTATGTTTTTTTTTTTTTTTTGTCTTTTTAGATTGATGTATCAAAAGATATTGGATGTCATGGAATTCCATGGAAAGTTTGCTAGGAAAGAGGCTGTGGGAATGAGGTATAACATACCGTAGGAGATATAGAAATGATTTTTTAGGGTCGACACTCAAATTTAATTTCTTTAGATTTTTTGTAAATAACCAGAGAAAGGTATAACTAGTTGCTGGGTCATTCCGTGGAGTTTATTGGCACCTAGAGTGACAGTATAAGAAAAATGTTGCTACAGAATGATTGATGAAAAATATTGGAATTATAGGTGTTGGTGGAATATGATGAGGATGACTGAGTGAGGTCATTTTTCTTTGGAGAATGTTATATCGTTCTCCATTTAGTGGCCACTAATTTGTCTTCATTTGTGTGTGTGTGTGTGTGTGTGTGTGTGTGTGTGTGTGGGTGTGGTTGTGTGTGTTTGGGTGTAGTATCGAGAATGCCTGAGCTGTATTTTGTCTGCAAATAATATATATATATATATATATATATATATATATATATATATATATATATATATATATATATATATATAATCGAGAGTGAATAGGGAAACATCAGAAGCATGTTTGAAGGAATAAAGAAAGCCTGTGGTCCAGTGATCAAAAGAAATGCACCATTGAAAACCTTGACTGGAAAAATCATAACAGATCAGAAACAGCAGATAGACAGATGGGTAGAGCACTATTTGGAGCTTTACTCAAGTGAGACAAACTAGCGGATGATGCCCTCAACGACATAGAGGCTCTATCAACTCTTGACCACCTGGACACACTTCCCACCATAACAGAAGTTAAGTGTGCTATAAATGAACTTGCATCTGGCAAGGCTCCTGGTAAGGATGGGATTCCAATACAGGTTATCAGGAGTAGGCAAGACACACTCACTCTACAGATCCACCAGCTAATAGAGCTATGATGGCGAGAAGGAAAAGTTCCACAGGATTTCAAAGATTCAAGCATCATAACACTGTACAAGAACAAGGGCGATCGGAGCGACTGCAATAACTATAGGGGTATCTCCTTTCTGTGTATTGTTGGAAAAGTATTTGCCAGAATTGTTCTGCGCAGACTTCAAGGCCTAGGAGATCAAGTCTACCCCGAATCACAGTGTGGCTTTCGACAGAACCGGTCTACCATTGATATGATATTCTCATTGCGACAAATGCAAGAAAAATGCCGTGAACAGAATCAACCACTGTTCATTGCCTTCATCGACCTCACAAAGGCATTTGATTTGGTCAGTCGTAAGGGTCTGTTCAAGGTACTAAAGAAGATTGGCTGCCCAATAACTCTTCTGTCCATTGTGGAATCATTCCACACAGGCATGAAGGGTATAATCAAGTTAGTTAGTTAGTTAGTCGCGGTTCCAACCTCACAGCAACGGGTCTTCCCCATTTTGCTCCGTTCCTGTGCCAGTGAATATCAGTATAATCAAGTTTGATGGTGCAACTTCTGAATAGTTTGAAATCAAGAGTGGAGTTAAGCAAGGTTGTGTACTAGCCCCCGCCCTCTTTGGAATATACTTTTCACTTCTACTGAAATATGCCTTTCGTGATCAGGATGGTGGTATATACATTCACTCACTCTCAGATGGCGGTCTCTACAATGCTCAGAGATTGAAGGCCAAGACCAATATTAGGAGGGTACTGATAAGAGAGTTGCTTTTTGCAAATGATGCTGCAGTTACGACCCACTCTGAGGAAGAATTACAGTGTCTACTATCTGCATTCTCCAATGCTTGTTCTGAATTTGGTTTACCAATTAGCAAAAAGAAGACACAGATTATGTCACAAGGTGCACATGGGGTACCATCAATCTTTATTGACGACGCCGAACTAGAGATGGTAGACCATTTTACATATCTAGGATCAGTGGTAAATAGCAAATTATCCCTCGATCAGGAAATCAACATCCGGATTGGTAAGGCAGCAACAACAATAAACAGCTTAAGAAAAAGCGTCTGGGAGAACAGGAAGCTTACTGCCAAAACAAAAGTCCTTGTCTATCAAGCCTGTGTCCTTAGTACTCTTCTTTATGGCAGTGAAACCTGGACAACTTACTCACACCAAGAGAAACGTTTAAACAGCTTTCATATGCGGTGTCTGCGAAGAATTCTTGGTATTAAGTGGCAAGACAAAATCACAAAAACTGAAGTATTGGAAAGATCAGGTTGTGTGACAGTTTATTCCATGCTCAGTCTTCGTAGACTTAGATGGATAGGACATCTTAGGAGGATGGATGGTGGTAGAATACCAGAGGTCATCTTTTTTGGTGAATTACAGATGGGTAAGAGATCTCTACTACGATACAAAGATGTGTGTAAGCGGGACATGATTGATACAGGCATTGATAATGCACATTGGGAGCAAGTCGCCGCTGAACGTGTTGCATGGAGGGCAAAGATCAGAAATGGAATAAAGAAAAATTATTGCAGATAAGTCACACACCGAGCGTATGAGACGTAAGATGGTGCATGATGGTGGAAATGACCACGTGTTCACATGCACCCACTGTGAACGGACATTTACAGCGCGAATTAACCTAATCAGTCACATTCGCTACCGCCTTAGGTAAAAGTTATTATGCCTTTTTAAAGCACAAACTATCGTCTGTCAAGACGGCAAGGTGCCAATGATTTATATATATATATATCTATTGGCACCTTGCCGTCTTGACAGACGATAGTTTGTAAGGGATGGAGTTATTGCCTCTCCATAGCACAAAGCCTGGGCTAAAATATAGAGATCATGTGTTGCCCATGCAGCATGATCCCTCTCTCGGCCTGCCTAGTTCACTCCAGAGGAAAGGTAACACCTCTACATCTGGAATGTTACACTGGAGATGGGAGAAGAATCCTCAACTCTTAGTAGCCAACTATTATAAGTAATATAGAACTGGTCCGTAAAGGCAAAATTTACTAATAGAGACCAGGAGAGTACAGATAAGTTACTGCATTGAAGCGGAGGAGAAATCTCACTGTAGGTAACATGAAGTGTGTTGTCTCCCTGCCACACTCTGCTCTCCACAGGTTTGTAATTGTTTAAGTACTATAACTTTAACACAACATAGCACCATACACCAATTAACAAGAAAATAAACAACTCCAGTCTATAAATTATAACATTATGATGGGATAAAATGGGGGAGGGGTGTTCAATTGGCATCATTACTTTACACTACTCAAATTGATAACACACCAATAAAAACATAATAAAACCACTAATTATCGTTAGTAAGTAGGTAAAATGTACATGTGTCCTCATGAATGTGTTCTAAAGTAACACAGTGTATCTCCTTAGTGAGTTGTTAAACTGTTCCTAAATTCATTGAAGATGGTATTAAACTGTCCCTTAGTTCAGAGGAAATATATGACTATAAAGTACATTACACCACCACAAAAGTCCACGAGGTTCTCACAACTATTAGATAACACGAGTCTATCACTTCATACGGACTACTATCGAGGTTACTACGGTGATAGTTCCTGTTGTTGGTCATTTTCTAAGAGAGGGTAAATATAGGTAACTTAGCTGCCATCCAAATGCTGGGGTTGCTGCGACATCGGAGGGATCGAGAATGTTAATTGGAATTGTGCTCATTCAACAGTATCAAGGCCAATCGCTTAATCGTTTATTGATGACATGGACCCTCCATGCTGACAGTATTTCAGTATTCATGACTATGTCCCAGTCGAAGCAAAAAATAAAAAAGGATCACCAACCCTCAGCTAATAAAGGACACATTTTATCCCACAACCTTCTCCTAAAGATTAATTTTGTTGACTGCCGCCCAAACTTAGCAATCTGGATCCACTTGGCAGCAACCCATCCCAATTACCTAATTTAAATACACTTATGATAATTTCTCTCCCTGCACCAATCATCTACTCCGGTGTTCGGTTTGCGTGGCACGAAATGTTGTCATTATCCCGCAGGTGGCTGCAGATGCCGTTGTTCCTGGAATTACGGGGGCGTAAGTTTCTGCCGCCAGAAAATACATCAGCCTTGTACAGGTGTTTACAGCTGCCAATGTCTGACAGTGAAGGCAATTTCTATTTTTAGCCTGGTTTTGGTTATGTTAAGAAATTTATGGAGCGGTCTGCCTTATTCTCCTTCTAAGTTAAAACGATGTTAATTCTGCATTTTGAATGTTGTTGTTTTGCGTAGTCATTAGAAATGTCACATCATGCTAACTTCGGTCAAAGTATATTTCTCCCATAACTTAAAAATCATCATCATCTCTCCCTCCGTTTTCTATATTGAGGTTAATGTTTGCTGTCCGCAATAACCCACAAATACAACTTTACCATGACTTAAAAACCGTCATCATCTCTCCCTCTGTTTTCTATGTTGAGGTTAATTTTTGCTGTACGCAATAACCCACAAGTCCACCTATATCAAGGCTTAAAAATCATCATCTCTCCCTCTATTAAAACATCCATACTGAAGTGTATTTTCAAATCTCAACACATTAATTGAATATTCATAACCAAAAACAATCACCAAAATTGATACACTGGTTAAACCAATATATATATATATATATATATATATATATATATATATATATATATATATATATATATATATATATATATATATATATATATATATATATTTATTTATTTATTTGTGTCAGGTCTTAGTCAGATATGACTGAGCTACCGTATAGCAGTAGACGGTACTACCTGCTTTCTGTTACCGCTGAACGTTGGGCGGCGCTTACCAAACCCGACACCCCACATTGTGCCAACGGCTTCGGGCGGAAGAGCGCAATTGGGAGGGTACAAGCCTTACCCTGGTGCGAGGAAATGCAACCTAAAGACAAAGTGTCATGGCAGGGCAGACCAGGCCCTAAGCCTTGGTTGGCGGCTGGTCTAGGATCGAAGCTCCGACAGGCGGACAGTTAGAGCATTGCTTTGCTGATCCGGCAGCTTCTGCAGCTTGTCTTGTTCCAGATGTAGAGGTGTTACCTTTCCTCTGGAGTGAACTAGGCAGGCCGAGAGAGGGGTCTAAACATCATTGGCAAAAATTGGTCCAGGTTTCTCTGTTTGGACGGTACCCTCCAAGTGTAGGTGGAAGAAAACCTTGCCTCTCTAGCTGGCTTGATATTTATTCTGACAGTTAACTTCTCCAGCAGCTTGCCTATTGTATTTTGCATGGTTATTACCCGATATCCCTGAATTTTTGTGTGGTCTTTCCCAGGCTTCGGCAAGAGAATCAGTTAGCTGTGTAACCACTCCTCTTTGATGATCCATCCATCCATCATGTGCCATGCCGGTAAGCGTGGGCGGTCATGACTAGCAATTTCACTTGATCACCAGAGTCGTGGATCAGCGCAGTGTTCCTGTCTCGTCTATGCCATGTGGCCAAGCCATCCAGCTATTTACTTCTCGGTCTTCCCCTTGGCCTGTTCCCTTCGATCTTACCAGTTGTCACCAAGTTCTCCAGTTCATTTCTTCTCATAACATGTCCAAAAAAATTTGACTGTCTTCGTCTAATTTCTCTAATCAATTTACTATTTTCATTTGTCTCCTGTAGTACTTGGTCATTGATTTTTTTTCTGTCTGTCCATGGTATTCTTTGCATTCTCCTCAGAAACCACATTTCTACAGCCATCAGCTGTTTTTCAGCTTGACTGCTCATTGTCCACCTTTCACATCCATACAAAAGTACAGGCTCTATGTAGCACCTCAACACTCTTTTTATCGTTTCAACTGACGTCTTTTTATTGGTCATTACGGTTTTCATCTAGCAAAAGGCTGCCTTCGCCAATGCAATTCTTGTTCTAATCTCTTCAAGACATCTCCCATCAGATGTTATGACTGTTCCGAGATAATTGTACCGATTCACTTGTTGAAGAATATTCCCATTTACTTGTATATTACATTGTGGTATTTCTTTCTTCCTAGTGACGACCATAATTTGTGTCTTTTTACAATTTAAGTATAACCCCAGTTGTTTACTATGTGCTATAGTCTGTTTACTTTTGTTTGCCCCAATATAAAATTCCATATCTCAGTAACCAACAGAGGGAAAATGATGAGATTTAGCATATAACCTTATCATTATGTCCACCCAACGAAAAGAATTTTGTTCTAGAGATTGTACAGCAGATTTCAAAGTTTGGTTATATGCGGTATATAATTTACGGGTCAGAGATGAAGCGCATGTAATTAAATATATTGCGTCTTCACACGGAAACGTTAGCGTTGAATAGTTAATTTTCTCGTGGGACATGGGACTGGCCTTATGACAAGAGCCTCGAGTAGTGGAACTGGGAGTGTTCAGAATTGTTGTCAATAATGTGGGTGCTTTCATGAAACCTTATTAATTTTTTTTTAAATCTTACCATCTGAATGTGTGAATATTGTTGAATGGGATTGAATGTGAAGTTCTGTACAATTCAAAGCATCGCTATGAAGTTGTACAAATATTTTTATCAAGAAGCTGATCGAAGGAAACTGTTTGATATACTATTACAAATCCCGAGAAAATAACAGTGCATGCATTCGGTTTGAGTAAACGGTCATTTCGTCGATTGGTGCTGGAATATGAATAAAACCTTCACGCAATAAGCAAACGGTAGGTAGAAAGGCAATTGTAGACATTTTTGACAAGGATGTCATAAGGCGAGCTATTATTAAAATGCCGGATACCAAAGAAACAGTGACTGTAAGAAAACGCAGGGTTTGGCTGAGAAAGAACCATGATATAGAACTATTCAAGACAACTTTGTAGAAAATGATAAGGACATTAGGCTTTACGTTTAGGAAGTACAATTTAGGTAGAAATATCATTTGCGAGCAAACGCATTTAGGAGCCATGAGAAGCAAATACCTACATGAAATAAGGGAAATATGCAAAGTAAATTATGACATAGAGTATTTGGATGAAGCCTGGATCAGCACGCACCACACAAGTGAAAAGAAATGGCAATCAGTGGATGGAAAGATAAAGCGATATGTGCCCAGTAGTATAGGACAGTATTTAGTCATAGTCATATTTATATTTTTTAAATTATTTTAACTCAATTAGGTTAACAGCATCAGTGCAAAACAAAAAGAAATTCTCGACAAAACAAAAATGGATAGCGAAATATGCGAAGTTGTGGGAGGGGGGGGGGGGGGGGGGGTTGACACAGTTTTGACTTACACGTTGTTAATATGGTAGCAGACACGTTATATTATACATCAAATTAAAGAAGGCTGTAAAGGGAAAACTAATGCATTGATATGTTAACTATAGTTTGTTTTATAAGCCCGTGGCAGTTATTGGAAGTTCGAATAAGCCGATTTATCATCTCATGGCACTTAATCAGTTAAATTAACAATCGGGATCGGTTTGATTAAAATAACAAGGACTATCCAATAGGTTAACGTTAGTCAGGGTCGGCTTTGTTAAAGTGTTTCATGAATAAAAGGTATCCCAATAGCAGACACAGCGTTTGGGGTGTGAAGGGATAGACATTCACATATTCATTTCACCACAGACGAGCTACAAGCAATATCGTTCCAGGTCATAATGAACATAACGCATAAAAACATCTCTCTATCTATAGAACACGACCACAACGAAGCGTTGCCGTCCCTAGATATTTTAATGAGACGTAGAAAAGACGGCACAATTCAAAGATCGGTGTACCGCAAAGAAACATGGACTGGCCAATCCTATATTTTGAGAACTGCACACCAGTCCAGTACAAACGGGGCTTAGTACGGACCCTGTTTGACCGTACTAGAAAGATATGCACCCAGTACACACTGACAGAGGAATTTGAAACTCGGAAGAATGTCTTAAACCTGAATGAGTACTACACAGGATTTATAAAGCGCCATTGCCAATAGTCCAAACCAAAACCTGATGAAACTACAGTCCCTAAACTCAAGGTATTAATCCAGTTAACCTTTCGAGGGGATGACGTAATGCAACGTCTACAAGACCGGCTCACTACAGCAGTAGGCCGAACATTCTGTGCTGCAACTCCAGTCATTAGGTATAGAACCACACCGATTCCCACACCAGCAGTAAAAGAGTCTGTTCCTTTGTACGCCAAAAACAATTGTATTTACCAATTCACATGTAGGTGCCAGGCTTCCTACATCGGCAGAACAGAGCGGCAGCTGAACAAAAGAGTGTCAAAACACATACCTCAATGGGTCGACAAGATACGACACACAGGCGATGCGAGCTTAGTGGGGCCGACACACCGGAAGCTTCCCGTGTCTTCAATTGCTAGGCACATTCTCGAAAGCGGCCATGTGATTGACAGAGACATTGCCCTTTGCGTGTTGTTTAACACACAAAATACTCGCTTGTTAAATTTTGCAGAAGCAATAATGATCAATCAACGCAAGCCAGATTCGTGCAAACAGAAAGACATGTTAGTCAGCTTAAAATTACCTTGGTAGACAATTGACATTACTGTGCGAACATGTATATATTTCAGTTTGAAGGATTTATCTAATTAATTCACGTAAGTTGTGTGATTTCTGCAGTATGTACCTGACGAGATGCAGCGAAATATGCCAGGCAATAAATCGTGTTTGTGTCTTCGTTATTCATATTCATTTCAGGCTGTGACATAAGAAGTGGGTGGCTACTTCTCTTCTTCGTCGCCTTTTCTAATTAATGGGCAGGTGTCCAAACGGGCAACACACTGTGATGTGCGTTACAATGTTTATCCAGATGTCTTCAGTGTTTTCAGGCCAAACGTGAAATATACTGGGTGTATTTTTAATGACTGTGGGTTTCTTAAAAACATTGCCGTTCCAAGTTGTTTATTTACCTTTTATGTTGCATAAGTTCACAGAGGGTGAATACAAAACTTAGAACGGTAATATTTTCACAAACCCCATAGTCATTAAAAATACCCCCTAACTACAGTAACTCAAGCAGCGTACGGCATACACACTGAAACATAGCTGTCTACGCATGGTTGGTGTATGAATACGGCGCCCCTACAATGTGTGTACATTTGGCTGTCGCTTTAACAGATCCAGTGCCAAACAAACAGCAGGTTTGGGCTAAACAAAACTGGATATCGGGAAATGGGAAGTAGGGGTGTGTCACTGTTATGACTTAAAAGTTGTTAATATGGTAGCAGACATGTCTTATTGATCAAATTAAAGGAGGTTGCTTAGGGAAAACTAGTGTATATAAGCCCGTGACAGAAAGGGGAAGTCGATTAAGGCGATTAATCATCGCTTGTCACTTAATAAGTTAAGTATTATATATACTGTTTTAACTCTCTTAATCTGAAAAATGTGTATCTTTTAGCAGAAGCTGTGCTGTTCTTCAAAGTGTTATCCTCTTCTCACTTGTGGATCACAAACCAACAACCATCCCAAGCCAAACCGTCTTTTCTTTTGCCATCTGCTGCAGCTCTCTTGTCAACCCCTCCATTTTATTCATCTCTGTGTCTAATTCTCATCTCTGTGTCTAACTCTCTTCTCTGTGTCTAACTCTCTTCTCTGTGTCTAACTCTCTTCTCTGTGTCTAACTCTCTTCTCTGTGTCTAACTCTCTTCTCTGTGTCTAACTCTCTTCTCTGTGTCTAACTCTCTTCTCTGTGTCTAACTCTCTTCTCTGTGTCTAACTCTCTTCTCTGTGTCTAACTCTCTTCTCTGTGTCTAACTCTCTTCTCTGTGTCTAACTCTCTTCTGTGTGTCTAACTCTCTTCTCTGTGTCTAACTCTCTTCTCTGTGTCTAACTCTCTTCTCTGTGTCTAACTCTCTTCTCTGTGTCTAACTCTCTTCTCTGTGTCTAACTCTCTTCTCTGTGTCTAATTCTCTTCTCTGTGTCTAACTCTCTTCTCTGTGTCTAACTCTCTTCTCTGTGTCTAACTCTCTTCTCTGTGTCTAACTCTCTTCTCTGTGTCTAACTCTCTTCTCTGTGTCTAACTCTCTTCTCTGTGTCTAACTCTCTTCTTTGTGTCTAACTCTCTTCTCTGTGTCTAACTCTCTTCTCTGTGTCTAACTCTCTTCTCTGTGTCTAACTCTCTTCTCTGTGTCTAACTCTCTTCTCTGTGTCTAACTCTCTTCTCTGTGTCTAACTCTCTTCTCTGTGTCTAACTCTCTTCTCTGTGTCTAACTCTCTTCTCTGTGTCTAACTCTCTTCTCTGTGTCTAACTCTCTTCTCTGTGTCTAACTCTCTTCTCTGTGTCTAACTCTCTTCTCTGTGTCTAACTCTCTTCTCTGTGTCTAACTCTCTTCTCTGTGTCTAACTCTCTTCTCTGTGTCTAACTCTCTTCTCTGTGTCTAACTCTCTTCTCTGTGTCTAACTCTCTTCTCTGTGTCTAACTCTCTTCTCTGTGTCTAACTCTCTTCTCTGTGTCTAACTCTCTTCTCTGTGTCTAACTCTCTTCTCTGTGTCTAACTCTCTTCTCTGTGTCTAACTCTCTTCTCTGTGTCTAACTCTCTTCTCTGTGTCTAACTCTCTTCTCTGTGTGTTTTAAGTTGGCCTCTATTTTGTTTCGTTTGTTTCCCCTCGCGTTGCTGGCTTTGTGACGAAGGGCTTACGAACACAATTCGTGATTCCGGCACACCACGTTCGAAACACAGCCGCGGGTAGCAGACCACCTGGCGTTGGTTTTCATAAAATGGCATGTGTGCCGGTCGTTCAGAAAGCAATAGCAAACTACTGAACGTAAATTGGCCAAGAATTCACAAACAGCCAAACAAATGTTGGATTTGACTGCGACGTCCTGTAAAGGATACGCAACTAACTCAGTTGTCTCCTGTTGGTTCCAGAGAAGAACTTTATAGTTATACGAGTGGCTGAGAGGTAGCGATGTCGATCACACGCTGGGGAAGTACCGGATTCTATCTCAAGATAGGGTTGGAACTTAGTTAGTTAGTTAGTTAGTCAGTGTTCCAACTTCACAGCAACGGGTAGTCCCCATTATGCTCCGTTCCTGTGCCAGTGAATATCACATAAAACGCTCCCCACTGCCCAATGTGAAAAGTGGAAAAGACAGGAGTCTCGACAAACGACAGCTCGCACAGATACACTGTGCATAATGCCCCCGCCAGAATGTCAACACAATAGTCCCCCACGAAACATCCAGTTTATCTCTGATGGAATCGGCAGTCATTTTCCCATCTGGATGTTTCCTAGATGTTCACCAACACAGTCCACGAAAATACAGTTCATCGTCGATGGCAGTCGCAGTCAACCAGAAGCTCAGCAGCCACGCATTTCTGCATAAGGCAAAAACCGGTCAACTCTGGGACATAGCCAGCTGCCATCGCTCCGAACATGCAGTCACGTTCCAAAACACCTCGGGCAGATTCAAAAGCATTTCACACGAAACTCACAGCTCACAGTGTCACGCCACGCACTCACTCAGTAGCAGGGCGACGGAACCATAGCCTCCTTAGTTGCCTCTTACGACATGCGTGGTAGGCTACAGTGTTGCTATTCTTTGCTTCCCTTATGCGCCCCGGCAACACACGGGCTGTTTCCAGTAACCACTGTTATCTAACACACTCACTCTCTCAACCTTATCTCTTTGGTAGTGAGACCGGAACGGAACCTTCTATGGTTCCGTCGCCCTGCTACTGAGTTTAATGTGTGGAGCGACACTATGAGCTGTTGATTTCATGTAGAGTGCTTTTACAATGGTGCAGTTAAGTTAGAACCGTGACTAACTAACCTAACCGTTTCGGATCAGGGCGAAAAATCGCAGATCCGTGTACTAGTTATAAGCACGTAAATAATCCCATGACAGATGAACATCGCAAAGAGTATGCCGTATTGCAGCCGCCATGGCTAAACAGGGAAGAAAACGATGTCTAGAAAACGTAAACATTATACAAATGCACGCTGAAGTTAGACAGGCATACCTACTTATGACTAACTTGACTCGATCGAGGAAAGAAGATGAAGAAGACGTACAACTATAATGTTGTACTTTAAAGGAATACAAATTCAGGTCTGAAGAATGTTACGATAACAGAGTGTGACAGCTGGTGATATCATCATGATTATCATCTTTCACTTTTGCCATCAAGCGTCGTGGAGAGGAATAAACACCACAAAAGTTAACAAACCAGACACAACCACAGTGAGGGCAAACGACCAAGACAGACCAAAGTTGATTTATCATCACAGTCACAGAAGAAGAGGAGAATCCGGAGGTGGCCAAGACAAACTAAACTTATACATATTCCATTTTTACTAGCCTATTACTATTACTAATTAGTATTAATTTGTAACCAATTAAAATTGTTGATACTTGTGATAGGTGAAGACATCAAGATAATATGTTGAAATATATCAAGTATACGTACAAACCAACAACACATTTGCACACTTATACACAAAAACAAACCAGATTTCATTCTACTACAAGAGACAAATAAACATTCAGATATACATGACGCACAAATTACAACACAATTAGGACTGAGACATGCATACTTCATCTTGGCAATCCACAACATAGGTCTGGGACAACGATACTACAAATATCAGATAGGTGGGACATACTGAAAACAAATCGGGTTAGTCAGGGTATAATCAGCATAGCACCAATGAGAAACACTTCAAACACATATATCATTGTCAATATTCATGCACCACCAAATTTCAACTCAATCAATCAATAATGTGCCATGCCGGAAAGCGTGGGCGGTCATGACTCGCCATTTCACTCGATCACCAGAGTTGTGGATCAGCTCAGTGTTCCTGTCTCGTCCATGCCATGTGGTCAAGCCATCCAGGTATTTTCCTCTCTGTCTTCCTCTTGGTCTGTTCCTTTCGATCTTGCCAGTTGTCACTAAGTTCTCCAATCCATTTCTTCTCATAACATGTCCAAAAAATTCTGTCTACGTCTAATTTCTCTAATCAATTTACGATTGTCATTTGTCTCCTGTAGTACGTGGTCATTGGTGTTTCTGTCTGTCCGTGGTATTCTTTGCATTTTCCTCAGAAACCACATTTCTGCAGCCATCAGGTGTTTTTCAGCTTGACTGCTCATTCTAAATTATACCATCCTCAAGAAGCTCCCGAATAACACCATAAAAACGATTACTAAGCTGTATAATGTAATATGGCAGACGGGAAAGATCCCAGACAGTGGAAAACAGCCACGTGATCCCATTCAAGAAACTAGGGAAAGAGCCAACAAGGGTAGAATCATACCGCCCCATCTCACTGACATCGCACCTGGGCAAAGTTATGGAGACTGTGATAAACAAAAGAATAACATTCTACCTGGAGAAGAATGAACTGTACAGCCATACACAATCCGGGTTTAGAGCCAATAGGTGCACAATGGATCAGATCATCAAATTGGAAAACCATGTAAAGAAAGGATTCAAGAGAGGGGAAAAGACATTGGCTGTATTCCTGGACCTAGCCCAGGCGTACGATCAATGCTGGAGTTAAGCCGCACTAATCAAACTAAAGAAAGTAGGCATGGCGGGTAGAACCTACAAATACATAGAAAACTTCCTCAAAGATAGAAGCTTCTCAGTGAGAGTAGGGAATGAGGTATCCGACACGTATGTGCAAGAGAACGGCATTCCCCAGGGCTCGGTCATCTCACCAACAATCTTGTCAATACTGGTGAACGACCTGACAGAGGAGATTCAAGACCAGAAAACAGGACTATCTCAATTCGCGGACGACTGCGCCATATGGAGGAGTGGCAAGGCGGCAAAGACTACAAAAGGACCCCTCCAAAAAGAAATAAACAAGCTAACAGCATGGATGGACAAATGGGGTTTCACAATCAATACCAATAAAACCGTCAGCATGGTATTTAGCAGCAAGAAGAAGATAAATCATAACAAGGACTGGAAAATAGAGATAAAAGGGGAAACCATTAATAGGGCAAAGAGCCTGGATGAACAGCAAGCAAGCAACCTACTGCGGGTGATAAAAGGTAACGGTTGGGGTGCCCACACCCAAACAATGCTGATGTTCTATAAAGCATTTATCAGGGGCAAGCTAGCATTGTGTACGACTCAGCATCAGAAGCCAACAAGAGGAAGCTAGACACCATACAGACCCAAGCGCTAAACACCATCCTGGGTGCTGGAAAAAGGGCATCCAGAGAAGCCATGGAGGTAGCACTGGGTGTACTTCCACTGAGTCTGAGGCGTAAACAGCTGACGTATAGCTACTGGCTAAAGGCAGTACAAGACAAAAACCACCCTGGATACCAGACGTTCAGTGACAACAGCAGCAAAAGGGGGGGGGGGGGCATCCCAATAGTAAAACTGCAAAGACCGGCAGGATGGGAAGCAGCAGAGAAGATGAAGGAAGAAATTGAGCTAGCAGAGACCCTAAAACAGACAAGACGGTTCAAGCCAACAATCCCATCATGGGAACTAACAGTCCGTCACCAAGGACACGGAGGACACAGATGCAAGAGACGCGGCCGATGAATACATACAAGAAATCAGTAAGGACAACCTCATAATATACACAGACGGGTCCAAGAACGAACAGGGAGAGGTAGGAGCAGGAGTAGTGGTCCCAGACTGGAAGTTGAAGAGACAGTTCAAACTAACAGACCAGACACGGCCGAACTGGTAGCCATAATGAAAGGCCTAGAGTTCGCAGCCGAAAATCCACCACTGAGACTGTGTATATTAACAGACTCCCTGTCATCAGTACAAACGCTCGGGAACTTCAATAGAGGCAACAGACCCGACATAAAAGAGGAGATACTAGCGACAGCCACAAACCTCAGGTACATGAGATGTCAAGTTACCATCGGATGGATACCAGCTCACAGGGGTATCCCAGGAAACGAACAGGCAGACAGAGCGGCGAAACGAGGAATAACCAGCAATAATAAAATCTGCACAGGCCTATGTAAAGTAGAAGTGAAGAACATAGTCAAAAACTACATTCTCAAGGAATGGAGGAAACAGTGGCGAGACAGCGCTAAAGGCCATCATGCCTACCAAGTATTGGGTGAACCCAGATTTAAAGCCACAAGTCAAGACCAACATGAAAGTACCGGCAAATAGACAGCTGTGGAGAATCAGACTAGGCAATTGGAAAGACACAAGAGAAAACCCATTCTGCAGAGAGTGCCGAGAAAATAACACCATCGAACACTACTTACTAGCATGCGACAAGTACAATAGAGAGCGAAGGGACCTGAGAGAGCATTTCGTCAAAACTGGGAACCCAATGACAATGACGGAGTGCCTGCACATAAACAGCAACCCGGAAACACAGCGACTGGTCAGACAGTTCCTATGCAGAACAGGGAAGACCGTATAACCTCGCTACACTGTATATATATATATATATATATATATATATATATATATATATATATATATATATATATATATATATATATATATATATATATATATATATATGTTTGTATGTGTGCATGTTTTATTTTTTAATTTTAAAAACTCTAAGTACGTAATTTTTTTTTTAAATGGCGGGGTGAATGGCAGGAAGGTGGATTAGCTCTTCCGGTAGAGCACCTGAACTAGGTGGACGGGGAGACCTGGTCATCTTGTTGCTACACCACACCCACACGCGATGAAGAAAAACGCCAAAACTCAAACGTAAAGGAGTTCGGGCCGCTGACCAGGGGGACAACTTGAGACTTGCACTTGAATGCTCTGCCTTTGCCTACATCGAGTCCTTATGAGGACTGGACATGACCGGGACTAGCCCCGATGAGAATAACACACGAAACGGCAAGCACGTAGCAGTGCTAACAGAGAAAAGAAGCCAAGAAACGAGAGAATGCGGGCCCCAGTAGGCCCAACCAAGGACCGGTCTTTACCAGGACCAGCACAAAACAAAGAAAACAACCAGATAGCACAAAATAAATTTATCCGACGAACAGAGCGGAACCAATATAACCAGTAGGAATTAGGACTAACAGTCCACACAACCACGGCTCTCAACAATAACCACCGCTGAGGAAGCAGGTTAGACGAGACCGAATTTGAATTTTTTTTTTTTTTTTTTTTTTTTTTTTGGGGGGGGGGGGGGGGGGGGGTTGGAATCGGAATAGAATCGGAATAGCTTTCTGAACGGATGAAGCATCCAGTTCTCAGGGGAATATTTGTGCAATGTTTTTAAGTTTTATTTGTAATTGTAAAACTACAGAATTATGGTCAGAGTTGATAACAGCATCAGGGTATGTTTTTGGCATTTTCAACATTGTTTTTAAATCTATAATCTAAAAATAAGAAACATATCTGACTTGCTAATCAGCACCCAGTTGGTACAGTCAGTAGCTGCACGCCGATAGATTTATAGCCGAGGAGGCTATAATGTCAGAACAATGAATGCAGATGGAAAATTAGAAAACATCAGAAAAGAAATGGAGAGAGAGAAAAGATTAACATATTAGGAATATCGGAAACGAGATGGAAAGGAACAGGGATAAGGACAGGAGAGGACTTAAGATTATTTACTCTGGGGGAGAAGAACAGCAAAGAGGTGTAGCCATTATATTAGATAAGCAAACATCAAATTCTGTCAAAGGATATCGGGCTGCGTCAGACAGAGTTCTATTAGTAAAATTAAACGGAAGACCTTTTAAAATAAATGTCATTCAAGTATATGCCCCAACAAGTGAATGCAGTGAAGACTTGTAGAATGGGCAAAAGAACAAGAAATGGTTGTAGGAAACACCTGGTTTAAGCAGCATCCTAGAAGATTATGGACATGGAGGAGTCCAGACAGCAGGATTAAAAACCAGATAGATTACATCCTGATTAGCAAAAGGTTTCGAAATGCGTTAACAGTCGTAAAAACAGTTCCAAATGCAGACTGTTACAGTGATCACAGATTAATTATAGGCACATTGAGGGTAAAGTTAAAGAAAGTCAAGTATACAGCAGGAAACCCTAAATATGACTTGTGCAAATTGAAAACTGACAAAGAAATACAAGATAATTTTAGCATAGAAGTAAAGAACAAATTTGATTTATTGTCTGATCTAGACATCCTATTTCAAGATGTAGATGATCAATGGGAAATGCTGAAGAATTCAATCAGTTGTGCAGCAGAAAAAAACTATTCCAAAAGTAAAGAAAGTGGGCCGTAAGACATGGATGACTGAAGAAATTTTACAACTAATGGAAACAAGAAGACAGAACAAAAATAATCCTGCCAAATATGAAGAAATTCACAGAAAAGTCAGAACCTTATGTAAGGAGGCAAAAGAAACATGGCTTGAGAAAAATTGCAGAGAAATTGAAGAACAACACAACAGTAAAAATGCGAAACTAATGCACAAAAGAATTCAGGAGCTTACTAATCAAAGAACAAGTACATCAGCTGGCTGCCTAAAGACAAAAGATGAAAGAGTCATAATAGGAAAAGATCAGATCTTACATGTATGGTCAGATTACGTGAAAAACCTTTATGACGATAACAGAGACGAACAGTATCATGTTCAAAATAATAATGAAAGACCAGCAATTTTGAAGATGGAGGTTCAGAACACTCTTAACCATATGAAATCTGGCAAGACCCCCGGTCCAGACAGCGTCACAACAGAAATGATTAATGCTTTAGAAGAATATGGAATAGATAAAGTTACCAGTCTGCTTAATACAATATATAATACTGGAAATAGTTAGTTAGTTAGTTAGTTAGTCGACAGATCATCCTCATTGCACATCGATCCATTCAGTCCATAAGTGCTCGGATCCCCTCCTCAGCAAATCCCGCAGCGTGTAGCGGCTAACGACGCCACTTCTGTGTTGGTTTATCAATCTTCTTTGGCTTCCTGCGTAGTGTTCTTGTTTGGCCACCCCTCTTTTAATTTGCTGCTCTCGCAGTCTGGCCATTGTTGTAGATTCACAGTCATCACTTGGTTCTCGCAAAAGTCTTACTTCTCTTAGAGCATTCAGAATGTCAGCCTGGCCCATGGCGCGTCCGCCCTCCACAGTAGCCTCACCTGTGAGCTTGTCAGCCTGCTCATTTCCTTGTACTCCCGCATGCCCTGGCACGAAGATGAAACTAATCTTTGCCAGCCGAGACCGCTCCAGAGGCAGCAACCATTCTCTTCGGATCGACCCCTCCTCTATCCTCTTGATCATGTTCATTGAGTCGCTAAGGAAACAAGCCCTAGTGAATGTCTGTGTCTCGAGCCATGTTATTGTTTTACTTACTGCCATGACTTCCATGGTCAGGCTACTTGTGGTGTCAGTGAAAGCACCAGAGTCCTCCTTCACAATTCTCCCTCCGGCCCGAGCTGTAAAGGCCCATGAGCTTCTCACATGTCGGCCGACCAACCCATCTGTGTAGATGACCGCGTCACCGTCTAGCGAATTCTCGAAAATCAACGCTTGTACTTCAGCCTCAACAGCAGCCGGATTTTCATGTCTGCATTTTCTATCTAGTTGGATGCAAACTGAAAAGGATGTGCAGAAGTCTGTTGGCACTTGCACCCACTCCTCGCCAGGTTCTAAGTCCTCAAGTGAACACACCTGTTGAAGAATGTCTTCGGCTTGACCCATCCACGACCGTCCTCTTTTTAACCTGCTGCCCTTCACCTTCCTAATTTCACTATGCAGTGGATGTTGTGTGTTTGCGTTAACTCTGAGGTAGGCGCGTGCCCTGCAAACTTGTATTCTCTCTTCAATGGTTGGAAAATCAAGAAGGTAGCGCATCGCCCTGCATGCTGTATCTCTTGTACATCCAAGAATAATGCGCATAGCTTCGTTCTGTATCCTTTCCATCCTTTCTATCTGCTTATGGCTGAGAGTCAGGATTGCCATTGCATACTCCAAAACAGACATGACCAGCCCCTCGTACAGAAGACATAAATGGCGCTGCTGGAATACTGGAAATATACCTTAGGAGTTATGTAATTCTGTATTTATTGCAATCCCAAAGAAATCCGGAGCCTTGGAATGTGATCAACATCGAACAATTAGTATAATGAGTCACATCACGAAGATTTTGCTTAGAATTATCATGCAAAGAGTTAGGAGGAAAATACAACCTGAAATAGGAGAAGGACAATGTGGCTTTGTAAAAGGCAAGGGTACAGTAAATGCTGTGTATATACTGAGAACCGTAATAGAACGTTCTATAGAAGTAAACAAAGATATACACCTTTGCTTTATTGACTAAACAAAGGCTTTCGATAAAGTGAGACATGTCAACATAATAAGGATACTTGAGGATCTACAGATTGATGTAAAAGACCTTAGACTTGTAAAAAACATATATTGGAAACAACAAGCTGCCATAAGAGTTGATAATGAAGTAAGCCAATATCAGCCTATTAAGAGAGGTGTGAGACAGGGATGTGTAATGTCTCCAGATCTGTTTTCCCTGTACAGTGAAAGTATTTTCAGAAATATTGAAGATAAGGAAGGAATCAACATTGGGGGAACGATGCATCAATAACATTAGATATGCAGATGATACAGTCTTGATTGCAGACAATGAACAGGACCTGCAAAATTTAGTAGATGCGGTTGTTACACACAGTGAACAACTAGGGTTAGAATTTAATTGTAAAAAGACACAGATTATGGTCGTCACTAGGAAGAACGAAATACCACAATGTAATATACAAGTAAATGGAAATATTCTTCAACAAGTGAATAGGTAAAATTATCTCGGAACAGTAATAACATCTGATGGGAGATGCCTTGAAGAGATTAGAACAAGAATCGCCATGGCAAAAGTAGCCTTTAGAAAGATGAAAAACATACTGACCAATAAAAAGATGTCAATTGAAACGAGAAAAAGAGTGTTGAGATGCTACATAGAACCTGTACTCTTATATGGATGTGAAGCTTGGACAATGAGCAGTCAGGCTGAAAAACATCTGATGGCTGTAGAAATGTGGTTTCTGAGGAAAATGCAAAGAATACCATGGACAGCCAGAAAGACCAATGAACACGTTCTTCAAGAAACAAATGAAGATCGTAAACTGATTAGAGACATTAGACGTAGACAGTCACAATTTTTTGGGCATGTTATGAGTAGAAATGATCTGGAGAACTTGGTGACAACTGGTAAGATCGAGGGGAACAGACCAAGGGGAAGACCTAGAAGCAAGTACCTGGATGGCTTGGCCTTGTGGCATGGTCGAGACAGAAACACGGAGCTGATCCACGACTCTGGTGATCGAGTGAGATGGCAGAACATGACCGCCCACGCTTACCGGCATGGCACATGATGGATGGATGGATGGAGGCCTGATCACAAGCGAACGTGCCCGGAGAGCAATGATGATAATCCAAACTGAAGTGAACGGAATATGTGAAGGTTATGTTCACACAGGAAGCCATTGCATTATAAAAGCGTTCTCAATGCATCGTCGCATCATTCCAGTATAGAAACCGTTTGAAAATATAATTTAATAAGTACTTAATTGTGAAAGAAGCTTAAAGCCACGCACTACATCCTCCGGTAATCTATGATAACACACTTAATTTATCTGCTAGGTCTTACCATATCTCTAATGTAGTAGATTATGGACTGTTTTGATAACATTTATATGCACACACGAAACACAACGAAATCTAGGACACCCACAGGCGGTTGGCCGTGTTTAGGGTCCAATGAATTCGTATGAAATGGTGTGCCATGCATGGTTGTGTCCTAGAGGGAGATATGTCAATGGTCACATGTGCTTTCAACCGTGAAAACAAACCCTTACCGCTGTACAGTTTATGTTTTACGCGACCAAATATAGGGTGTATTTTTAATGACTGCGCAGTGTTTGAAAATATTACCGGTTCAAGTTTTGCATTTACCTATTATGTTGCATGAACTTTACACGTAGGGTGAATACAAAACCGGCAATATTTTCAAACACTGCACAGTCATTAAAAATACACCCTATATCTTTGTTCCTGCCACGAGGCGCCGTCGTCATTTGGAGGTGATAGGTTCAAATCCTGGTCGATAACTATAGTTTTCATTGTTTATGTTTTCTACTGCGTTCTCTAATCTCTACTTCATTCTTCTAACTTCTATGAGCGACAAACAATACGTGTGTGCTTATTTATGAAACGTTTATATGGAACAGTGGTAAATAGAATATTGTTGGGAGGCATGGTTCGGCTTTGATATCAAGGCCCATGAGGTTTAGATGTACAGAAGAATATTTCGGTCTTTATGGGAACAAAAAATATCAAGTAAAAAGATTCTAGAATAACTGGGAATGGAAAAGAGCTCATGAAAGAAATAAAACAGAGGCAAGTAAAATAATTCGGCCACGTCAAAAGACAAAACAATCTTATAAAAACCATACTTGGGAGGTGTAGGGGGTGTAAGGTTGAAGGCAGGCGAGCAAGAAGTAGACAAGTGAGACGATAACATCAAGATATGGGCGAACAGCAATCTCACAGAATGTACAGTCAATGCAAATGACAGACAGTGTTGGTGATCAATTGCAGACAACCTGCAACCATTGTGGAGACGGCACCTAATATATTGATTGATGGTTCAGCGATCTCTAACTCAACGAAAGTCGCAATGGGGATACCACCGAGTGCTTCTAGAGTATCGGACGCCTTGTTTTTGCCGATAATGACGAGACAAATAGAAGAACTTGTCTGAATGTCTTTCACGCTAAACATCATTCGACAGCTAGAAATCGCAAAAAGCAGTAGGCCAACTGCGACGCGGCACAGGCAAATTATCAAAATTAAAGGCATATGGGATAAAAACCGGTGTAATGAAGTTGATTATCTTACTAATACTCACAGCTGGTTCCTGCTACTTAGTGTACTTTATTTTATCCCACACACACACACACACACACACACACACACACACACACACACACACACACACATATACACACACAGACACACACGCACACACAGAGTTGGTTTCTTAACTGATTCATCGCCAAACAAAGAGTAGGTGTGGACCAAACATTCATGGTACACAATGAAATGTACAAGCATTAAAATGTACTCGTATATTTACGTTCACTGAACATTGCAATTGCGAAAGATACCACGAAACAAAACCAAAATATCACGATGACCCTATATGGCGATATATAGTCCTTCTGTCCAAATGGAGATCACAGTTAGCCATATATTATCCTTCGGCACTGATTCGGTTAACTTGGAGAGCTCTGCAGCATATCCCCGGGGACACGTTGTTTCTATACCCGGTCGGGAGAAGAGCCATTACACCGTCTTGACTCCGGTAAACTATTTCTATACCCGGTCCGGAGAAAAACCACTACACCGATTTGACTCCGATAAATGCAAGCACTGTTCGTGACTTCAGACTATCTGAACCCCATTACATCGGAATTAAGAGTTGATACCTAGTCTTTCAGAGGTTCCACCAGCCAAACAATCATGATCATCATACAGTGCCTTGCCGGCTGGTGTGGGCAATCATGCTTCTCCTCATATATTGATCTCCGACGGCATGGATCAATTCGTGTGTTGACTCCTTTCCGTGCCATGACATAAGACTGTCTAGGATTTTCTCTCTGTGTCTTCCTGTGGTCACCAAATCCCCGTACAGGAGATAAATGCAGTTCAAATTACAAATGGAACATTGGTTGTACAACAGGCCAATGTCATTGGGGAAAACTGTAGTTTAGTGCGTGATTCCGGTGCGAGTATAGTCGGTATACATAAAAGATTAATTAAAGAATCCGACTACACTGGGGAACATGTGATTTGTAGGACTTTTGGGGGAAGAAAGGAAAAGTTTCGAATTGCGTGCGCGGAAATCAAGTGCCTGTACTTTTCCGGAAAGAAAAAAGTTGCCGTGCTTCATGACCCATGTGCAGATGTTTTATTGGGAAATATTCCAGATATACACGACGTCTCACCAGGAGACATAACACTATGGGAATCAGCACATATTGTAGCAAACGCCGTAACGCGGTTACAAACCCATAGAGATAAGCAGGTAAATCAACACGACACATTGTCTGAAGTGCAAACAGTACAGCAACTAGTTGGGAAACCAGAAGATTTTAGTACTTTACAGGCTAGTGATGCATCTTTACAAAAATGTTATTCTCAAATAGATAACTCACAAAAAGTTTCAAAAGCGGGTAAATGGTTTTTTACGAAATGGAACAACATTCTAAAACGGGTATATGAAAGAAATGATGCCCAAATAGAACAAACTGTGGTACCATCGCAATTCCGACAGAAAATACTGCAGACGGCTCACGACATTCCGTTCGCAGGACATATGGGTGCAGCACGAACATCTGCCAGAATTTTGTCGAATTTTTACTGGTCAGGTTTTGCAAAGGACATACGCAGGTATGTTCAGACATGTAAGGTGTGTCAAACCATGGCACAAAAAAGTCGGCACCTCAAGGCACTCGTGCAATCGACTGATTTAGCATCCCGCCCGTTCGACAAAATCGCGGTCGATATTGTCGGACCATTAAATACGGTAACAGACATGGGTAATAGATATATTTTGACAGCTGTGGACACGTGCACTTGTTGGCCAGAAGCTGTTGTCCTGAAAACAATCACAGCATCAGTGATTATAGATGCGTTTCTATTGCTCTTTTCTAGGATAAGTTTTCTTTTGTATATATTATCAGATAAAGGAGCACAATTCATTTCTGGAGCTACGAAGGCTATAAGTAAGATGTTAGGAATCAAACAGATGTTTTCTTCAAGCTTCCATCCCATGTCGAATGGGAGTATAGAAAATCTAAATGGGACGCTAAAACGTGCATTGGCTAAGGTTACGGCACAACGTCCAAGGATTGGGATATCCTGTTAACAGCGGTGTTATTTGCCTACCGAGAGATACCGCAGGCAAGTACTGGGTTTTCACCATTTGAACTAGTATATGGTGCTAATCCACGTGGACCGATGCAAATTTTTGACGAATTGTTAACAGGTGAAGTCAAGGATCAACCTACAAGAGAGGCACATGAACAGGCTACCAGCCTCCGCGATAAGATAATGACTCCATGCACAATTGCTGAACAAGCATTACATGATGCAGGAACGAAATATCGACAATATGCGAATCGTTCAGAAAAACAATTGTTTTACAGGAGGGAGATGAGGTACTATTATTACTTCCTAACCCTGTTGAGTCTTTATCCACATCATGGCAAGGACCATTTAAAATTACAAAGAAAATATCGGATGTCGATTATCAAATCTTAATTAGGGATAAACCTAGAATGTACCACATTAATATGCTAAAACCTTATCACTCGAGACAGCCTGACACCTCTGCTGATGTGGCTGATAAAGACATAAGGAATGCTGCTCTATGTTCAGTGATAAATGAGTAGGCTGAAGATTCAAAATAATAATGAAGGACCAGCAATTTTGAAGATGGAGGTTCAGAATGCTCTTAACCATATGAAATCTGGCAAGACCCCCGGTTCAGACAGCGTCACAACAGAAATGATTAATGCTTTAGAAGAATATGGAATAGATAAAGCTACCAGTCTGCTTAATACAATATATGATACTGGAAATATACCTCAGGAGTTATGTAATTCTGTATTTATTGCAATCCCAAAGAAATCAGGAGCCTTGGAATGTGATCAACATCGAACAATTAGTATAATGAGTCACATCACGAAGATTTTGCTAAGAATTATCATGCAAAGAGTTAGGAGGAAAATACAACCTGAAATAGGAGAAGAACAATGTGGGTTTGTGGAAGGCAAGGGTACAGTAAATGCTGTGTATATACTGAGAAACATAATCGAACGTTCTATAGAAGTAAACAAAGATCTACACCTTTGCTTTATTGACTACACAAAGGCTTTTGATAAAGTGAGACATGTCAACATGATAAGGATGCTTGAAGATCTACAAATTGATGGAAAAGATCTTAGACTTGTAAAAAACATATATTGGAAACAACAAGCTGCCATAAGAGTTGATAATGAAGTAAGCCAATATCAGCCTATTAAAAGGGGTGTGAGACAGGGATGTGTAATGTCTCCAGATCTGTTTTCCCTGTAAAGTGAAAGTATTTTCAGAAATATTGAAGATATGGAAGGAATCAACATTGGGGGACGATGCATCAATAACATTAGATATGCAGATGATACAGTCTTGATTGCAGACAATGAACAGGACCTGCAAAATTTAGTAGATGCGATTGTTACACACAGTGAACAACTAGGGTTAGAATTAAATTGTAAAAAGACACAGATTATGGTAGTCACTAGGAAGGACGAAATACCACAATGTAATATACAAGTAAATGGGAATATTCTTCAACAAGTGAGCAGGTACAATTATCTCGGAACAGTAATAACATCTGATGGGAGATGCCTTGAAGAGATTAGAACAAGAATCGCAATGGCAAAAGTAGCCTTTAGCAAGATGAAAAACATATTGACCAATAAAAAGATGTCAATTGAAACGAGAAAAAGAGTGTTGAGATGCTACATAGAACCTGTACTTTTGTATGGATGTGAAGCGTGGACAATGAGCAGTCAGGCTGAAAAACATCTGATGGCTGTAGAGATGTGGTTTCTGGGGAAAATGCAAAGAATACCATGGACAGCCAGAAAGACCAATGAACAAGTCCTTCAAGAAACAAATGAAGATCGTAAATTGATTAGAGAAATTAGACGTAGACAGTCAAAAAATTTTGGGCATGTTATGAGAAGAAATGGATTGGAGAATTTGGTGACAACTGGTAAGATCGAGGGGAACAGACCAAGGGGAAGACCTAGAAGCAAGTACCTGGATGGCTTGGCCTTGTGGCATGGTCGAGACAGAAACACGGAGCTGATCCACGACTCTGGTGATCGAGTGAGATGGCAGAACATGACCGCCCACGCTTACCGGCATGGCACATGAAGGATGGATGGAAGATGCTATTCCACAAACAATCCCGACACCGATTGTAGAAAACAATAGTAGTTGGAAAACAGTTAGCATAAATAAACAGTTATCACAGACTGATTACAAAATGATTAGTGAATTGCGGGAATTTAGTGACATCTTCTCAGATTCACCTGGTAAAACTTCTTTCATTAAACATCACATGCATTTAAACTCTCAATATACCAGTAAGAACTAAGCCATAGCCTATTCCATTACATTACCAGGAGAGGGTGATTAAAGAAATTAAGGAGTTGGAACAAGCAGGCATTATTCGTAAATCGTCTTCACATTACTGCTCACCTCTTGTAATTATAAAAAGAAGGATGGTAACTTCGCATATGTGTTGATTATCGGAAGGTGAATGCACTGACATAACTTGATCCTGAACCAATGCCCAAAATAGACGAATTAATAGCGGACATGGCGAAATCAACATGGTTGTCTAAATTAGATCTTACGAAAGGCTATTGGCAGATACCGATGGCGGAAGATTCGGTGCACATCACTGCTTTCGCGACACCATTGGGGTTGTATGAATTTTTGTATCTTCCTTTTGGTCTTAAGAATGCTCCTTCATCTTTTACTCGTATGATGAGAATGTTACTTAGAGACATCACTGATATTGCTTCATACATGGATGATATGTGTATCCATACTACAGAGACAGTACATCATGCGTACATTTTTAGACAGATCTTTTGTCGCATTCGGATGTTTGGTCTGACTGTGAAACCGAGCAAAACTGAAATTGCATTCCAAGAAATTCAATTCTTAGGGCATAGAATTTCAAAAGGTTTTCTATACACTGATTCAAACATGGTGACTAAAATTCTTAACATATTAGTTCGCCTAAAACCAAGAAAGAAGTTAGAACTATTCTGGGTCTCATTAATTATTACCAGAAGTTTATAAGAAATTTAGCTAAAATGACTTCTAAGTTATCAGAGTTACTTAAGAAAGAGCAACCAAACAAAATTAAATGGTCGGAGGAACATGAAAAAATTCTTCAGGAAATAAAAGCCTCGTTTAGTTCTCCGCCAGTTCTCAGAATTCCTGACATGTCAAAAGACTTTGTCATCCAGACGGATGCCAGTTCCCATGCTATATCTTGCAGTTTACTACAGGAATATAATGGATTGCTACATCCTGTTTTATATTCTAGTAGAAAGCTAAATAAGACTCAAAAACGTTATGCAATTACGGAGCTTGAAGCACTGTCTTTGGTGAAATGTGTTCAAAAGTTTGCTAAATATCTTTTAGGAAGAAAATTGTTAGTCATCTCAGATAATATGCCATTAAAAATCTTTAAAGATGGTTCTCAAAAGAACGCTCGTATCCATAGATGGGCTTTACTTCTGCAGGATTATGATTTCACTGTTGCTCATATTTCTGGCAGTGAAAATAATTTTGCTGATCTGCTCAGTCGATTGTAGAGTATGAAAATGCTTTCCTTAAATTTCTTTACATTGAATTGGGTTAGAATACAATGTGTATTTATGTTATTGCATTATGATGACTGTGGCTGATTTCTGAAATGTCACATAGTTAATAAAATGTTATTTAGATAAGATTAGTCACCTATTGTTATTAATGTTTCAGATTAAGAAGAACTGTCCAACAAATGAACATTTTAGCTGTTCCGCATGTGTCGTGTAGATATTGGCATGTGCTACGGATGCAGCATGATCACGTGATGTTTCCGGATTGACTGTCACGTGGGGTGGTATAAACTTATAAATAGATAGTTTGCCACGCTGATATTCTCATATGTGTGGTGTTCTATAAAAAAACAATTAACTTATTATTTGTGCATGTAACGTTGAAGAAAGCTACAAAAGTTAATAATTGACCTGATAGGTATCGGCAAATTAAGCTAGTGTGGATATTTCGAATGTGTTTGACTTTCTGAAGTAGGAAAATATAACCAGTAGTTACTTAATTAGTTTATTATATTTAAGTTAATTATATTATTGTTTCATTAATGGAATGTTGATTATTTTAATTTCATGCCTAGATACTTATGTAGTATTATAAAATATTAGTTGTTGATGTTCGTAATTTAGAATATCGTGATACTGAGTTACCTGGTTATATTGTGAGTAGTATATAGAGTAGTAGCTAATTCATGGTAACTCTAAAAGAAATCATAGGTGTTGTTTCACGACGGAGGAATGAAGAGAGATGATTGAATGGAAACTTTAACACACAAGTATACAAATTAATATACTCGTACATAATCACAATAATACTTATTATAAACACAGTTAGGTTAGATTCATGTAATAAACAAATAACATGTTACATATGTATTACACAGATATATATTAGTTTGCCACCATCGACATGATAGATAAATAGGACGAATGATGGAAAGGTATGTTGACTTAGTTTAAAGTCGACATAGAACGTTTCTTGCGTCGACGGAAATCAGTTGCTTAAAGTAGCTCGTAAGTTCGTCGGGTATACAATACAGGATTGTATTTTTAGTTAACTGCGGGTACTCAGGATTACAGAGGCCCGTAGATATTTTCCAAGGGTCAGCATGTAAAAGCGATAACAGTTTAAAATATAATTTATGAACTGGCGGTGTTTGAACTTTGTCTTATTTACAAGTGGTCGGTCATGTTAACGCGAAAACAGACTCGATGATAATTTTTATAAGTTATGCGGTGGCGGTGATAGAGACTTGAGTTTTAATCCTGTGTTTGATATCTCCACGGTCTATGTTGACTAAAGGTAGCAAACTGTATTCCAAAGATGATGGATTCGTGGTCGAGTACGACTTGAAGTAATTTACGTCGCCTCCATCATTTGCATACATGTCGTAGGATAATAAGAGTGGAAAAATGTTTTACAAACATTTTATTAGTGAAGGGTGCAAGCTGACATATGCTATATGACAGACATGTAGCGAGAAACTGATGAGCAAGCGCATCAGCCTATATAAATAGAATAGCAAGAGAAATAAGCACGTTGTGGCACTGGTAAAGAACAAGTGCCACGTCACTGAAGTGAGTAGGATAACAACGCAACGGTAGTTTTGGACACTTACTGCATCAGCTCTCATCTAGAGTAGACGTCCAACACATTGCTCTGCATTTCCACGACCAACCGTCACTCTTACAAGTAGGGACTTAGGCCACAGTTAGACACACTTGAGCTCACGTTCTTACGTGGTCGGCTGCCGCCAGTGCTGACTGCTGCACTCTTCGTACGGCTGTTCTCTTAGCGCTTTTGCCAGTGAAACTCTGCGCTCAGGTCGGGCCATCTGACCACTACCTCGATGGGATTTTACGGTCCGGGGCCGTTGGCTCTCACCGCACGACTGCAGTAGATAGGAGACACCTTCGTCTAACACTCGAGCCAGGTATGAGTGTGTGATCTGTGAATGCAGTGCGGGAGTGTGAGATGACAGTGAAAGCCTGAAGACTGGATCTGCATAAACGCTCATTACCGATATATGTGGTTCGCCGGTGGCAAATACATACGTCGCCGTTCCCCTCATCGTGCTTTCAGGAGTTGTTATTGGATGAGAGAGTGTCGTGCCTTCCTGTGGTGTGTACAGTGTGAGGAGCAGACCTGCCGGGCTTGATCTGATGTTCTTCAGCTAAATCTCATGGATCATACCTGCGAGCCGGTGCTCAGGGCGCCAGCTGTTCGGGGACTTATCGTTCAGTAGCGAGGCACCGATCGCTGTTCTGGCTCATTGAGTCGTCATCGCCTTGGGTACAACATCATTACAGTACAGTATGGCAATGTACCAGTACGCCTCGTGACACTGACCAAACAGAAATTTATGGCAGAAAATGGGAAGTAGGGGTGTGCGACGATAATGATGTGAAAGTGGTTAAAATAGTAGCAGATATATTGTATTATATATCAAATTAAAAGAGATTACACAGGGAACAGTGTTAATAATTAATTGATATCTTAGAAATATTATGACAATAATGAGAAGTTTAGTAATAACAATTTAAATTACAGGGGTGACAATTATGACACATTTCCACTTTTCAAGGCGTTACTTCTTATCCGCTGAAGATAACCCTGTTAACTTTACCGAATAATGATAAACACACCACTTTTCTTCACTAATATCACAAGAAATGTCCATAACACCAATAAAACATAATTAAAACATATTATATTGAAGCACACAATTTTCACACAAAATGGAAACTGTCAGGAACACACCAGGCATATTGTACTGACTAACAATATAAACACCATCTACCATTTAGTTATACTTATTATTCTTTTAAATTTATTTATTTAAATACTCCTTAAATACTTTGCGATAGGCAAAACAAATTTAGGGGCACAAATGTGGCCCTTTTAGCGGAAGCCTAATTTGTCATGTGCCATGATGACGAACTTTCACCCGTTAGTTTTGTTTTCAATTATGACCGTCAACTAAATAATTAACTGAATACTGCACGTGGTATTAATTTTAGAATCTTTCACAAAGTCCTTTAAATTGTAGTAACTATAATATAAAATTGTTTAAAACGGTAATTTTATTACAATCTATGAGATCCAGAACCAGAAGGTTTTGTCATTTCTAAAATAATCAAAACAAACTACTTAAAAGCTTGTTTTCTCCCAAAACACAATGAATCCGCACGTCTTGTCTGACACTGATCGAGGGGCAATCGTGTATGTGTGTAAATCATCATTTCCTGGCACTAAACATTGCGGAAAATAAGAGAAATGAAACATATAACGTACTGTCTATACCAAGCCGATGGATCGGCTTCTGCCAGGCCAGCACCATTCCACTGAGCCGAACTATCGACTCACGACAGGCAATTAGTTAAGAATTTTTCTAACGATTGTTCCTAGTAAAAGTCTCAAGATAAGATAAGAGGGTATCTATAACAGTACGACTGTTATAAGACGACATGACAAAGCCCGGATATAGAAACAAAGATATCAAATGTATAAGTTGAAGTGGGTTTTTGTTTTAGATAGACAAGATTTAAAACAATTGAAAACAAGGATTGATGCACCAAACTTCGTATGACAGTTGTGAGTTAACGAGTAAAGCATAGGTAAGAGACAACAACGACAACAACAACAACAACAACAATAACAACAACAACAACAACAACAACAGGAGAGTCAGTTAACGTGGAGATATCATCATGAAATGAGCTGATCTAAAAACATCCTAGTACGAATTAATTTAATCTGGACAATAGCATAGAACTAAGATAAATGTAACATATATATATAAGAGTGTGTGTGTGTGTATGTGTGTGTGTGTGTGTGTGTGTTTGTGTGTGTGTGTGTGTGTGTGTGTGTGTGTGTGTGTGTGTGTGTGTGTCCTTTATACGTTCGAGAACGGTCCATCCGATTGAAATGAAATTATTTACAGATGTTCTTCTCATTCCCGGGCAGCCAACTGGCATGGTTTGTTAGTTTACAAACAGTTATTTACGTAATACAATAACATTAATTAGCATATTGCAGTAGAACTTACCTTAAGAAAAGTTATATTAAGGGACATTATTTTTAGTAGCCTTGCTATATTATGTAATTTAAATAATTGTTGTAATTTTCTCAAAGTTTTATAAAATGTTTATCTACAGTTATCTACAGGCATATGCGTTATAATATAATAATAAAATCTTTAAAGCATTTTCAAAGTTTCATAAAAATAATGCATATATTTTAAATACGTGAAAATTTTCTAACTCATCTTTTTATTTCTCTTCAACAGCAGATTAGATGTTTTAATCTTCTTTATTTCTTTTCCACATACAAATTAAATGTGTTTTTTTCTTCTATGTAATTTAATTTTTTTTAAACATCCCCATATGTATGGCAAGTTACACCCACGTTGGGTATTTATGATGCCCATGTTAAACATTGCCTCAACGAGTTATGTATTTTACACCCACGTTGGGTATTTATGATGCCCATGATAAACATTGCCTCAACCAGTTATGTATTACTGATTATTTTTCATGCGTTTTAATGCTTATTGTTCTTTTGTTGTCAAAGAATTGCTTCATAAGAGATGTTGAATGATAGAATGTATGAGAGGAAATAGAGAAGAATGGCAGAATATAGGACGGGCCTGCGTGTCCAATTCTTAACCCTTTGAAAATAAAGATTTTCATTCGTTAAAAAGAATTTTATTTTTTGTGAGAGAAAGTTAGTTGCATATCCTTTGCAGTGCTCTGCAGTCAACCCACCGCCCACCATTTATTGGCTGTTTGAGATATCTTGGTAAGTTTACTTTCAGAACATTTACGTTGCCCTTTTTAGTTATTGAAATGAAGATAGATCTCTTACAATCATATTTTCTACTATCAATCTATCTATTCTTCTATTCTATCTATATTTTAAATTTTCTATTTTTATTTACACAAGTCATATGCGCTATCAACATAGTGATAAAAACTTTATGACATCTTCAAGGTTTTCAATAAAATAATGCATCTATTTCAGATAGGAGTTTGACAGACAGACAGACAGACAGACAGACAGACAGACAGACAGACAGACAGACAGACAGACAGACAGACAGACAGACAGACAGACAGACAGACAGACAGACAGACAGACAGACA